>JANAVB010014399.1:952757-1014164 GCA_029216955.1 Iris pallida
TCCGAATGCTCCTAGTGGTAAAATTTTGCTCTACCGGAATTCCTCGTCGCACACAAGCCGAGAGAGCGACCCTTAACTTAGTTCTGCCCAAGCAAGGATGAAGACAATATAGATTCGGATGACAAGAATTCGAGAGAGAGTTTTTTCGTAGAAATTTTCAGTGTGTACTGAGAAGATAAAAACTTAGTATATATATAGGCTGTGCTTAGTTCTCCCAACGGACAAGATAATTAAAACGATTTAATTAGCCAATAAAGCACCATTAACATAACGGACATTACAACTTACAAATAAAAAACAATGTGATACATTGAACCTGGACAGACATAAATGTGCCAGACGTTAGAAAATTAATGGATTACAAATGGTCAAAAAATTATGAGGAGCAAAAAGATTTTTATGATCTCAGTCGAACCCGAAGAGAAAATCTAATCGACATTCGGCACCCGCAGATGTGGGCACGTACCCACACCCGTTACACATGCCGAACCGAACCGAGCCGAGCCGGGCCGGGCGGCGGCGATGGCGCGCGAATGTGGCCAATAGCGCTCTCACACAACACTTCAATGATGCAAGAGGAAAGAAAGCAATATATGCTAGACAAATCCTCCTAGTCTAGACGATGTGGGACTATATATATTTGGTACCTGAGCTTTTGCTCAGTACACAGGTAACAAGGACATAGCCGACTAAGGGGTAACTCCAACAAAATTTCGGATTTGGACAACTCATTTTTGCTTAAGGACAACCCTCCAGGTCCAACGTGACCTGCAAGAGGTCATGACTTGCAAGATGTTGGGACCCCAGGACAAGCTCACAATAAGAATCAATAGACAACCAAAATAAATTTTGCCTCGGACAACCCAAATCCTTAGGACCGACCCTGAGTATGGATAGGGCATCTCGTCTTACATTTGCTTATAATAATACCATGTATTATGAGTTTATGTTACAAACTGCAATTATCATGAACGGAATGCTACGTGGACCGTACTTTTGGTCCGTAGTTTTGGCCTGCGATCCATGTGACAGATTCTCGTTGGCAGATCATCTGTGGCATGCCCCACACAAATAGGAGGGCGAATGAAGAGTTTCCGTAACAAGAATTGTGTTGCAAGCACCCGTATGTGCAGTACCGACTACTTCTTTTCTTTTTTACTTCCACCGTATTAATTGAAAAAAATAACCTACTTTTCTGTGGGATCGATGTGTTATGTCTTACACCTGCTATCCATTGAGCTATGAGTGTGATAGGAAAAATCAGGAGGACAACTAGTGCCGTATGTCATTCATTACTCATTTGCTTAACCTACACCTTACATATCCTTCTTCTGATCATCACATCAAATTATTCTACGTACTACCACTATACTAAACTCTATTATTAATTGTATGGCTTCAATATTACCAGTTAAACTAACAAACTGAAAAATCTTGCCACACAAACTCTCCGGTCAATAAAGTGATTAATTCAACTTGTCCTTTGCGTTCAAATGTCTGTACTTATGGCCATGGATATTGAGGCTCCCAAAATGGCAAGAGCATGAAAGCAAGTGATGGAGTAACATGGAGGCAATGTCTCTCTAGAATCACAAACCCATCATTATGTTCCAACTAGTAAGTACTACATGATTAAAACATTAAATTAGGCTTAATAAAGCTTTGGGGTTTGGGTAAGGATCCAAGAACACGACGAACGATTTAACTTTTTTGACAAGCCAGTGGGAGCCTTTTGAGAAGTGTGTCGCCTCTCCATAAGTCGGTTCTTCGACCCTGTCGAAGTAGAAATGTGTGCTTTGTTGTGTTTACCCATGTTTGCTAACTTTGAAAGAAAAATAATGGCGTGGTTACACGCGAGGGTTTACATATGTCTCACAACTTGAGCCGGAGTTACACAAGGCTGTAGTCTGACCCAAAATTCTAGAAAAAAGAAATTAATTTAATTTTTGAAATGTTTTTTATTTAGGTTTTATTCCTTGTTTGAATTTGAAGTATACAACAATTAAATGATAAATAAATTTTTAAAAAATTGGTACGATACAATACTAGTATTCTCGTTACTGAGTCCAATCTGGACGATGACAGGACCGAACTCGGTCCAAAAAGAGTTTGTTGGCCCAATGATTGTATCATATTTTTTAATATGGTTAATCTGTTAAGTTTAACATTTCATTATCACTAATCTTTATACTACCACTATAGTATTTCTACTTATACTTATACCTTTGATGATATGTGCTTATTATTTTACTTATTAGTAGTATGAGTTTTTAATATATATATCTTAAATTTAATTGAGTTACCAAAATCAAAACTATGTTTTGATTATGGTTATTCAATTAAGTTTAACATTATGATATCACTAATATTTATGCTATCACTATAGCTCTTATACTTAAACTTAGCATTGTCCTACTGTGCTTTATCTTATCATATTTGCTACATGTATATTGCTTGTTCGTCTAACATGTACATGCAGAAAAGCAATAAGCAAGATCAATGTGGACATATGCAATGATGAAATCATGGTGGGCCAAAAATGACGGATCCCACAAGATTTTTCTGAACCACCCGACGATATCTTCGGAGCCATGCACTCGGGGGTTCCGCTGCCCGGTCAACGGACGGTGGTCGAGGGGGCAGCGCCCCTCGTCGGTGGTTCGGGGACGAAGCCCCCGAAAGTTATTCAGTTTTCACAAACTGAGTATCTTTGGATAATAGCCGCCAAGGAAAAAGGCCAATATCTATCAAGGAAAGAAGCCAAGTCATGCCATCATCATTTCAAGACTCTGAAGAAGCCTGCACCTGCCACAGTATATCTGGAGTCTGTAATGAATCTTAGAAATTTTTGTAAACACAAGAAATGATGGAACTGGAGATTCCCAGGACCCTTCCTTTGGTGTGCGTATTGATCGATAGAAAGTTAAACAGATCTAATATTTGTTCTAACCCTTCATAGGCGGAAACTAGGGTTCACGAATTATACCTGCGGTGGAAAGGAGACAAGTAATTTCTGGCAATCTCGAGCGGACGACCCCAAGATCTTCTGCACATATTTCTTCCTCGAGTTGGACGTCGTGTGGGCGACGATCTTCCAACCTTTTCTTCGCCTTGGCAGTCCTCTCTTTCTCTCCTTACGTGAATCACGAATTTAGAGAAAATTTCAGATTTTTGATATGTAATCTGGCGGCCAGAGAATAGAGGATATATATAGGCTACGGCAGGGACCATGAGGAGAAATTAGGGTTAGACCTCCTAACGGATCTGGATATCCCGTGTTCAGCTCGAACACACAATCCAGGCCCATTAACAATAGCTCGGTCCACTAATGAGCTATTGTTGCACTATCTCCCTAATCCTAAATTATGTTTGTGGGCTCCTTTTATTATATGCTCGTTTGGCTTTCCATGTTAAGATATCGTATGTCCGTCGATCAAATTAAGTTACTGACAACTATATTGATTCGACATCTTTTATTCTTAAGTAGTACCGCTCAACTTTATTTGTCATGTCGGATATAATCCACCTACAGGATTTATATGACAATCCTTATGAGCTCCTTAATGGGACATCATCAACCCGATGTATCGGGACATGGATTCCATTTATAAACAACAGCCCATCATACATACAATGTTATTACCCAATTCATAGAGGTTGTTCATCCATAATGAATCTCACTCTTTTATGAGTCAAAGTAATTCACACTGCATATACATGTCCGTTATTATATCCGGATTAAGAGCACAATCATCCATAATAACAGAGGTGTTTGTTCTCTTATGTAGTCAGTACAAAGAGAACAACCTCAAGTGGTCCTGTTCAATACACACAAAGTGTACTAGTATAAACCTATAGTCAAGATAGACTAATACCAGATTACACTACAACCTTTCCAATAGATTGTCCAAGTCCATCTAGGTTGTGAACTATTTATATACTCCATAGGAAACTGATAATATGATCTTCTGTGTGACACCACACACCATATTATCTACAATATAGAATATCAGACAGTTGTATTAACACTTGCAACAAATACAATATGCAAACATTTGTCCATATGATTCTCATTCAGAATTTAAGGAAATAAGGTTACTACAAAAGTGATGCTTTTAGTATATAATCCTAACAAGAAATGGATGGCAAAATCGAAAGCTAGGGTAGAAATTAGTCCAAGATCATTTTCGGATGGAAATCGGCATACCGACGGTATACCGGTCTATACCGACGGTATACCAATTTTGTTCACAGAAAGTTTCTGTCTACAAAATCGACATACCGACGAAATACTGATCTATACCGACGGTATACCGATTCAGTAACATTGAAATTCCAACGGTTGGATTTCGAGCATTTAATGATCCCAACGGCTATATTTCTAGCCGTTGCATTCCAGATCGGCATACCGACGGTATACCGACTGTATACCGACAGTATACCGATTATTGACTGAAAAGTTGCCTTTGAGCTCTTTTTAATACATTTGTTATAAATAGCCTTGAACCCCTTCATTCAAGGTTGATGCTTTATGCCTAAAAATTTCTAAACCACCAAAGCCTACCCACAAACAACCCTACAAAGCTTTTATTTGCCATCCACAAATTGTGTTAGAGTTATTGAGTTAAAAAGTAAGATCTTCATCTTGTTGTATAAGGAGATCAAAATCTATTGTGAAAGATTGAAGTTGGAGAGTCTTCATATCCAAACTCTCGGTTGAAGTTGGAGAGTCTTCGTATCCAAACTCTCGGTTGAAGTTGGAGAGTCTTCGGATCCAAACTCTCGGTTGAAGTTGGAGAGGCCTTCGGACTAAAGTTCTCGTGTAAGAAGTTGGCGAGTTCTTCGGATCCAAACTCGTGTGTAACTATTTACTCAAATAGTAGATTAAAGCCGGAGAGAGTTCCGGAACTGGAGTGCCCCTTGGGAGGATACCAGGATATATCGTGTGTCGGTATTGTTGTTGCTTCTTCTCTTGCACTTATATTTTTAAATTGCCCATTAGCTTGTGCTAAGTGCTTGATTAGTTAGCTTGACCCTATTCACCCCTCTTAGGATTTCTACAATTGGTATCAGAGCAAGGACTCTATTGTTAGGCTTAACATCCTTAGAGTAGATCCTTATTAATTTTTCTATGACATCGTATTCCTCCTCCTCCGATAAAGAGGGTTTTACTTCTAGTAGCATGGACAATCATGTTTCTTCTAAATGCAATAAATGCTCTAAGTGGAAAGCCATGGCTAAACAATACCTAGAGATTCTTGATAACCTTTATTTTACAAATAAAGAATTTTCTGAAAAGGTTGTTCATTTAGAAGAAGCTAATGAGTTATTGAGAAATGAAAACAATGATTTATTATCTAGACTTGATTCTCAAAACTCATCATGTGTTTCTTTAAAGAGTTTGAATGAGGCTTTAATCTTGAAAATCAAATCTCTTTCCTCATCAATAGAAGATCTTAAGAGGCAAACACATGAGCTAAATCATTTGCATGATTCTTCTATTGACTCTTTAAAGAAACAAAATGATGATTTTATTTCTAGAATTACTTTATTTGAAAAAGAGAATTATGTTTTAAATGCTAAATTTGATTCTCTTACTTGTTTGCATGATGATTTGCTATCAGAACATGATATTTTTAAGACCAAATTTACGCATGCTCACTCTAGAGATATTCATCATTCTAGTATGTCATATGTTCATAATCATACTCATTCCGATACATGTGCACACACTAGTATTAGATGCTTCTATTGCTCTCGCATTGGACATATGAGCTTAACTTGTCCTATTCGTAGGAGTTTTTCTACCAATGCTAGAGTAAATAGTATATGAGTCCCTAAAGCTAACAAATGTAGATCCAAGTTTATTTGGATACCAAAGTCTTCGCCTAATATTGTAGGTGAAGCTTCTTATATCGGGATATAGCACCGAGGAGCGTGTTGGTGGTTGCAAAGCTCAAAGGTCATCTTTCAAGCAATTGCACCAACACAAGCGTGGCCACTAGAGCCACTTTGGTAACATGCTAAACGATTCTCTTTAAATTGTTTATATTTGTAGAATCTAGCATATTTCTCTTGATGTCTTGCTACTAGCTCACATTGATATCCTTTAGTTGCCTTTTATATAAATTAATGTGAGATATAATACTAGCATGCTTAGTTAATTTTCTTATTATTTCTTTTATCTAGCATGACTAGTTACTCGGCTTAAATGATTAGTTCACACTATGTAATTTATCATTCATTTTCTATTAGTGTGACACATTTATATATGCATGCTCGTTATTCTTAATATTTATTTATAAAGCATGCATATCACTCTAGTCCATAGGAGCTTGGTTTTGATTTGAGTTAATATGATTTTAACTCTCCGTCTTTAAAGTTTTTAAGATAGTTACTTTTTTTGTCGATTTGTTTTTAATATATCATATTTACATTAATCGGTATTTGTGAATATATGTGTTTAGCACAAGCTTCTTATCACTTGACAAGTATACACTTATACTTCCATTTTAACCTTGTGCTTATATAATATATTCATTATTGATTTTCATATTTTATTTTGATTAAACCTTTTATGAATCAATTACGTCTTTGCCTAATAAAGCTTATTTATATGTGTTTTGAATTTGTGATAGTTTTCAAACATTCATTAAGGATACATGACTATATTCATTAAATTTTTATTTACATGTAAATCATGTATTTCTTATGTTTATATATATTTTTGTATAAATATCTTTATGTGGGCATATGAGTTAAGCTAAAGTTTTTATATTGACTTGAAGAGTATTTAATTATACTTGTTACATTCAAACTTGTGCTTATCTCATACCTTAGCTATTGATTCCTTTAACCAAATTTGTGCTTCTTGAATCAAATAGCTTCTTTCTTAAAGTCTTCTTTTGATGATATCTTCTTGACTTTTTGGTTGGCATTATGGTTACATATTCTTAATTGATTTTTGATCTTTTTATGTATGCCTATTCGTGATATATATCGTTATATATATAAATGATTCCTAACTTTTGATATTTATTTGTTTTATACCTTTAAGTTAGGATGTTGAGAGAAAATGTTTATTAATGTCTTGCTCATGACTAATTATGGATGTTCTATTAAGGATCACATAGTTTTGTGCTTTACCTTGCATGTTAAATTTACCTCCTTAATTAGTACACATTTTCTAGTTTGTATCTTAATAATTTACTATGGTGCACTATAAAAGCTCTTTGAAAAATGTACTTCTTGATATCTTTAGCACATTTAGCTTTCTTGATCTTAATAATCTTTCATTGCTCATTCCTTGAATACTATGCTTTCTTAAAATTATTGTTGCCCAAATAATATTTTTGTAGCACATGAGAATACATGTAATTGTTACATCTTATTTCTCATGACTTTAGCTACTATGGTTTGAGCTTTTATGTTGAGATTTTCTATTTCTAGAGAATACACTTATCTCATAATGGCTATAATATTTTGCATTCTCTAAATCGATCTATTATTTCATTATCCTGGACCAATCTCATTACTTGGCAAAGAGATTTATTTTATTATTCTTATGAATATCTTTTCAGCCATATTTTGATAAGAGTTAGTTCTTTTTTTTGCTATCTTCTTGCTCTTATCATTGCTTAGTAAAGAGTCTATAAATCATTTTGATCATTCAAAATGTATGCCCTTAATTGTGAACTCTATGCTTAAGTAAGTATCTTTAGTGTTTTTGACTTAAGATTTAATGAGCACTTTTATCTTGTTAATGACTTAACTCATTAATCTTAAATTAGTTATGTAGCTGGCTTATTTATGAAATATTGTTGAGCTACATAATCTATGTTCACTTTCACTCTTCTAGCTATTGTTTTTCGTTTCAATCTATATATGATATGCTAGTTTCCAAAAACAAGTTGTGTGAATTGTCTTGATGTGATTTGTATTCTATCTTAGATACATATGTCTTATTCTCTAAAACTAGTTTGACAAACATTTGATTGGATATTGTTTTTTCAAAAGAGGTTTGTGATTCCTTACTTTAACTTCCTTACATACTAGTCATTAGCATGTATCTCTTAAATCTTTCTTACTTTTGAGTCATGATTTTATCGTATTATCATTTACATCTCTTCTTGATTATATTTGCAGTCATTTAAATGAGAATGACTCTTTTCCATATTTTTTATTGATTTATGAGATTTTATCATAAATATGGATTTGGGATTTTTTTTATGAGATTTGTTGGATCATGTTTAATTTGTTTATTTTTATTGATAAAAGATCATAATGGTTGAGTAGTCCTATATTATCTTATTATGTGATTATCAAACTAATTTATTACTCTGACTTTGACTACTCATGAATTGCCACATATGGACCTTTGCTATTTGAACTTCATGGTTTATTATTTACCATTAGCAAGGTTTGGATTTTATCCGTTGATGGGTACATATATGGTGAAACATACCTAGTCCATGTAAAGTAATAAATTTGTTGATTCTTTCTTAATTAGATAATCATGGACATGATGTTTGAGTTTTATTTTTATTTTATTTTATTTTCGAGCTATATTCTGTCTATCATCATGATTGTTCTTAATTGACTTTATTCTTTTTCATGATGACATTTTTTCAAAGGATAACATACATTAATCTATCATATTTAAATATGAGATCCTTCTATATAGATTAGTATATGCCATCTTTGGATTATACGTGCTTAATTGGAATATTCTTCTAATTTTTCATCTTTAGCAGCTATTAATTGGATATCTCTTCTTGACTAAAGATGATGTTATTCGTCTTTTAACGATATTGTAGCCTTATAAGCATTGAGCAAAGGGGAGAAATCCATAGTTAATTTAACCCAAAATTCTTTAGTTATATTTTTTATGCTATAAGTGCTTTGGAACTAGACGCATATTTTGAGGGAGAGCAAATTAATTGATTCAATTCATTTATACCCTGTAATATATCGTATACCTAGTTCATCATGGACCCATATTTTCCTCTATTTCATATCCTATTGATTGAGGTCATGATATTTTTATTTGTGAAGGATTTATGAGAGTGTATGCAAGTGTCTTTATTATTTATCTCTCTTTTATATGGATTAAATAAGTCATCTTGTTAATATTAACTTTCATATCTTATCTTGATGACTATTGTGCTTTCATTGTTTTGGCTTTCCTTATATGCTTAATTGATTTGACTTTTCTTATTGAGGACTTACCTAAAATTCTTGTTTATCTATATTGGTAATACTTTGAGGGGGAGCATTCAAGTCGACCGAATTTCTCCTTCTCAAGTATTTTTCTCCTTTACCTTCATGTTTATCTAAAAGGGTATTTATATAGCATGATAAGGTAATTGAGTTCAAATGCATGAACTTGGGTAAGCATATAGATTTTGCAGATAAAGAGATTATTTATATCAATTGCTCTATTTCACTGATCATTCATTATTTGTTCCACTATTTATTTGTGGACAATTTTGACTTTCAAATGACTTTTTGATCAATGTCTCAAGTTTATATTTCAATTGGTATTAAGTTTATATCTTCCAACTATCTCAATTGGTATTTTTTTTATTATCAATTACTTTGCAATTATCTAATCCTCATGGGCTTTTGACTGAAATCCTTGATTGAAATCTTTTATTTCAATTGATATATTGCTTCCTTCCAAAACTAGAGTTTTAATTCATTTAATATTATGTTTTGGAGTTTCTTTCTTGGATTTCAAGTTGGTAAAACTATTTTTTGACTGTTTTTCAATTTTATTTGTTTTACCAACTATATTGTGTTTTGACATGCTTCTTTTAAAAATTTGATGTTCTACATTGGCAATATAGCTTTATAAACTTGTCATTACACCCTTCTCCCATTATTTTTCATTTGTATATCTTGATCATGATTGTCTATAAGTTTCCCATGCTCTGATTTCTATGCTTAAGATTGATTTTATTTTATCTCCTAGTACGAGAGAGCCTATTTTTGATCACGTCAAAGGGGGAGAAGTAAGTTTAAGTATGTATTTATAAGTAATCGAAGTAGTATGCTTTTAGTGATATTGCTTATGTCTTTTGTATATTAGTGATACATGCATCTATTGTATCCATACTAAACTTAACCGATTTGCCATAATCAAAAAGAGGAAGATTGTTGGCCCAATGATTGTATCATATTTTTGAATATGGTTAATATGTTAAGTTTAACATTTCATTATCACTAATCTTTATACTACCACTACAGCATTTCTACTTATACTTATACCTTTGGTGATATGTGCTTATTATTTTACTTATTAGTAGTATGAGTTTTTAATATATATATCTTAAATTTAATTGAGTTACCAAAATCAAAACTATGTTTTGATTATGGTTATTCAATTAAGTTTAACATTATGATATCACTAATATTTATGCTATCACTATAGCTCTTATACTTAAACTTAGCATTGTCCTACTGTGCTTTATCTTATCATATTTGCTACATGTATATTGCTTGTTCGTCTAACATGTACATGCAGAAAAGTAATAAGCAAGATCAATGTGGACATATGCAATGAAGAAATCATGGTGGGCCAAAGAGGACGGATCCCACAAGATTTCTCTGAACCACCCGACGACATCTTCGGAGCCAAGGAAAAAGGCCAACATCTATCAAGGAAAGAAGCCAAGCCATGCCATCATCATTTCAAGACTCTGAAGAAGCCTGCACCTGCTACAGTATATATCTGGAGTCTGTAATGAATCTTAGAAATTTTTGTAAACACAAGAAATGGATGGTAAAATCGAAAGCTAGGGTAGAAATTAGCCCAGGATCATTTTCGGATGAAAATTGGCATATCGACGGTATACCGGTCTATATCGACGGTATATCGATTTTGTTCACAGAAAGTTTCTGTCTACAAAATCGGTATACCGACGGAATACCGATCTATACCGACGGTATACCGATTCAGTAACGTTAAAATTCTAGCGGTCGGATTTCAATCATTTAATGATCCCAACGGCTATATTTCTAGCCGTTGCATTCCAGATCGGAATACCGACTGTATACCGACGGTATACCGATTATTGACTGAAAAGTTACCTTTGAGCTCTTTTCAATGCCTTTGTTATAAATAGCCTTGAACCCCTTTATTCAAGGTTGATGCTTTGTGCCTAAAAATTTCTAAACCACCAAAGCCTATCCACAAACAACACTACAAAGCTTTTATTTGCCATCCACAAATTGTGTTAGAGTTATTGAGTTGAAAAGTAAGATCTTCATCTTGTTGTATAAGGAGATCAAAATCTATTGTCAAAGATTGAAGTTGGAGAGTCTTCTTATCCAAACTCTCGGTTGAAGTTGGAGGGTCTTCGTATCCAAACTCTCGGTTGAAGTTGGAGAGTCTTCGGATCCAAACTCTCGGTTGAAGTCGGAGAGGCCTTCGGACTAAAGCTCTCGTGTAAGAAGTTGGCAAGTTCTTCGAATCCAAACTTGTGTGTAACTATTTACTCAAATAGTGGATTAAAGCCGGAGAGAGTTCCGGAACTGGAGTGCCCCTTGGGAGGATACCAGGATATATCGTGTGTCGGTATTATTGTTGCTTCTTCTCTTGCACTTATATTTTTAAATTGTCCATTAGCTTGTGCTAAGTGCTTGATTAGTTAGCTTGACCCTATTCCCCCCCTCTAGGGTTTCTACAGAGTTCAGTTCGGTCGGAGGTTGACGAGCTCTAAATTTTAATCAGCACCGTTGGTTTCGTACGGAGAGGTAGGATTTGTGCTGGCTATTTTAGGGTTTCTTATGACCTAAAATAGACTTTCTCAAACTATTTATACACGTTGTGGGTGGAGGCATAGGAAAAGCACAATACGGGAGATTTAGGGTGTTCGTCCTCATGAAGCTAAGAGAAAGTCCGTATTTTTTTCTCTTAGGGCTCGCCGTTCGAGACAGCAGGAAGAGGTGATCTGTGCGAAGAGTCATCGTCTTTGTTCCGGGATATCGTTATGGGTAGAGTGAATGATTTTATTGTAATCTTCTGATTTCTTCTTGAGTTCTGTGAGGGGTTGAACCTTTAGACAAAGGGTTCAACAAGTTTATATTTAGTCTTTTATTTTGTTGAAAGAGATAAAGATTAGAATTTGTCCAGGTGACATGATCACCGAAAAATACTGTGTTCTCATTTGTGTTTGATGTTTTTGTTAGACGATGATTGGCTATTTTCAGGTGGATTTGACAACGTTTTTGGCCATCACTCATGTTGCTCAAGTTATATCTTAGGTTTCAGTCCCTCCCCCCTCCTTATTTTATATTCTAGTTTCGCTACTGTTAATGAAGTAACACCAAAGGGATCCTCTTGTGTGTTGCAATTTACGAGACATCTATACTCTCATCAAAAGTTCTTTTCTTTCGTCTCCTGTGTTCACCATACTAAAGAACCCAGGTTAAGACTCAGGGTGTCTATCTGGTCGGGATGACGAGAAAGTGCGGTCCGAGTTTTACCGGACTGGGCCCAGGCCAGTTTCGGGATGGCCTGTAGTAAATGGGCCAAAAAAATTTGGCTTTGGACTTTTGTAGGGGACTATGGGCTTTTAGTCAATCATTATATATATATAAGTGGTCCGAATTAAATTATTTAACTAATAAATTTTCAATATTTTTTTTTTGAAAGAAGGTAATTGTGGCAAATGCTCCCACCGGGAATCGATCTCCTGACCACTCTGGCCGCATGCATCTCTCTTAACCACTAGACTAGAGGTCATTTGCAATAAATTTTCAATATATATATATATATATATATATATATATATATATATATATATATATATATATATATATATATATATATATATGTTATTGTTACTATAAGTTACAACTTATTTGTTTTCAGCTTCAAGCTTTCTTTGTAATACCACAAAGAATCATGTACAGAGGAAAGCAAAAACTCAAACATAAGTCGCATCAAAAATATAATTATCTAACAATAATAACACACTAAAAAAATAATACATTTTTTTTTCTTCAAAAAGATGCAATGTACTAGATACATTTGTCTATATGCCTTCATAGATTTTCTATGCCTCATCCTTGAGGTTACAGCGTAGGTTGAGACCCTTGTAACCCCTGAGAGGTGCGACGTGGGTTGAGGTTGCGGATCTTGCGGTTGCTATGGTAGTTATTCATTTTCTATGGCAGCAAAAAAGTAGCCGCTCCACTGAATATCACTAGATTGCTTGTAAATATTAGAAGAGGAAAAAAAATTGTTGTGGTAAATTTGGATAAATTATGCACTATTCATAGGAATTTTTGTATGCCAATTGACTACTAGTTCTCTTATAATATAGTTCTTATAGGAATATTTTGTTCATTTTTCAGCAAAATGGTGAAACTATCCTTATTAACGTTCAAAAACGTTTAGGATTCCTCCCCCCTCCCCCCTAAATTTAATAAAGATGGCAGTTGGAAGGTTTTTCAAACCAAAATATCCTTTCCAATGTTATATTAACGAATAATAAAGGGGAGTATTTTGGTAAAATAACCCTCAAATTACAAATGAGGTCTGGGTGGGCTTTTCGAGGTTGACCGGGCGGGCCTGGGATCGGGTTATCGACTGGGCCGGTCTAGGCGGAGTCTACCAATTTGGGGAGTTAGACCGAGTTTGACCCGAACTTTAAGACGGGCCCAGCCTGAACCCGACCTGAGTTTCACCGGGGCAGGTTTGGGCCGCCTGGCCCATTACACATATTAACATTTGACAAGTAGGATTTTTAAAGATATTGGTACTTAGAAGCACAATGGTTTGGCCCATGAGCTGTGTTTTGGCATGCATGTTGCCTCAGGAAGAAATACACATAGGTAAGAATTATTCGGTTAACCAAGAACCGGTTCGAACTGAGTCAAATAAGAGATTCATTTCAATTTGAAAAAAAAAGTTCGGTCCGGTTACTGTTTTGAAAGTACTAAAATCCTTTGTTCTGTTTCAGTTGTGGGTTTCGGTCCAAAAAAGAAAACCGAATTAAGACTTAGACAATTATGTAAATACCCACAATTCTCTGCGTATTTTATGATTTAGAATGGGTATATTTGGGAAATATATATTTTGAAGTCCAACTTTGGACCCAACTTTGATTCCACAATAGTATGTATAAAAATTATATTTTATTAACATAATTTATCCACAATCCCAACTTTGGGGACGATCTACTAAATAATAAAATAATCTAACCAAACAAACTGAATAAACCAAATTGATTATATCGGTTCGGTTCAGTTTTGGTTATAGTAAAATTTGATTTGGTTTTAGTTTAGATTTTGAGTATTTCGGTTTGAATGAAATCGAATAAACTGAACGCTCATGCCTAGATTACATAACTTATTAAAAGGATTTGAAGGAACTAGTTTTATCAACTTTCCCAAACTCTAGGGACTAGGATTATAGATATATATTATGGATTTCAATCTAGATTTAAGAAATATATTGTGGTTGTGATTTCAAAATTATTATGATTTCAAAAAAATTAATACATTGGTTTCAAAGTGTCTATGATTTTGCCTGTGATTATAAAACTACATTTACACTATGTTTCAATAATTAACATTTATTGTTTTCAATGAGTTTTTCAATGAAAATACTTAAGATTTTGTTAATAAAATAAGTGAAATATTTATTATGATTAAAATTATTGATTATATTATCATGAAAATGAGGTGCAAGGTGTTAAAAATGTGGTTAGTATAGGTCCTAAAAATTAAGTTGCACCTATCAACAAAGTCATGAAAATCAAGAAATGCATCCTTCAATTGAATTGTGCAGAAGATAGATTACGCACCATCTCAATTGCGCAGACTGTACTGCACACTCATCCAAGTGCGCAAGCTGACGTGGCAACGTCATCATTACCTGACAGAGAATCAGATCTTCTGACAACTGACAGCACAGAGAACGAGGAAACTGTTCGTTTATCATGCAGCACAGCGCTCGAGGACAGCTGTACATGCCGCACAATCTGCCAGACTCCTTACAGCGTAGTCCATCCTAGCGCAATCTGAAGTTAGCACAATTCATGTGGCGCACTTCATCAAGACAACTGACAAATGTACACTTGGCTTTCATGCCATCAATTGCTCATCACGTGGCAACTGTCTGTACACGATCATACGTAATTCAATCAAATGATGCCATGTGTCCAAGACAGTTGGC
Organism: Iris pallida; assembly: GCA_029216955.1. Classification (NCBI taxonomy): domain Eukaryota; kingdom Viridiplantae; phylum Streptophyta; class Magnoliopsida; order Asparagales; family Iridaceae; genus Iris; species Iris pallida. The sequence continues at coordinate 967,945 of JANAVB010014399.1, forward strand.
CCACGATCAAATAACTGCCAGCGCAGTCTGATGCTGCACAATCCAGTGCCTGCGCAATCCATCATGCGCAATTCAGAATAACTAAAAGTTAGTTATTTCCAGAACTCTATAAATAGAGTTTCAAGTCTTCATTCCTGGGGATCACACATAAAAATCAGAAATTCAGAATCAAGATCAGAGAGATCAGGAGTTCTTGCCAAAGTGCTGATGCTTTCTTCAGAAGCTTTTGCCTTCAACTTCAGAGGCTATCGTCTTCAAAGTTCACATCGTCCAAGGGATAAAGCGATCGTCATCTAGATCAGATTCCTACAGTTGTACTTTTCCAGAATTCTTGTAATCTTCTTTACAAAGTTTGTGAAATAAAGTTCATACTTTTGTTTTTGCAAACAAAATAGCGACTCTGCTGGGGACGACTTTCTCTTCCGACGAGGAAGTGACAACTCAATGTGACATTGCGTCTATCGGAAAGACGCAGAAGACGCTGGTTGTAAAGGTCAACCAGACAACCTACGAGGCGATGATCAACTCCAAGACCACCCCTCGCACTACAACAACTTCTGCCACGAGCAAAGTACACCCAGTGTGGGTCCCCAAGACTGCTGTGCAGTCTAATCTCTCTGCTGCCAAGGCTGCTGTGCAGTCTATTGCACAGTCTGCTTCTAAGACTGTTGCACAGTCTGCCTCTAAGACTGTTATGCAGTCTATAATCTCTGCTTCCAAGGCTGTTGCACAGTCTGCTTTTGCACAGTCTGCCTCAACTGTTCATGCGCAATCTGCTGTTGCCAGTGCACAAGTTACTTCCTATGCTGCCCTGTCAAAGTGTAAGACTCCTCTGCCCTTGGCGCAGTTGGCGGCCTTTCTTCCTGCGCAGTCTACTACTCCAGCAACCAGAGTGCATTCCACACACTCTGTGGCTAGAACTCCTGATGCGCAAACCATAGTATCTGTGGCCAGAACCAAAAAAGCCATCTGCCAAAACTCCTAATGCACAATCAACCAGTGCGCAAGCTGTGCCTGCGCAGTCCAAGAGAGACAGCCCTTTGGCTAATATCTCTTCCTCTCACAGCAAGGGGAGAAGCTCTGTTCCCCTCCCTAAGCACCCAGTTGCTCCAGCGCAATCCACTGGAGGTAGTATGTTGGCTATTCCTCCTCCTCATCAGAACAAAGGAAAAGGCCCATTGGTCTTTTCTCAAACTTCCTCGTCCCACGACTTGGAAGACAACAGAGGGAAACGCTCTTTAGCTAACCCTTCTTCACAAAACAAAGGAAAAGGCCCTTTGGTCTTTTCTCAGTCTTTCTTGGTTTTTATCGTAGAAGATCAATCTGAACGTGCTTCGGCACCAGTCAGTACAAGAACTCTTTCAAACAAGGATTCTTCTTTCCTCCATGTCAAAAGAACTTGTACTGATCAAAGAGGTATTCTGCCTACTCCGGTAGCAGAATTCCAAGATCTTCCAACTCTCAAGATATCCCGCTCTAAACAGGTAAAATTGCTGGTGTCTCAAACAGAAACCCCTGGGGGTGAATTTGCTGATCTAAGAACTTGTCTCAATAGGCCAACTTCGGCACAACGTAAATAGCCAATGCCGAAGACGAACCTGCATCAAAGGCAAACTTCCAGGATCAAAAATCCTGACACCTATGCCAATGAAGTGAGCACTTCTCTGTACACTCAAGGAACAAAACATCTGAAGAACCGGAACCACGTTCCGAATATTGTCAAAGAACATGTCCCTCGAACTTTTTTCCGTCCCGGCTTGGTTTTCGACCTCCGAGAGCACCTCAAACAAAAGCGGGACAACATCTCGACACCTCCAGTTCAACCATCTGATCATTATTGTAATCACAAAGTCATCATCCAGTGCTGTTGCCAGACAACAAAACGATCTTTCTTCGATCGTCTGAACTTTGCAACTACAGAACCAATGTCAGAGGATGAAGACGAAGTGTTGTACGCTTCTGTCAACATGGCCTCTCGAGACACCGGGGGTAGAAAGTGCTCCAAACACGGCAAGCCTCGCCGACCCAGTCAGCGGTATTTAGATTTACTCCAAGATTCTTCTGAAGGAGTATTTCGACATACCCGTTCTCGAAGCCGAGATACAATCGGTCAAAGGAATCTTCTTCAAGATCCTTCTGGTCATCTCCCTCTTTCTCACTCAGGAGATGATTCTTTCTCTGACTATGATACATACAGTGAAAGCTCTGAACAGACAGTGTCCTCCACTGTACCAAGAGAAGTGACAGCTTATGTTGTCACTGAAGATTCGGATGCTTCAACTTCGGCAAATCAAGAACAGCGAATAGCTGCACTAGAAGACAAGCTGAAGACCATGGCTGAAATGGTCACAAGTATGCACTCTATCATTATGGCCCAATATACAGTACCACCGACTGTACCTGCTGTAAATCCCGAGATCATAGCATCGTCAGTGCCTATCTATCCAGGACTGGGGGCAGTGTCTCATCAAATACCCCCTGTACAAGTTCAACATACACCCAGTCAGTCAGGAGCTGGGGGTAGTGCTTACCATGTTGTTCCTCCTCCCAACACTGTCATTCAGCCTACTCCTTCTTCAGCATCGGAGGATGCTAATGAAGCTGTTAAGCTCTTACGTACTCAATTCGAGGCCTTCAAAGAGAAGGATAACCTGCAGAGATTGGGGATCAAACAACCATATCCAGTTGAATGGAAGGAAGTCCCGTTTCCTTCCAAGTACAAAATTCTAATAATCTCGCTGTTTGACGGCAGCACTTCTCCGAGCCAGTTCATTATTTACTTCGAGGTAATGACCGTCCAACTTCAACCAAATGACGCTCTTCTTACCAGAGTATTCATCGACTGTTTAGCCGGCGTGGCATACGATTGGTATAGAAGCTTGCCCAATGGTTGTATCACCTCCTTCTCGGGTCTCAAACAAATTTTCTTAGAGCGATTCTATGAGGGAATCAATGACATGACCATGTCAGCCCTCAATAAAATCAAACAAAGATACATTGAAACCGCTGAGAGTTTCATTGAACGGTTCCGCCGAGAAGCCTTGAAGATGCCTCCCGGGACTCCGGCTGCTGTCACTATTGATACTTGTAAGGCAAATCTTTTGCCTATTATCAGTATGTGCACAGGATCAACACAATTCCAGGATTGGCCGTCATTCATTGTCAATGCTAAAGCAGCTGAAGTGAGTGCCGAGAAGTTCAAACAACTGGGGGTACAAATGTCTAACCCAGACCGGGATGAACACCAGACATCGAGCAGCGGTAATTGTCAGAACAGCCGCAAGAACAAAGAAACTTTGAATATCAATCTCAAGAGCAAAGAATCTCTCGCGGTCAACGTGGCTCCACCTACGTCTACTTCTACTCCTTCTGCCCCTCCACCAAGGGAACCACGTCCGAAAGTGGAGTACTCCTTTGATGAGAATGACACTGCAAGCATCTTTGATTGCTTAATCAAAAGCAATAAGATCCAACTTCCGGACCCGAAAAAGCCTGATGAGGTCGGTAAAACTGATCATCCTAAATACTGCGTCTATCATAGATTCATTGGGCATCCCACTCGAGCATGATATATACTCAAGAGCAAAATTCAAGAGCTCGTCAATGCTGGTGTTGTTACTCTACAACAAGACGAGAAGACTGTTACTGCAAACATGGTTTCAGTACAGTTCGGTGACTTCCCTCCGCAGATGATACAGCATGGTGTCATCCCTATTCTCAAGGCTACTCTTGAGATCGAGAATCTTCCTCCTCCACGAAGTGAAGGTCTCATCCCCTTGTCTCTTGACAATGGTGAGATTATGTGGATTCACCCTGATCTTGCTTCAGAGTTTGAAGTTCCCACTTCGTCCAAAAAGAAAGACCGCTCCAAAGGCAAAATGAAGATCTGCAACATGGTGTCTTTTGACCCCATAGTTGAAGAAGAAATCCTGCTGGGCACAAGGTCAGGGAAAGCCTACTTACGGGAAATTCTCGAAAATCAAGAGAATTCTGCTTCTTCTTCTGAGTCTGGTCCGGTGCAACCGGTCTCTAATGAGGATATCCCTTCTGCATCCTTACCGGTTGTAGTATCCATTCTCCCCAAGCCGGTGGCTGCTGACAAAGGCAAACAACGAGTTCGATTCGACAAACCTTTGAAGAAATCATCTCCTTCTGGACTTAAGAAGTCATACAATTTCGATATCTTGGCTCAATTAGCCAATACACCGGCTAGGCTGTCAATCTTCGAGCTCTTGTGCCTCTCTAAAGAGACTCGAGAAACTCTGAGTGAAGCTTTGATGCAGGCTGAAACTTGCCTAACTCTTCTCAAGAAGCCGGAAGCAGGGGCGGTCTCTTGCCTTCATTGCCATAGTATGTTGGAACTGATTCCAAACATCACCTTCACTCAGGATGATATGCTGCTGGAGGATAATAGACATGACCGTCCTCTATACTATACAGGATATGTCGACTCGATGAAAGTCGATCGTATTCTGATAGATCCAGGGTCAGCTCTCGGTATCATGCCGAAGACAATACTGGATGCACTGAAGATCCCAGTGCATAGTCTCTCTAGCACAATCACTACTATCTTGGGATTCAAACAAGGAAGAAGTGAACCTTTGGGCAAGATTCGCCTACAAATAGGCAATCTCCGCACGAAGGTGACCTTCTATATCATAGACAACCATGGTTGTTCCTACAATGCTCTTCTGGGGAGACAATTCCTTCATGAACATAATATTGTTCCTTCGACTCTCCATCAATGCTTCAAATATATCGATGACAAAGGAGAAGTTCAAAAGGAGGTTGCAGATCTCTACCCTTTCAAAGGTATCGAAGCATATTGCAACGATGCTCACATGTATAAAGAAGAGTTCATGAAAGTGGTATTGGCCATGGACACTGAAGAAGAACAAGAAGCAGTGCCCAATGACACCCTCATCATACCTGTCAAAGGGCGCGTTTCTTATCCTCAATCCTCCAAACCACGGGCTATTCACTTGCCAGTTAGGAAGCAACCAACTGAGGGTGATCAAGATCAAAGGGAGCTCACCTCTTCTGAGCCACTTGTTATCGACTTACGTCGTAACAAGGACAAAAAGCAACTCACCTCTTCTGAGCCACATGTTGATTCACCTCGCAACAAGGAAAAAAGGGAGCTCACCTCCTCTGAGCCACTTGTTATTGACCTTCGTCGTAACAAGCCTCCTCCACGTTCTTTTTCTCTCCCTCTTGTAATCAATCTGACCAAGCCGACTAAGGCTAATGGTCCTGCTGTAAATACGGATGTAGAAATTAATAAAAAAGCATCTACTTTCCAGTATACTGATGTCATTTATCATGCTAAGTTCTATTTGGATATGTTAGATAGCTTTCAGTCATTTATAATGGGAGTTGTACAGTCTCTTCAAACAGAGGTCATACTGGAACATCCAAAAGACTCGTACCGTATTGTCCCTTCTCGAAAGAAAGGCAAAAGTCTAATACTTTTTAGTAAAGGACCAGAACAACAATTCAGCTACACGGATGATAGCAAACTTGACGATACGGGACGTCTCCAACTTCGCCGTTATAGTCAACAGTCGAAAGACATCATCCGAAAGATGGGTTATGACTTCAAGAATGGCCTCAACTACGGTAAAGGAAGACGAACTCCTATCCATACGGTTGTTCTGAAAGGAAAATCCGAGATGTACTATAGCAGGACCAAAAGAGGTCTCGGGTACGCTTCACCTCCGGTATTATCCCCAGCAGTCTCTGAATCTGATAGTGAAGAGCGCTCTAACTCTTTCGATTCCAGATCATGGGATTCTGACACCAGCATCTGACACCAGCATTGGTGATGTCCATCGGCTGATCGTATCTTCTAACATGGTCTCCGTCGAACTTCCAGAAGGCTATGACGAAGATATTAAAGAAAGTCCCAAAACAGATCCTTGGGCTCAATGAATGGATACCCAATGGGAACTCCGATTTGAACAACGAGAACCTCCTACCGAAGATTAATTGGTTCAAGTTGACGTAGGAGAGAGCGGGACACCTCGTCCAATCTTCATCAGCAAGAATCTTCCAGAGGCAGATAAGCAAGAATTAATTCTTCTTATTCGAGAATACATCGATGTCTTTGCCTGGAGTTATGAAGACATGCCGGGTCTAGATCCCAAAGTTTGCTACCCACAAACTGAATATCTTTTCTAATGCAAAACCAGTCAAACAGCAACAACGGCGCTTCAAGCCAGAGATGATGGACGCAATCGATGATGAAGTCAAGAAGCTCATTGATTGTGGCTTTATTCGAGAAGAACAATATCCCGATTGGGTAGCCAATGTCATTCCAGTCCTGAAAAAGAATAGCAAAGTTCGAGTTTGCATCGACTTTCGGGATCTAAACGAAGCATGTCCAAAAGATGAATTTCCTCTTCCAATCACAGACGTCATGATTGACAACACCTGTGGGTTCGAGCGAATATCCTTTATGGATGGATTCTCTGGGTACAATCAGATCCGGATGAATCCTGAAGACGAAAAGCACACTTCTTTCCGCACTCCTCGCGGAGTCTACTACTATACGGTGATGCTATTTGGTCTCAAGAATGCTGGTACGACTTATCAAAGAGCTATGAGTACCATCTTTCGAGATCATCTTTGCAAAATTGTCGAATGCTATGTTGACTACATCGCCGTCAAGAGTCGTCTAAAAAAAGATCACATCCAAGACTTGAGAACAATCTTCAATCTCATACGCCAACATCAACTCAAGATGAATCCCACCAAGTCATTCTTGGGTGTCTCTAGTGGCAAATTTCTCGGCTTCGTCATTACCTCTAAGGGTATACACGTGGATCCCGAGAAGATCAAAGCCATTCAAGAGATGCGTCCTCCACGCAACCTAAAAGAGCTACGAGGATTCCAAGGTCGACTTGCATACATCAGGAGGTTCATTTCGAATCTGTCTGGATGCTGCAGACCATTTACTCAACTGATGAAGAAGGTTGTATCTTTCGATTGGACTGAAGAATGTCAACGAGCATTCGAAGACATAAAGCGGTATCACATGAACCCACCAGTGTTAGTGCCACCAATCTCAGGCATACCATTCTTAATGTATGTCCGTGCTATGGACCATTCATTGGGTGCTTTACTTGCCCAAAAGAACAAAGAAGGCCACGAACAGGCCATCTACTATCTCAGTCGTACTATGATCGGTGCCGAACACTGTTATAGTCCTGTCGAGAAAGAATGCTTAGCTCTTATGTTTTTCAAAAGACGAGGCATTACATTATTAGACAAACTATTCATGTCATATCCCGAGTTAATCCTCTTCGGGTATTGATGAAGAAGCCTAGCACACTCAATTCTCGGCTGGCTACATGGGCCATTCTACTAGCCCAATATGACATGGTATATGTTCCTCAAAAATCTGTCAAAGGTCAAGCACTGGCTGATTTCTTAGCAGCTCATCCTTTTCCAGAGACATCCAAGCTCTATAATGAAATTCCAGATGAGACATTGGAAGTAAACATGATCTCTGAAGAATTTCCTACCCGGCGTCTGTTCTTCGACGGTGCGTCCAGGATCAGACCAAATGGTGCTATTATCGCAGGAGTTGGAGTTGTTCTCGTTTCTCCAGACGGATCAACTATCCAAAGAGCTTACTCCATAGATGAACCCTGCTCCAACAACGTAGCAGAGTACAATGCTCTACTCATCGGCCTTCAACTAGCTAGACAGCTGGACGTCGAATATCTTGAAGTCTACGACGACTCTAAGCTGGTTGTTAATCAGGTTAGAGGAACCTATGAAGTTCACCATCAAGATCTGGTGCCTTATCATGAAGCGGCAATCAACATGGCTATATCATTTAAAGCTTTCTTTATCGACTATGTTCGCCGAGCTTGCAATACTGAAGCAGATGCCTTGGCCAACCTTGCAGCCGTCTTAGCTATCCCTATCAAAAGACAGCAGGTGGTGGTTGTCTCTAATCGTGAATTGTTTTGCATCGAAAACAATCGTAATATTGAGTTCAGCAATCTTGCTGAAGTTAATATTATCGATAACGATTGGAGAGCTCCTTTCATCGACTTCGTAGTGCACGACATACTTCCTGAAGATCCGAAGGAGGCTACGAGTATTCGCCGAAGATCTCTCCGATTCTACTACAATCAAACCACCAAGACTCTCTATCGGCGGACTTATGACGGTCTTCTCCTACGCTGTCTCGCTGGTGATGAAGCGAAGCAAGTATTGCATAAAGCTCATAATGGTGTCTGTGGAGCACATCAACCTGTCCTAAGCTACAGGATCGTATTCGACGCATGGGTTACTACTGGCCCTCTATGGTATCAGATGCCATCGAATATGCAAGGAAATGTCGAGCCTGTCAAATCCATGCAGATTTTATCTATCAACCTTCAGAATTTCTACATTCGAGTGCTGCTTCCTGGCCTTTCGAAGCTTGGGGCATGGACATCATAGGTCCCATCAATCCTTCTTCTTCTCGAGGAAATCGATTCATATTAGCAATAACTGACTACTTCTTCAAATGGGCTGAAGCTATACCTCTGGCTGAAGTCAAAACCAGCAGTGTCATCAATTTCGTTAAACATCATGTCATCTACAGATTTGGTGTACCTCGGCGAATCATTCATGACAATGGGCCACAATTCATCAGTCAGAAGTTCACAAGGTTTTGTGACGATCATCGGATTGACAACGTCGCCTCGACAGCCTACAATCCTGCTGCTAATGGCTTAGCCGAAGCCTTCAACAAAACTATCATCAAGCTCCTTAAGAAGTTTATATCTACTAACAAACGGAACTGCAAGCTTGGCGAATGTCTTTGGGCCTACCGAACTACGGTCCGCAACTCTACAGGCTGTACACCCTTCTCTTTGGTATACGGCTGTGAAGCAGTTCTACCTTTGGAACTTCAAATTCCGTCCTTAAGGATCGCCATCGCCAACGAACTCACTACAGAGAACAGTGATCTCCTTCGACTTCAAGAACTGGAGGCGCTTGACGAGAAGCAGCTATTGGCTCAACAGCATATTGAGTTATATCAAGCCCGCATCTCGAAGACTTTCAACCGCAAAGTTAAAGTTAGAGCCTTTCAAAAAGGAGTGCTCGTTCTAACGGTCAGACGTCCCATGAATATGACTCACATGAGCAAAGGCAAATTCGATGCAAAGTGGAAAGGACCTTACGTTGTGAGCAAAGTCTTCTCAAATGGAGCCTATCAACTCTCAGAGTTGGACGGTCGAGTTGCTATGATGCCTATCAATGGCAAATTTCTTAAAAAGTACTATACATGAATGTAAAAAAGATTGCTTGTAAATATCATTAGACAAGTTCATAAATAAAATTCAACTTTATTTTATCATGAATGATAGTGCATGATATCAAGGAAGATCACTATCATCCTTCTCAACATTAGGACGCGGACCACTACCGTCCTTATCAAAGACAAAGTCGACAAAAGAGCCGAGAACATCCTTGCTCGAACCCACCAGGAACTTGCAAGCAGCCATCCTCATGGCCTCTTCTTCTTCAGTTTTTCCTGGTTCGAGCAGGAAGTCCAGGATATCTCACGGCGGCTTTGGTGCAGACGAACCTTCGCCCGCCTCTGTCTGCTCTGGCTGGCCTGGCTCAATAGGACGCTCTTCGGTGCCTGCTTCAACCTTTGGGGCAATCTCAGCCTTCTTGGATGCATCTCCAGACGACATCTTTATGTTAAAAAGTGAGAGTGATCATTTCATCTAGATTTCTGTCCTATTTATAGGCAGAGATTCCTGAAACAATGAAGCGACGCGTCTTTCGCAACGTTCATTCATCCGATGGTTCGCCCGTTCATTCAATTCATCCGACGGTTTGTCCGTTCATTTTATCATCCGACGGTCTATCCGTTCATTACATCATCTGACGGTTCGCCCGTTCATTTCATCATCCGACGGTTCGTCCGTTCATTACATCATTTGACGGTTCGTCCGTTCATTTCATAATCCGACGGTTTGTCCGTTTATTACATCATCTGACTGTTTACCCGTTCATTCCACATATTTGACGGTTCATCCGTTCATCTTGACGATTCATTTCGTTCATACATTTTGACGATTCATTTCGTTCATTTATCCATTCATTCATATCAGCAACTTGTCATAGAGTTATTATCTTTGATCAAGTCGTCTACTGAAATAATGATATTCAATTATGCCATGTCCATATTACCTCTGAGCGGATATAATAAATATAATTATTTTCTAAAATCAAGAAATATATCATATCCTGCACCTCTGAATATATTTTCTATCGCTATTATTTGTATCTGAATAAGATACGCAATAAATAATAGAGCCACCAAGAAAATATCTTTTATTGATTGAAAGACATTACAAAGATAAATATTGCAAAACAAAAAGATACAAAAAGTCTTTCTAGTTGGCCGGTGGTGTCCTCAAGTTGGTAATCTGCTGCTTCAAAATTTACAGTCGTTCTTCACGAGATTCCATCACTCGCTTCCTAGCTTCTTCCATCACAGATTTCTCATTGAAGGTTGACAGGGTTACTAGTCTGCGAGTGATTTCAGGTTGATGAGCTGCAGCATATTCATCTCTTTCTTGAGTCAGAACACCAAGTTGTTGAATTGCAGCCTGATGTTGGGTGGCCTCATCTTCCAGCTCTTTCTGAAGACGGGCAATTTCTGCTTGCAATTCAGCAACTCTCCTTTATTTTCTTTCAGCAACAGATGCAACTGTTTCCACTTTGGAGTGTACTCAGCGGACTTGGCAGTGAAAGTTTCCAAGAGAATTTGGAAATTAACTTTCTCAACTGCAGCTTCTTGAGACATCTGTTCAAATTCGGCTTGCACCCCTCCCCCTTATTTAGCTCTTTGTAGGTCTTTACTGAGGTCTCCAGCTCATCAAATATGTGATCAAGAAAAGTAGCCTGAGCTTCATCGCCTTGATTGCGGATGGCATCTACCAAGTAAGAAGTTGGACCTCTAACTGTCAAGAAATCATCATCTTCCTTCTCCATCACCCTATCTATTAAAGGTCCCAATGCATCAAAGAAGAACTTGGTAAATGAGTTCATGACAAATTGATTGGTAGCCAGAGCACCAGGAGTAGCAGCTACTCCTGTTGACGATGAAGCAACAGGGCGTTCAGCCTCTTGCACTTGGACGGAGGGCTCTTTAAATAAAGGAGCTAAAGTAGAGCTGGTTGCTCTTCCCAGTTGTTCTTCTACAAAATTAAATATTGTCATTTTGCCTGTCATTTGCTACTGTCAAAGAGGATCAAAAATGAAAGCAATCTTACCATGGCTTAGTCCAGTATCAGGCCTGTCATCTGTTGGAACAGATTCCAATCTAGCAGAAGTAGCCTCAGATATTACTGCCTAGCTACTGCCTGCCTCGGAGCCACATGACAAATGACGACTGCTGCTAGCTATCGTCGTTATAAGCACTATATCCGTGCACACCGGAGGAGCTGGGGAAGATCCGAATTCTGTATGGATAAGAATAAAGATGTCAGCTATTAATCTATTAAAAGAAGATTGCTAATTTCATTCTATACCTTTGGGATCAACAGTAGGAGTTTCTTTCGGGGCTGTTTCCTCATCCGCAATCTTTTCGGAAGATATTTGCACCTCAATGTCCTTTTCAGGATCCAGTACGTCGTCAGCAGCTTTGGGAGATACATGTACTTCTTCATCCCCTTCAAGATTCTGTGTATCATCAATAGCCTCTGATGATGTACTCTCATCACTTTCATTTTCTTCGGGTGCGTCCCCGTTGGCAGTGGCCTGATCGACATCCTCCTGCGAGCCGAAGTCGCAATTATTTAAAGCCTCAATCATTAAACGATCCTCCTCTTCGCGGAGTGTTCCAGGTGTAGGAGGAGGCTGAGTAGTTTCCACCGCCGGTGATGGAGATCGTAAAGCTTCATGCTCCTTCTCTACAATATCTTCTCTGGGCTCTGCAGCCTCATCTCTCTGTTTAGCCTCCTCCCTCTGCTCGGTCTCCTCCCTCTGCTCTGGACTAAATATTTTTTTCCTAGACTCAGGGGCAGGTATAGGAGATGGCATGGTGAGTCCAGCTGCAGCATTCACCACTACCGAGGATAGGATTTGTCTTGAAGGACTGATCGCCCTCTTTCTTCTGTGGGCCAGTTTCTTTCTATGTAGAGGTCTCTCAGGACTCTCTACATTTACTACCTCGACCTATTTCTGAAGAGAGGTCGGCGTAGTTTCTTCTTCTCTCTGGGCTGACTCGGCCAATTGCCGAGATTGTGATCTAGTGGTGACCTTCTCTGATGATTGTTCCAAGATCAACTTCTTCTTCGCAGCTGGAGAAGAAGGTTCTTCTCTCCTCCTTTTCCTCTCCCTGGTCGGAGACTTAACAACTTTCAGAGAAATTCTCAGTGGTTGATTAACTTTCTCAGGGAAGTTAGCTTCCCGTGAGGCTTCCAATGGGTTATCTACCGGTTCATGTTCTTCGTCATTATTTGGAGCTAGTATGACAGTGGCTCCCTTCTTCAGACGTGTTACCGTTGCAAAACTATCAATAAGGCTGAAGTTTTCAGTAAATGTATTCGCTGCTGTATAAAAGAGCGAATATGTATACAACATTCTGGGGCCATGATCAGTCTTTGTCGGCATCGAAAATACTGTCCTTGTGTCTCGAGCGTTGTAATAGGCCCATGCTCTGGCACCATCAATCAGATACCTCTTTCCTTATAGGCAAGTTATAGCATTGCCTACATGGAACTGGTCGTAACCAAATTGACGGGCGAAGCGGTTTGGCAGATATGGTTCCAGATAATACTCCTCTTCAAATCTATATACCAAGTGGGACGGCCTGATCGTTCTTAGCCAGTCAAATGCTGACCGACCCAACGGTTGCCTCCCAAGGTCAACTAAATTTGCTGCCATATGTTCATAACCGGCTGGAGGGGCAACGCAATAAAAATTCCATCCCTTCCCAAGGTTCAATGCACGTCTGCAATCCTTCAGACTAATGTATATCCACTTGCTCTGGGAGAATCTACGCAGAAAGCTACCACCGACTGCTCCCATGGCGGGGTTCATCAATGACGGGTGGTGCAGAAGCAACCATCCGAATAAATAGGTGTAAGGCAACTCCAATCGAGGGAAGTTCCCCTTTTCACCCTTCCATTTGATCATGGAGTCAACATAAAGACGAAGACCTGCGTTCACCCTACAGGTCATCGCCGACAGCAAATCCATCCGGTAGCCAAAGACTAACCGGACGGTAGCAAAGAGTACACCGCGGTGGAATCGGTCCACTGCGCTCGCTCCGGGTACGACGAATCGACGGAGCCAATATGTCAGGAAACCCGCCAGCTGGGCTTCTTTTGACATGGACCTGTAGCCCATTCTTATAAAACTCTCGACAAAATCTCTGATCTTGAGTGGAGGGTATTGATGTTAATCATTAACTTTGTATCCATTTTCTTGTTTTCTTCCATCAAACTGATCACTTTACTGTGGCTGAGGGATTGGAAGAAAGACGGGTTGCAAGTATCATGATCCTTAGTCTTTTTCTCAATGATATGATTAAGGAAAAGATAAGTCAACCACTTTGTTGAATAACAGGTACCGGAAGAACCGCTCTTATAGTACAGGGAGCATATGTTGTAGTGGCACAGTAGTTCGTCGAAAACTGCCACCATCTCTGCATTTTCTCGACGTAGTCTGTCTAACTTGTCGTTTGTTGGAACGTACTCCTCATAAGGGAAGTCTCCCGTTGGTAGGCATGAGATGTATTTCATCTCATGAAGGGCTAAACCAATTTCCCCGTAGGGTGTCATGAATGTCCCTGTCCTGTAATTATACCTCTCTGCCAAGGCCAGAAACAGATGAGGATTTGGGAGGAATCCATATACGGTAGCGTATACCGCATGATATAGCTCGATCTCTTTATGCTTGTCTTCGAACTGGACCAATATCCAGTTAGCTATGAAACTCCATCTCTTGATGTCTGGGTTCACCAGACCTGTCAGCCGGATGTCCTGATCCGGGTATCTGCCCTCAGCCTTTATATATTCATTAGCAAAAATCGGCGTCCTCACCGACAGCAATAAAGAGAAGTTCTCTGGAGGGATGCAGCCTGGCTTCAACCCTCTGAGCAAAGTGCTATGACGCTCAGAGGAGCTATAGAACATATCTCTATTGTTTGGTCCTTTCTTGACACAAATCTTTCCTGTCCTTGCATGCTGGAGGGGAGTAATATCCCAGTCCATCCTCCTGGGATGGCTTGCATGGGCATAGCAGGCTAGAGGGAGGCATCTAGCAATGTTCGGTAACAGCATTAGTTTCTCCTTTCTTTGGAAGAGTCTCTGCTCAACACGGGGTCTCGATTGAGAACTCTTGTCAATAGCTTCGCCAAATAAGAACATGGGTTTCTTATGGGTAATGGAGTCAGCAGACTGTAGGGGCTGTCCATTCATCAGACTTAATAAAGTCTCATTGTCCTGAGCTACCAAGATGGCTTGGCGGGAGGATGGCAGAGCATATTGAAAAAAAAGCACATGGGATAAATCTTCTTTAAATTCCGGTTCAGCAAGGGACCCTGCAAATATTTCATACTCTGGATCCTCTCTGATGTTAACTGTATCAAACAGAAAAAACAGAATTCAGTTCAAGTAAAATCAAAGATTCTGTTAGCAAATTGTGCAAGCATCAGATTGCGCAACAATAGCTTCTATGCGCAAACTGTCCAGTTGCGCCAACTCATCCACTTGCGCAAGCCATCAGATTGCGCTGAATAACTTGCGCAAAGCAACAGTTTGCGCTGACAATCTTGCACAAATCAGCAGATTGCGCTGACTTTTGCCAGCACAATTCAACCGATTGTGCAAGAAAATAGTCTTCATAAAAATAAAGACTATTGGGTTTGTGCAACCGAAACCCTAAACAGGGTGGTGCAGTATGACCAAATCTCTAAAAAGAGATAGGTTTCAAGATTCAGTAATGTCGAGAAACCCTAAAAAGGATTTTTGATCGGGTGTCTACCTTGAAGTACGGGGTGCGCAGCTTCGTGACGAGAAGGGCGCGGCGCAACACGAGCCGAAGACTCGACGGGGGCCTTGCCTTTCTCGGCGGCGGAGTGCTTTGGAGCCATGAAGATCGACGGGAAGAAGAAGAAGAGTCAGGAAAGCTCGAGAAGTTGTCTCTTTCGAAAGCTTGAAAGCAAGTAAAGAATGGTAGAGAGAGAACTGAGAACTATTTATAGTTTTCGAGAATGAACAGACTCCTCAGATTGTGCCAAATAAACTGGGGCTAATTCCTCCGATTGTGCAGACAGGTCATCATATGCTCAACTTGATTTAAAAATCAAAATTCAAAGTATTTTGAAACTTTGAATAAATTCAACTTTCGAAAACTTTGAAGGGGGTCTTGTAGGTCCTAAAAATCAAGTTGCACCCATCAACAAAGTCATGAAAATCAAGAAATGCATCCTTCAATTGAATTGCGCAGAAGATAGATTGCGCACCATCTCGATTGCACAGACTGTACTGCGCACTCATCCAAGTGCGCAAGCTGACTTGGCAACGTCATCATTACCTGACAGAGAATCAGATCTTCTGACAACTGACAGCACGGAGAACGAGGAAACTATTCGTTTATCGTGCAGCACAGCGCTCGAGGACAGCTGCACATGCAGCACAATCTGCCAGACTCCTTGCAGCGCAGTCCATCCTAGCGCAATCTGAAGTCAGCGTAATTCATGTGGTGCACTTCATCAAGACAACTGACAAATGTACACGTGGCTTTCATGCCATCAATTGCTCATCATGTGGCAACTGTCTGTACACGATCATGCGCAATTCAATCAAATGATGCCATGTGTCCAAGACAGTTGGTCCACGATCAAATAACTGCTGGCGCAGTCTGATGCTGCGCAATCCAGTGCCTGCGTAATCCATCCTGCGCAATTAAGAATAACTAAAAGTTAGTTATTTCCAGAACTCTATAAATAGAGTTTCAAGTCTTCATTCCTGGTGATCACACATAAAAATTAGAAATTCAGAATCAAGATCAGAGAGATCAGGAGTTCTTGCCAAAGTGCTGCTGCTTTCTTCAGAGGCTTTTGTCTTCAACTTCAGAGTTGTCTTCAACTTCAGAGGCTATCGTCTTCAAAGTTCACATCGTCCAAGGGATAAAGCGATCGTCATCTAGATCGGATTCCTACAGTTGTACTTTTCCAGAATTCTTGTAATCTTCTTTACAAAGTTTGTGAAATAAAGTTCATACTTTTAGTTTTGTAAACAGTTAGCTTGACGTCATAATTCATATATTGATCATGTTTATTAAAATTTGATCTGAAAATATGTGGTTAGCTTGACGTCAAAATTACTAATATGGAAAATTCTTTCTAATTCAATTGGAATGTAAAATTTTCAACTTATTAACTATATTTAGCTCTGTAGAATAAAACAATTATAGTAAATATAATTGAAAATATGATGAAGCTATTGAGGATAATTAACAAATACCTTAATGAAGTAATTTTGCATCTTTTTGTTTTCTTAATTGACAAAAATCATACCATGATTTTTTTATTGTTTCTTAATTGACGCCATCTTCTTGTTCGATAAAAGTAATCATTTTCTTGAAAAAAAATCATAAAAAATACAATCAAAACCATATCTAAGTTCAAAAAAAAAGATCTCATGATTTTCCCTTCATTCCATGTTGTCGACACATTTCTTACCGTCAATGATGGATTTATCAATGGTACCGCCATTTGTAGGTTAGGGATGTAAATGAGCATGTCATGGATTGTGGTTGTGTAGAAGGAGGACGAAAGCAGTAGACGGGAAGATTGAGGCGGTCAGATAGGGACATCGAGTTCGACGATATGGTTAGGGTACCTTGGATAAGTAAGGTCATTTATTGGATATGTCATGTAATGCCCATGCTAGGAGTAGTGCATTATCTGGCTTGTTGGTTCGAATGGCCTATTTGGACTTGGATTCATGTGGAGGAATTATTCAGAAATCTATATGATCTGGACATAAAGACAATTCGTCAAATAGTTAATAGTATTGATCATTCTCTTTTTTATCTCAATGCTTTAATAAAAATGAGCTTTATTATTTCTTCTTGGTGTTTTTTGAGCAATGATACTTTAACAAGATAAATGAGAGTAATTTTGTTGTTGTTAACTTGCTATATAAAAATATGGAATATTTTACTGTTGTTACAAAAAATAGAATTATGGGAAAATGTTTGGGACTGTTGAGTCGTCGGTGTAAAAATTCCTGAATTTGAAAGTAGACAAGTGTGGTAATCCTGAATTTGAAAGTATGGAATTACGAGCAATGGATTGAGGAATGTAAAAATACAAAAGAGAATATGTTGCATAGCTATTTCAAGTTTCTGTTATTATGCATGTTATATTTTAATAGCTAAGTTGCATACGCATGCATAGTCGTGGATAACTTGTGCACAATATTTAGTTTCTTGAATGATATGTGCAACCACAGAACTAATTTGGCTTAGGAGAAATAAAGATAACTAGTGCTGATACAAACTCAGGTATCACATGACCCTTCAGTGGGGCTCTCTACCTGCAATTGAAGGATCATCGTCTTACCATGAATAGTCCAAAATGGTATGTCACCAATGAACATCATATAGTTAGGATACATACTAATGTAAACTATTTTGCAGGCCTAACAATTGATACATGAACAAAATCTTAAGCTGCTTATTCTTTAGTTACGAGTATTCGTGGGTATGCATGATCTAAACAGGATACATACTAATAAAAACTATTTGGCAAGCCTAACTGATCAAACTTCAGCTGCGACAGGGGGTATGCATGAACTAAATGGGCCTTATGGAGTTGATCTCACAATCAAGTCATAAAACCGCAAAGTGGAAAGGGAAGCTCACGTATGATTGGCATCAACAATATGACATATGGGGAAGGAGCACAACAAGAAGGTTTTCGAGCGGTTGTCTACTACTTGTGTTGGAGTTATACATAATATAGAATTCGATGTATTGACGATGATGTCGGATAGGAATACCTCATCAAAAGAAGATGGCATGTAATCTGATCTTTATGACATATAATTACCTTTTTACAAAAAAAAAAGAACATTAAACCTTGTTTTGGAAAGATGACTTGGGTATGACTCACTATATTAGTAACACATTTATTTTTCAGATATTGCTTATAAATTATTAACCGATCTTCAAAACATTAGAAAGATTTACATAATAATTTTACATGTTCTCACATGATTACTGCATTGGTTTAGGTGAGTCGGGTTGAGACCGCTTACTAATGCATTCTCCAATGTGTTGATCCCCCTCCTCTACAAGTGCGGAGGATCGCTTGGACAAATATAATTTTTTCGGAACTCTTCGGCAAGTTGAAGCTTTCTTTAGAGGATGCTTTTGCTTTGTAATAAATGGCATAATGTACATAATATTGTTTATTGTATTAGTTTCATGATTGTAAGCCAAGTTGGCATAATTCCGTTGGCCATGGAGCATCTTTGTATTCTGCTACAAATTATCAATAAAGAGATCATTTTCATATATTTTTTGTCTTGTGAAAATAAGAGAGAAAGAGAACAAAGTGGTAGCCAGAAATCTATACGTAGCTTTTCTCATAGATAACATATATAGAGGAAATGTGATAGAGGTTATATAGGTGTGGATAACAACATCCATATTTGGATTTATTAAAATCAAAACACTCTCCCTTGGATGCCCACTTTAATTATTGCCTCTTTAAAAAAATTTCTAAGAAAAAACCCATCGCTTGGAAAAAAATCCATAAAAAGAAAAGAGTACAATAATATTCTTCAGGAATCCAAGTGGATAGACTTAACATTGCCTCGTTAAAAACTTTCAAAGGAAAAAATCAAGTGAAAAAAAACTTCAACGAAGGAAAAGAGTACAATGCACAAAGACATACTTCGAGATGTCTCCATAAGCATTGTCAGGATGCATGCATCTTCAGGATGCTCCCCCTTAAATTATACAAATTACATTTAGTCTTTACATCAAAATAAATAAAAAGTCATCCCCCAAATAAGTACATTTTATTATTCCATTCCACCCTAATATTTTATAATCTATATGTCTATTTGCCTATCTTTGGGTTTTTTTCATGCCAATCTTATGAAAAAAACTTCTGAAATGTTGACTTTTAAAGAGATTTTGTGAAGAGATCTGCAAGGTTCTTTAAAGACTTGATCTGCTTTACATCAATCTTCTTTCTTTTTGAAGATGGTGGGTGAAGAAAAACTTTAGTGAGATGTGCTTCGTCTTCTCCTTGGATAAAGACTTCTTGAATTTGTTTTATACATTCTGTATTATCCTCATGAAGGGTTGTAGGTTCATTCGTAACTTCTGAAAATTGCAACTCTCCATAATATGTTGAATTAGTGACCTTAACCGTACACATTCTCTGCTTGCTTCATGGAGTAGTAGAATTTCTGAATGATTAGTTGATGTTGCTACAATAGATTGTGTAGAAGCTTTAAAAATGCCAAAAGAATGCATTACGCCATTTACAAATAGCGCCAGCCCATCAGATTGTACCCATCATCAAATAGCACACAACATTACATGGCACTGGACATTAAATGGTGCCTGACTGCCAAGTGTAAGCTTCCTCGAGAAGCTAAGTCGTCAGTCATGATGACTGACGATATGATAGTCGAGGAATATCCCTTCTAATCTCGAGCGCGCGGCGCTCAAGGAAGATCATGTCAGACCGATCATATTGAGTTTTGTCAGTTACTGTGTGCCATTTATCAATGGCACAAAGTAGTCAATTCTTCACAAAATCAATACTCAGCGCGTTTCACAATTAGCGCTCCTCAACACCATGCGCCATTTATCAGCTGGTGTCAATCAATCAATTATCATCCATAAGCAGTTAGATGATGTGGCGCACATGCCACTAATCTCGAAGGACGTACATGCAACATTGCCCACGACCAAGTGTACTTCTCTCACAAAATACCACGTGTCCTGTGCAGTTAAGCTAATCGTTCGTACGAATGGGTGATAGTGCGCCAAACAGTGTAAAATTAGCACACTTTTACACTATGCGCCAATTGTGGTAACTACTTGACAGTTATTCCAAAACTCTCTAAATGGAGTTCAGAATCACTCTTCAAAGAAGAACTAATGATCATAATCTTCTAAATAGTTGCTGCAGTGTAAAACCCCTAAATTTCTACTGTATTTTTTTTGAAATTTTTGGTACTGATTTAAAATTTTGTATTGTACGTCGCATAGTCGTATTGTACGTCACGCCGAAACTTTGATTTTCGAAATTGCTCGACGAGTGCGAATATGTGCGAGCGTACATATTTCTTTTAAAAATATTTTTCTATTTGTATCGTTTCAAAATAATATATATAATAATATTTTTAGCTATCGTATCAAAATTTTCAAGTTTATAAATTTATTTATACAAAGCCTTTGGTTTATACAGTTATTAATAGTAAATAATATTCTTTGTACATACATATATATTTTATAAATATTTTATTAGTTTATTTTTTTATAATATTTATTATTTTCGAAATTAATATTATAGGTATCTTGGAAAATATATTTTTGAATTACTGTGGCAATTTAAATCTTGAATTGATTCTATGAATTTATTTAAATAGTTAAAATAATATCTATATTTTGAAATTTGATTTACCTTATCTAATTTTAAGCTAAAGGTTGGAATTTAATTGGATTTAAATTGGATTTGGATTTGGATTTGGATTGGATTTGGATTTGAATTTGGATTTAAATTTATTAAATAGCAAATTATCTATTTTTGGGTTTAAACTACTCCTAATTCTTATCCAATTGGGAATTCCCACATCCTATAAATAGGCAGGTACTCATCCAATATTTCTATTCTCCAAAATTTCCATAAACCAAAAATCTGCGCATCGTGTCCGTGTTCCATCCCAGTACACTATCTTATTCCATCTATTACAATTACATAAAGTTTTCTCGTGCCGGACAAACCCCGACACAAATCAAATTCCTAACCCTATCCTCCCGGCCACCACCTCCATCTGTTGCCCCGACCATCGTTCTGACCCGGTATTCCACCACCGCTACGTCATCCATTCACCACCTCCACCAACCATCGAGTTTCGACCACACCCTACCACCAGCGCCCAACCAACCACCACGTCGAAGCACTGCCAAATTCTCGCCGTAGCCACCCGTTTCCATGCCCACGGCCGTCCTCTCGATGTACAGCCACCAGCCACTCTCCGCACAGGCGAGCACCCCAACTCCGCGGCCGAGTTCCCAGTGACGCATCTCGGTGGAGACCCCCTCTGGGAAACTCGACCGTCTCCTCCCTTCCCCACTCGACTTTCTTCTCCCTCCATCTTTCCCCCGACCCCATGAACACCACCGCCACCGGCGTAACCACCGCCAACCACTGCCATCGCCGTTCCCAAAACCACCACCACCACCGCGGCCATTATCGCGGTAGACCACGCAGCCACCACCAAACCCATAAAGGAAGACCCTACATTAAAACCCACCACCGTCCTTACCTCAGTCGTAGGCGAGCGCCGCCTCGCCGACGAACGGCCGGGTCCAGCCCTCCAAAAGTCCCTTCTTCGCGCAGCGTCGCATCCCGTCCTCCACAGCTCCGTGCCAATTCCGATCCTCGCAGCCGCCCGTGCTGCCTAGCCCGGCGCCGGAGACTCCACCCAGCCACCACCCTCCGATCCCGCTTTTTTGCCTAACCACCATCTCCGCCAGATCTTGCCCACTTCCCCGCCGAAACCCCTTCTCCGCCGGCATGCGCCACAGCGTCCGCCGTCCGACCCATCGCCGCCCTCGTCCTCCCCTGCGTCCGCCACAGCCAGCACCACCGCATCCTCTGCTCTTACGTCCGCACCCCTCCTCGCCGAGTCCACGCCCGATCTGCCATCGTCCCCGCTCTCTCTCCCTTCCCCTAGCCTTCTCTCCGTCGGAGCCACCGGAAACCTCGATCTCCTCCGCCCCGCCTGGCCGCGTGTCCGATCCCCTTCCTCCGCCGGAGTAGTCGCCGCCGGCGCAGCTCCGATCCCCTTCCCCATTTCCCTCTCTCTCTCTCTCTCTTCCTGTGTGTTTAAAGAATGGGGTTTAGTTTTTTTTTCCTTATTTATGTTTTTTTATTTTACTATTACTAATATTAGTATATCAGCATTAGTATTATTATATTTTTTAATATTATTAACATTAATAATAATAATAATAATATTATTATTAATATTATTGTAAGCATTATTATAGTATTTATTATTATTTGTTTATTTAATAATGCTATTGTTATTTATTAAAGTATAATAAACATTTCTAAAAATTATTTTTTCTAATAAAATATGGTGTTGACTTAAACTTGTATTTTGACAAGGATTAGGTTTTGAGCCTGAAATAATTTTCTAGAATTTTCCAGTATTTATTTAAATATTCTGATCCATAAAATAGAGTTTCCACTATAACAAATATTTTCTAAAATATTGTTATATTATTTTGTATTGTTATGTCTTTTTAATTTAAAAACTATATTTGACAGAAACTAGTTTTAGCCTAAATTGCTTCTTATATTTTCAAGTAATTATTTATAATATTTTGGAATAAAGGAAAAACATAGCTTTATTTACAATTGATTTCCAAATATAGTTTTCGAATGTTATAAGTAATTTTCTAATATAGTTATTAAATATTTTAACTGCGTAGAGTTTTTCAATATATATTTTCTAGAATAAATATAGATATTTATCTATATCAAATCTCTTTGTTTATCTAATATTATTCGTGACCAATCGTTCGCTCATATCCGTTTCTGAACATTCGAACTTTCTTAAGTAGACCCTAACTAAGTTGCCCGTTCTGGACTCAATAGAACTGTCCGTGACACCATCAGAGGTCACCTTGTGTAGTTGTTACCGAAGTCGCAGTTCGTGCCACCTTGATCATTGCAGTGCACCCGGCGTCCTACCAGGCAAGACACCTTGCCTTTACTATTTAATTTCTTGCTCAATATCATGCATGTTTTATTTCTTACAAGTTGTTCTTTTAAAATCCTATGTAGTTGCAAATTATTATATTTTAGTTTTCTTTATGCATTTAGCCTAGAGTTAAGGGACCACCTTTGTTTGTGCCGCATTCATGGGCCAACACTTGTGTACCACGATGTCACGTGTCTAATATAGATTCGAACTTACGTACCGACCGTACATCAGTGCGTACAGGACGAGCGTTAGGGTATAACTGCTAATATAATTGCCTAGAAGACTTAGCGGTTATTAGGAATATCGTGGTGTGGATTCAGCACGAGTAGTGCATGGGGTGGGTGAAGACAGTTATTAGGCGCATGGCTTTCACACCTTTACCTTCGTCTAGCTGCCATTTGTGACTCAGTCGAGAGCTAGTGGCCGTGCACTTATTTACTTTTCTCTAGATGCCACTAGTACCTTGGTTGAAACACAAATGTGCCGTGCATTTACCTTCGTCTAGCTGCCGTTAGTGACTCACCCAAGAGCTAGTGGTCGTGCATTTTCTTTTCTCTAGATGCCCCTTAGTTCTCACTCGAGTGCTAATGGGCCGTACATTTACTTTACTCTAGACGCCACTAGTGCCTTGGTTGAAACGCTGACGTGCCGTGTTTCTAGTCTCGGGAGCCCTTGTGTGGAACGTTGTCTTCAAAGTACATTTTCACATAGATTGGTTAAGGACCTTTATTTGTGTCACATATACTTTTCTGTTGAGCTTTATTTATTCAGTTATTGGCATGATATTATGTGTCTTGTTACGTCCCTCTGAGGACCTGGTTATCTTGCCAGGTGTGTGTTCTTGTCTTCGCAGGTGCTCTAGTTCTAACCGTGACTATCTCCATTTCTTCGAGGGTGATTGTACTTTGATCGTCTTCGCTTCACTCGCCAAAATCATTTCTTTTCTCATGTATTTTCCTTTACTTGTTGGTAGTGGATTTGTCTCCGTCCAACATATTGTATCAAGACAATTTATTATCATTATATGACATCTTTTATCATTTATTTTGTGTGGATGAGATTAGTTATGGTTCTACTGTATTTTACAGCTTATGTATACATACGAGGATTCCATATATTGGAGTGTACTTCGTATGAATACAGTTGGCATGTCTACGTTCCTAGTCCTACGTATTTTGGGACTAGGGCGTTACATGCAGCACGTTCAAGTGTTTTCTCCTCCTACATCTCATAGTCCAAGGGATAAAGTAATTGTCTTCTGATCAGATTTCTAAAGTTGTACTTCCCAAAATTCAATTATACTCTTGTACTCGTTTCTTTGTTAGTTTGTAGTTTAACTTTTTGTTTTTGTAAACAAAATGATGACTCTGCTGGGGACGACTTTCTCTTCTAATGAGAAGGTGATAACTCAATGCGATGCTGTGTTGATCGGCATGACGCAGGAGACCTTGGTCGTCGAATTCGACCAAGTTGCTTATGAACATCTGATTAGCGCTTGGGGTGCCAAGTGCGCTTTTGCCAAGCGCGCTACCACCACTGTTGCTGCCAATAATAAGGCGTGCGCCATTTGGACTCCAAAGTCCAATGCCGTGCCAATTGCTGCTGCTGCTACCCTAGACAAAGGAAAACACCCTATGGCTATTTCCCACTCTTCTCCAGTCCTGGAATTGGTAGAAAATCCACTTGATTTTGCCTCTTCACCAATCAGTACCAAAGTTGCATCTCTGAACAAGAACTCTACTTCCCAGAAAGTAGGTTCTATTCAGAGCTCACTTCCTTCTGCCCGGCCAAATGCGCCGTGCCAATGCATGCAGAGCACCAAGGTATCTTACCTACTCCACAATAATCTGATTGGCGCTAGGCTGCTCCGCGCCAATCAGGCCAGAGCCATAACTTCCCTACTCTGTGCATATCAAGGACAGAACAGGGAAGACTGAAAGTATCACAGACCAACAACCAAGTGGGGTCAGATGCTGACATGCGTACCTATCTTAATAGGAGTCGAACAGGAACAGACCAGATGGCACGCCAAATGACTCCAGTACAGTCTACGCAAATCACTCATTCAAGCACAGTGAAGGCTTCTAAGAGCCAGAATCTACTCATATATGCCAATGAACTTAGCACCGTCCTGTACACAAAGGGAACTCAAAAATTTAGGAATACGCATCATATTCCTAATGTAATCAGACAGAGTCTGCATCCTTCTTTTTCTGCTTCTGCTACTGTACTAGATCTCTGCGAACTTATAATACAAAAGCGGAAGACGACAAATGCATCCTGTACAGTATGACTCCACATATTTAACATCACTGTAACCAGTATCATGAGATTGTAATCAAGTGCTACTGTAAGACAGCCAAACGGTCTGTGTTTGACCGCTTGAATTACCCTGGCTATCCTAGAATGATATTGATAGTTGAAGGTGACATGATCACATATGAGAAATGTCGCTATCATTCACATGAAGTTGACGTCAAGTGTTGCTGCAAGCTAGCAAAGCGAGTGGTGTTCAACCGTTTGAATTACTCTCGATCTCCCAGTCACTCCCAATCTCCTAATGTGATCTTGGTAGATGAAGATGAGCTGCTATTTGCTTATATTAACATGGCATATCGTGGCACTGGGGGTGGAAGACGCTCGAGGCATAATTCATCATGACATTCAGGTCGATAAATCCATAGTCAAATCCCAGATTCTACTGAAGGAGTCTACCAAAATACAAGATCAAGAAACTGAGATTTTCCTGATCAAAGGAATCTTCCTGATTTCAATCGAGACTTCCTCGGTCAAAGGAATCTTCCTGATTCCAACCGAGACTTCCTTAATCAAAAGAATCTTTCTGATTCCAACCGAGACTTCCTCGGTCAAAGGAATCTTCTCGATTCCAACTCTGGGGGTAACAATCTGCTAGACTTCGATGTTGATAGTGAAGACTCTGATCAGACCATCTTATCTACTAGCTTATCTTCTGTATCGAGAGAAGTGTCTGCTTACGTGAGGAATGAAGAGCAAGACGCTTCCAGTTCTGCGAGCCAAGAGCAAAGAATTGCTGTTCTTGAGGCCAACCTAAAAGCCATGGCTGACATAGTTATAGGGATGCATGCAGTAATCATGGCATAACATGTTGTTCCATTAGTTGTGAACCCAGTTCCAATCCAAGAACACGCAGCAGGTTCCATGCCTATCAATACTGGTCCTGGAATGCAGCCTCTTCCAAACACTACCATCCCGAACGTCATGCACCTTCAAGCACAGGTTACTCCAAGTCATTCTAGTACTGGGGGTGGTGCTTATAACGCAGTCTCACCTCCAAATCCTTCGAATCAATCTGTTGCTCCTCAAGCATCAGGAGATCCTCTCGAAGCGGTCAAGCTTCTGCGAAATCAATTTGAAGCTTTCAAGCAGAATGAGGGATTACAAAAGTTAGGGATCAAGCAACCCTATCCTGCAGAATGGAAGAAAGCTCCATTCCCACCTAAATATAAGCCGTCGACTATAATACTATTCGACGGTAGCACATCTCCGAGTCAGTATATCAATCACTTTGAGATGATGACTGATCACCTTCAACAGAACAATGCTCTACTCACCAGAGTCTTTATCGAATATCTAACGGGTATTACCTCTGACTGGTATCGAAGCTTGTCGGATGGTTGTATAACATCCTTCGCAGCATTGAAGCAAATGTTCCTAGAATGATTCTATGAAAGAACTCATGACATGACTATGTCCGTCCTTACCAAAATTAAACATAAGCCAAATGTAACAGTTGAACGTTTCATTGAGCGCTTTCGATGGGAGGCACTCAAAATGCCTCCAAGTACTCCGGATGCATTCACGATAGATACATGTAAATCAATCTTGTTACCTATCGTCAGCATGTGGACCGGACCTACACAATTTCAAGATTGGGGTTCCTTCATAGTAAGTGCCAGAGTAGCCGAAGACAGTGCTGAAAAGTTCAAGTAACTAGGCATCCCGATGCCTAATCTTGACAAAGATAAGCACCCTGCTACCAGTAGTGGTAGTCACCAAAACAACCGCAAAGGCAAGGAAGCCTTAGCCATCAATATAGGTCAGTCAGCACCTACAACGACAGCACCTCCACAGAGGACATCACCGCGACCTAAAGAAGATTATTCCTTCGACGATGACGACATCATGAGCATCTTCGATTGCTTGATCAAAAGCAATAAACTTCAACTGTCGAAAATCAAATGGCCGGATGAAGTAGGTAAGACTGACAATCCTAAATATTGTATGTATTACAAGTTTCTGGGGCATCCAAGGGCATGTTATATGCTCAAAGAAAAGATCCAGGAGTTAATCAACGCCAAAGCAATCACCCTCCGAAAGGATGAGAAGATGATGACAGCTAATGTCATCTCTTTACAATTCGAAGACTTCGCTCCTCAGTTAGTTCCCGACAGTGTTGTCCCAATTTCGAAGGCAACTATGGAGATAGTCAACCTTCTGCCGACACAAAATGATGGTTTAGTGCCACTGTCAATAGCCAAAGGCGAGATCATGTGGGTTCATCTAGACCTCGTCGGTGAATTCGAGCAAAAGATATCCGTCCCTTTTACTAAATCAAAGAAATTGGCCAAGTACAAATCATGCAACATGACTTTAAGTGAGCACTCCTCGTTTGATGATTGTGTTCCCTCTTTGAAGTCTACTTTTATTCCGGAAGGATCTGCATCTTCTTCAGAGACTGCTCCATCAATACCGGAGGTCAACTACCCGTAGTGCCCCGGCCCGCTCAGTCAATCGGAGGAATCAAAATGCTGATGGCGTTCAAACTTAGCCATGCAATGGCTGCTCGAAGACTCGCTCGGTCGAGGCGACTCCTCGCTCAGGTGGGTGGCTTCGGTAAACTTGCCTCAGCTTGGCCTTCACACTAATAAAACGAAAGTTTTCAACTGCACAAGTAGGCTTGATAATAAAAGATACGCACCCACATAGCTAAGAGAATATCCCAAGTCGGGTCAGAATGTGTTAGAACATGGAAAAAGGTCCCACGGTCAGCATAGAAATATTGTACGTTGTGCTTTCAAAATGACACTCGACCCTTCGTCCCGTGGCTTGGGAGAAGGAAGTTGGTCTAAGTTGCTTTGAAGTTATGAACGTAGCCTAAGTCATAGGCGTCATCCGTATGAATGCTTGATAAAGCATGCACGGTCCTGTCGTTCAAGGCTTGGCATAGCCTTTGCTCGTCCCACGGGTTGCTGCATAGCATAGCTTGTGGCATAAGTCTAGGCACCCAAATAACTTGGTTGTTCAAGTCGAACGCGTGCACGGAATGTTCCTTCGAGGCAAAGCTTGATGCAGCCTTTGCTCGTCAAGTTGTTGCACAATTGTGTTAGGCAAAGTTATGCCGGTCGATCGAAGTCATTTCTAGCACTGTCCGACTCTTTCTGCGGTTGTCAAGTCACATAGTCCCACGAACGCAACGCTTGCCACATAAAGTATGACTAAAGCGGTAGTGTCGCCTAGAAAACGAGTTGGTTTAATCCACGAGCCACAATTGGCTTAATGCAAAGTTAGCCACGGTCTAGGGAACCTGAAGAACACGTTTTGTTCAAGTTATGCTTGAAGGCTATCACTTAGCCATTCATAAGTTAAGTCAATAAGAGTATGGAACCGAAGGAAAAGATGTCGGGACTGTAGGTCAGTCGTCGAGGCAACCCTAGTTTAGGCTCTGCAAGGAAGTATGTGAAGTAATGAATGAATGAAGGAAAGAAAGGAATGGAAATAAGAAAAGATGAGTCGAGTCTTGTACGGTCATTGGACAACTTGTCGACAAGTATGATTTGTTCCTCAGACGGTACCTGTGGCCACAGGACCGGTCTGGCCTCGGAGGAACATGCTTACGGGACCCTCGGATGGTGTGCGACCTGACCCGAGGGGTGTGCCGTAGAGCGGGTAGTACGAGAATTTTGGCGAGATCATTCCTCGTTTGTACGAATGTACCAAATTACCCAATTAAGGTCCAGGATAGCTTGTGGTGCTAGTGACCCTTTCATATAGATGAGTCGGCATAGGTGGCAATCCACGTGTGTGCCTTTGGATTGAGTCGCGTTGAATATGTACACGATCATAAGACAATATTTGGGCCTAAGATTTGGCTGCAACGTAGACACCGTTCTTCAGCATGAGATTTGGCATCAAGTCTTGAGTTGTTGGTATAGAGTTGCATAAGTTGGATTTGAGTTAAGTTAGGAATCGCCGTAAGACAAAGTTTGGTTAAGTGGCACTTAGTTCACAAGTCTTGAATTGGGTAAAGCAGCAAGGGCTGCAAGGTGGCGATATGGTTAAGTCACACTGAGTTGTGAGACATGGCCTCAATATGGACTTGTAGCACGGTCGCACAGAAATTGGGTACTATCGTGTAATTGTGTCTCTAATTATGGGTCGAAAGGCAAGCACGGCCTGATAAGTTGACGTTGTTGACACTAGAAGGTCTAGAAGCAAGGATAAGCAAGTTACTAGTTGCAAGGCATGGGAATGGTCTAAAGACACAAAATAGGCCGAACGTCTATGTCCTAAACACTGATCCTAAGGCAAGACTAGAAAGACAATAAAAAAGGGTTATGCTGCACAAAGAAAATGAACGTATCAGTTTTGTATGGGTGGGCGACGAGCTCACTCCACCAGTACAGTTGAGTACTGACACCCACACAGTTTTCATGTGCATGTGCAGGTAGAAGCTTGTGGCGCGAAGCTCGCTTGGATGCGTCGAGGCACGGAGTTCCTTAGTGATTCAAGGCATGCAGCCGCGTGGAGTCAGACTTATATAGGACATAATGTATGGACATCGCCTATCTGAAGCTTCCGCTGGACTACTCAAATTGTATTGAGAGATGAGAGAGAGCTGAGTGACTTATAATTGTGAGAAGAATGAGCTTGAGTGATTGTAATCTTGGCCTCGCGCCACGTTGTATTCTTTGTTTCAATATCAATAAAGAGTAGTTTGAATGACTTGTGTTTTGCTTTGAATTTCTGCTGTTGTTATTCAATGTTTTTGCTTGGGACTTCTGTGCGACGACCCCGCCGTAAGCTGCTGTAATCGGCCGTTATGGAACCTGTCTTGCATGAGCGCAATCGAGGCTCATGTGGCATCACGCCTTAGCGAGGACGATCGGTCCTACGGGATCGGGGCGTGACATATTGGTATCAGAGCACGGCTTTACGTCCTTGGACTTTCGATTGAATTCTTTAACTCTGATGTTTTCGCAAACTCTGAAGTATTGCTTCCGCAAATTGATATGGTTGACGCTCTCTTTCAAATGTCCCACAAGATGTCCATACAATAAGTCTAAATATTTTGAAAAATCTCACGAAAGAAAATTTTGGTTGAACAAAGTTAACTTCAAGTAAGCACGGTTGGCTAAGTCGGGCTGGGCATATATACCAAGAATTGTGTCGACCTTAGCAAAGTCACGTACAGGATTCAAATTATATCGGACAAGAATGAGTTAGACTCGATTGATGCGGGATGACTATCTAGTAAAGGATTATCGAAATGACGATGCCGTTGATGCGATATAGATAAGCGTGCTTGGGCTCGAACGAAAATTCGAAGTATGATTCGAAACTTGGTTCGAGGATTTGTCGAATGACTTCATTCCTGAGTGGTGTATTGGATAGCCTCGAGGATGTTGATCAATTGAGGATGCGGGGTACCAATGGGTCTATCAGCAAGCGTCGCTTCTATACAAAGACTTAGATGAGTATCGTTGAGTAAAATGTAATCTTGAAGTTTAATAAGTTGATTCAGATGAACTAAAAATGATGCGCATGGGATTGTGATTGCACAAGTAGGAAATGATTGAGTAGGTAATTTGAATCGAGGAAAAGTGAAGGTGTACAAATGGATGACTCGATCGAGGAAATCGATATGAATCATATACAAAAAGTTAGCACGATTGGATGATAGCGTACACAAAAATGATTCGAATATTTAAGAATGACTCTAAGGATTTGAATAGATATTGCTCGATGATTGACTTAACATAGAACGATGCGACTTGAGGAAATGTGTTGCTCGATGACTTAAAATAGACGGATGAACATATGTGATTTTAGGTTGAACGAATTGATTATGTAACTAGTTTGGGGAATTTTGATCTTGAATCTCGAGGAGATTATCCAGTTCGGACGATAGCATCAGTTGCATGACTCAAAATTTGTTGCAAATGAAGATCGTCAGGTTACGTATATCATCGATGGTATTAAGGCGTATCAAAGATCGATATGCGATAACTCGGGGGTACTCTGATTCAAGGAATGACGATCATGTAAAGTGTTATTGTTTTGATGGATACTATACTTGGGATTTTTATTGGAATGAATGTTGGATGAAAAATGATCATGTCTTGATGGTTACGCTGATAACCACAACGCCGACGATCTTGTCTTGCACGAGCGCAACTCCAGCCTCGTACATGCGTCACGTCGGATTTGGGGGCGATCATTTCGTGTGAGCACGAATATGGTGATTCATGTCGCGAGAAAAATCGTACTCAGGAAATCAGGGCATGGCAATTTGGATTGCTTCGACCTGTGGTTTGATGCGAAGGTGAATTCGAGGATTGTTCAGATTAGTGGTTGATGATTAAGTGAACTTGAGGATGGAGTAGATCCAATCTGCGTATCGAGAATAACTTAGTCTGGACTCAAGCAAGAGTTACGTCCCGATGAGGATGATTATCCCGCGGGAGCGTGCATGTTGTTTTCATGCCCACCGTGGATAATCAAACTTGCATGAGATTGGGACATATCATATTGTTATGCTAGAAGACATTATGATCGATTACATGAATTGAGATGAACGGCTTAGGGAATATAAAATAAGAATTATGGTTTAGCGTTAAATCATGTCATAACGTGCTTGACATAGAGAAAATAAGATAGGTGGATTATATCGAATGTGTTTGAAGAGATAGACTATGTGAATTGCATGTTGATGAACGATATTGATATGTCGAGGAAATGGAAGAACATGACTCGATGTGGGATGGCTTTGCTGAATGATTCGGACCCCTTGGACTAAGTGTTGCGAGTGCAAATAGGTGAAATCTATGCTCAGAGTTTAGAAATTGGAGTGATACGAGCTTGAGTAGAAAACCTTGTATTATCAACTTTGGTTTGACCCTAGGATTGGGTTCAGTGTTGGCATTATTGTGGGGAAACTATGATTCCAATTCTGACAATTGACTTTAGCTTGAAGAGATGGCCTAGCAGGTTAGGCGAGGCATCCATGTTTCGAGAGGTAACATTGGTATGATTGATTCTAGAGGATTAATTAGTTTGGATGTTGGTGTTAATGAATGTAATAATTCAAGAGTATGAGAATACCACTCATGAGTCTCGACTAAAATACATATATATCAGGGACGCCTTAATATGTACACGATCTGACTCGAATGGAAGTGGCAGAATCCTCTATCACGAGGCTTGGTTGAATGTATGTATTTTGGGGACGCCTGAAATATGTGCACAATCTAACTAAATGTTACGTTGAATTCAAATGGGACTATAGAAACGAAACGGTCGAGGATTTGAGATTGTGAGTTTCAAAGGAAAAGATTGATGGTAGTGCGATCGTTGCTCGGATTGAAGAAAAGCATAGGCATAGTGGGTGCGAAAGTTATGAAATGTTGAATCAAGTTATGAGTCAATAAGTAAGTACTCAGTTAGTTTCGAGAACAAAACTTTTTCTGAGTGGTGTATGATATAGTGCCCCATCCTGCTCAGTCAATCGGAGGAATCGAAACGCTGACGGCGTTCAAACTTAGCCATGCAACAACTGCTCGAAGACCCGTTCGGTCGAGGCGACTCCTCGTTCAGGTGGGTGGCTTCAGTGAACTTGCTTCAGTTTGGCCTTCACACTAATAAAACGAAAGTTTTCAACTGCACAAGTAGGCTTGATAATAAAAGAGACGCACCCACATAGCTAAGGAAATAATCCCAAGTCGGGTCGGAATGTGTTAGAACATGAAAAAAGGTTCCACGATCGGCATAGAAATGTTGTACGTTGTGCTTTCAAAATGACACTCGATCCTTCGTCCCGTGGCTTGGGAGAAGGAAGTTGGTCTAAGTTGCTTTGAAGTTATGAATGTTGCCTAAGTCATAGGTGTTGCCCGCATGAATGCTTGATAATGCATGCACGGTCCCGTCGTTCAAGGCTTGGCATAGCCTTTGCTCGTCCTACGGGTTAAGCTGCATAGCATAGCTTGTGGAATAAGTCTTGTAATGCCTCGCTCCGTACGGCACATTACGCTAAAGCGTTGACCGAATGAATTGTATCGATGCAAATCGATACGAGAGTTACGTTGCCCCGAGCAACGCATCGAACAAAGTCGATGCGAAGAGTTGTCTTGTCCCAACGAATGCATCGAGTTGAATCGATGCGAAGCGCCGCGTTGCCCCGAAGGATGAGTGCGTTGAATCGGCTCGAAGATTCTAAGAAATAGAATCGACCAAGGCACAAGTCCGAATCGATGCAAGTATTGATTTTAGTTGCTTTCGTGTGCAGGTTATACGTTGACGCAAAAATATTAGAGGTCGACATTTTACCTATTTTGCGACGGGTCCGCGAAACCAAATCGACGCCTTGCGATAGGCTGAGACTTGGGCACGGTAAGCCAAATCGGACGTATAATTCAATGAAGCACGAAGTGCTCGAATGGCTAAGTCAGGAGAGTTGGCCGTACAACGAAGTTATGAAATCGAGCCGCATCGGCTCGACGAAACGACAAAGGCGTATCGACTCAAGGTAGGAGGATTGACTTTTCTTTTTATTCCTTCATGCGATAAGTCAAATATATCATTGTATGCTAAAAGTTAACCTATCGACGCCACGGACGTGGTCCAATCAAAAGATAAATCGTAGTGTGAGTTGAACACTAAGTTAGAATAATTGAAATAAAATGTCGATCGTGGGTTATGATGTCTCGGACAACTTTGGTGCTTATGGGATGCTAAATGGGGAGTATGGCTTTAGGGAAAATGAATCGTTGCATGAGTTGGGGGAAAACGATAATGCCGTTCAATACTGTCCGCGCTATACAAAACTGTTGCATATGTTAAACTGTTCACGCATGGGCATGGTCATGGACAGCTTGTGCACAAGTTGATATTTTCCTCGAATCGGTATCCGGGGCATCGGAACCGAATTGACCTAGGGGGAATGAATAATCGTGCTTCGGCACTGATGCATTGCGAGACCGTCAGTCAGGCTTGCAACCTAGACTGAACGGGCCGAAATGCCGTTAAGATAGTCCCATGTGATGTGTAACATCAATGACCGCATATAAGATAGTAGCATGCTCACCTATTGTCTTATGCAGGTGTAAATATTATCTCTGTTTTCATGTAGGGACGAGCACGGCCGTGGTAAGAAATGTGTTAAACTGCTATATTTTACTGTATGCTTTATTTCGTAAATGATGGTATGCAGCGGAAACGTTTCGGTCGTTTGGGATAGCAACCCAACCCGTGAAATGCCGGGCTACCCAACCAAATTCGAGAAAAAAATGAGAGAAAAGAAAGTAGGGAACTCCTTTAGTCCATTCTGGCACGGATACGCCAAGACCCTCATATAGCTAAGGAATGATGGGTTGAAAGTGTAGGCACGTATGCGTCCCGCACATAGATCTTGCATAGAGATACACATATAACATGATAGGGAAGGAATGGGGCGCATTCACCTTGCGTCGGTGTAAGGGCGAGTGCGTCGACTTGGTAAGAAGTCGCGCCATGAATCAAACACGAGATTGCTTGCCTACTTGCCTATTTCAATTTGAATAACATGCTTGCCATGATAACATACTTTACGCTTTCGAATATGCCATGAAATTGACCCTAAGGAGAACATAGCAAGATCATAAGCTAAGTTGCATGATTTAACAAAAACACTAAAATATCGGTTTGGAAAGAAGGTCTTTGCATCAGTACATGCGAGGACGAACGTACTGATCTCCCACCAGCTTCATGCAGGGTACAGAGAATGGATGGCTCACGGTGAAGCATTGCATGAACGCATTGAGGCTCGGAATGCTAAAGCGTATTGAAGCGTGCGATCACTTGACGCTCGGACTTGCAACAGGATTGATGCAGCCGAGATATAGAAGGCATGATGTATGGAATGGTGAAATCCTTTGTGGGCAAGAGAGAACCTGAGTGTTGTAGCCAATCTGGCATATATTGTTAGGCTATCGAAAGCCTTTGTAATCTCAGTTTCGAATATCAATAAAGAGAATTGTTTCGTATACTCTGTTTTCCTTTCGTTGTAAATATCGAATCAAAAAGATAACCATTTGAGAACTTGTCATCTTGCCTTGCACGAGCGTAAATCCAGGCTCGTGCGGCATCACGCCCCCTGCGAGGACGATGATTCGGGTGATTCCGGGTCGGAGCGTGACAAATTGGTATCAGAGCTCTAGGCTCAATTTTCTTCGGACGTTTGCTTGATTTAATTCTAAAGAGTTGCCCACCACCAATCGAAATCACTCTTGACTCTACTCGATGCTGCACTGGATGTTCCATACAATAAGTCTTATACAAATCGTAAAATTTTGTTGCATGTGTTTTGGAAATTTCATGATGTTTGCTAAGAAAGTCGCAAAGGGTATATTGCATTGAATGCAACGAGCCGTAAAAATGTTAGTTGCTGCAAGTGAAACAAATTGTGAAATACGATTTGAGATGTTGTTGCAATGTAACATGACGAATGAGAAATAAAATGATGCACGAAGTGCAACAAGTTAATTGTGAATATGCATTAAAATGAAAGTGATAAGTCAATATCGAATGTGTTGAACGGATTTGGGCATTGACTTTGAAAGTCGGGAATAAATAGTTGCACGAGGTGCAATGAATATCGAAAATAAGTCGTTGTATGATGTGCAACGCGTGTCGAAAGTAAAATTATTGCATGTGGTGCAACGCATATCAAATTAATCGTTGCACGGAGTGTAAAGGAGATTGGAAATAAATCGTTGCACAAAGTAAAATAAAATGTCGGAAATAAATCGTAGTACGATATATAACGCATATCGAAAGTAAAATTGTTGCACGTGGTGCAACGCATATCAAAATAAATTATTGCACGAGATGCAACGGAAAAGAACTGAAATCATAAATCGATAGAACGATTCGTTCGGTTGCACACCAAACTTATGTTGGCAAACGAGAACATTGACCGAGTTGTGTCGGATTTGATTTAATCAAAGTTACGGTTGTGATCAAGCACGATCACTGCAAAAATCATGAGTCGGAAGAGATTGTTGGTTCATACTGAGTATAATACGAGGGAAATGGCTTGATTTTCGAGTGGTATATGCCATACCACGTATGCGATGAATGACTCGATTCCGAGTGGTATCTGGTATACCACTTGTGCGACGAATTGCATCGACGCGTTGTGAGAATTGCGAAAGAATTGTCCGCAATGGACGGGATAACATCGAGACTCGATTAAGGATTTGTACGACGACATGTTGATGCAAGTGTTCTTCGAAAATCGGTTGGGACGATAAGGCGAGACTCGTATCAATGAATGATACGTCGGACAAAAATTATAAGTCAGTCGGACGACCGAGACTAGCGGAACGATTTTGCCTTGAAGCAATAATCGGATTGACGGAAAAGGAAAACTCGAACATACAAATCAAATCGCACGACTTGCAATCTCGATAGAAATGTTGGGCGAGGCGAATCGAATCGCACGACTTGTGATCTCGATAGAAATATTGGGCGAGACGAATCGAATCGCGCGACTTGCGATCTCAATAGAAATGTTGGGCGATGCGAATTATGATCGGACCGCACGACTTGCGACTTCGGTAAGAAAGTTGGTTGACGCGAGAATTAGTGCCTAAGAGATTGTTGGTTACGTTACGACGACACTCATTTGAGTACGACTGAAAAATACGCGAAACTTAGAGGGCGAGATCGTATGACTTGAGGGTTCGATGTTGGATAATCGGTAACTCAGTTACGCGATCAAAGTATAGCGGGATGCGGCGAATCGATAAACGAGTTGATGCATATGGAAAAGTTTATTGCAAACTTGGACATATGCAATGCAAGTTGTCGACGTTGAAACGGATTCAAAGTTGACCCTTACGCTATCGAAATTGATACGACGTATCGAGATCAATACGTGAGGAAACGTAAGCACGATGTGGGAATACAAAATGAAGTGCGCCTTGCGCTATCAAAGTTTTGTAAATAACAATACGAGAATGAAACAAACTGGTTGATCATGAACCTTATGATTAATCAAGACGAGACTATAAGTCATCGACGATTGTTCGATGCGTATAGCACCTCGTGTGTCGACCGCAAATAAGATAGACTCGAAATCGATACGAGTAAATGTTTCGTGAATTTACAAAATCATCGACGGTAGTGCATGACCTTACTCGGAGGATAGTTGCGCATCAGTTGCGCCGATAGATATGGTTTTGTCCAAAACTTGGATAGTCGCGTAGAATCGTCGGAACGTGATTTGGCTCCGAAATAAGATATAGCATAGTTCGTAGTAAACTGTCCTTCGGTGATGATCAACAATTATCGAGCGTAGCTTCGGGGTAGCTGACCCTAGAAGACTTGACCGCCAAATCAAATCGAATGTTGCAGACCGTAAGATGACCCATGCGATATCGCATAGGAGATTGCATCGATAACAAACGTAACATGGTGCATGTTGATGATAAGTCTAGGCGATCGAGAATTGTTGGAACAACTTTCGATTGAGAATGATATAGTTAAATTTTGAGTATTCGTCGGATGAATGCTCGAATGATTATGTTGGTCAACGACCGAACTCGAAATTCACCAACGAACTTGGTGATTCGGATAGGCGATTGTGAGAGTTGTGCTATGCACGAGAGAGAACGATAAGGAAATGACTTACGAGTCATGTTGTTAGATTCGGATTCACCTTGCAATTGAGCTTGCGTGAATCGAACTTATATTCGATGTTGTGAGACGTATAAGTTGGGAATTTTGCTAGTGAATTCCTACTCATTAGGAAATCGAATGTAAGACGCGTCGTAAGGACCTTCGTGTTAAGGCAAATTGTTACTTCGAGCACCGTCGCCTCGGTGTAAACTTTTGTGTCGGATAGATTGTGGCTTTTGAGCAATGTCAATTTGAGTTGCGTCGAAAGAAGTTAAGCACGGTGTCTAGGTAAGTAACTTAGCGGGCGCAGTCCTGATTGTTGATGCATTTGCAAGTCAACAAAGGAAATCGTATCGGAATAAGTTGCATAGCCAGACTTCGAAAATAGTTGGGTGGCGACTTCGAACGCAAGGCGTTACGATGGATCATTGCGATCGGATGCGCGACGGCTTGACGCGACGCATAGAATTGATAGTCCCGATAAAACATATGAAACCAGAGATGCGATTTTGAATCACGTCGCATGTAATGACTTTGTTGAATGAATCACGTATGTATCGAATATACGTATGCGATAAAATTTCGAGAACGGTTGTTAAAGATAAGTTCGATCGAGAGTACGAGATGGCAAGCATAGGATTGAAATTTACCTGTTAGCTTTGTTCTAATTTGCTACGACTGGACTTGGTCGAAATACATATATCTTCGGAACGCCTTGAATATAGGTACGGATCCAAATCGAGTTGTATACAAAATTCAAATCGAGCTACAGGAAGGACTTTAAAATGTTAGTGAAAAGCTTGCAAGATAGTATGAAACTGAACAACATTGGTGGGATGAGATCGTGAAACGATCTATAAAACATTTAGTCGGAGTATTAGTTTTGGTTCGAGGACGAACCTTGTTTTGAGTGGTATATTCTATAATGCCCCGCTCCGTACGGCACATTACGCTGAAGCGTTGACTCAACAAGTCGCGTTGACCGAATAAAATATATCGATGCGAATCGATACGAGAGTTATATTGCCCCGAGCAACGCATCGAACTAAGTCGATGCGAAGAGTTGCCTTGTCCCAAAGAATGCATCGAGTTGAATCGATGCGAAGCGCCGCATTGCCCCGAAGGATGAGTGCGTTGAATCGGCTCGAAGATTCTAAGAAATCGAATCGACCAAGGCGCAAGTCTGAATCGATGCAAGTATTGATTTTAGTTGGTTTTGTGTACAGGTTATTCATTGATGCAAAAATATTAGAGGTCGACATTTTGCCTATTTTGCGACGGGTCTGCGAAACCAAATCGACGCCTTGCGACAGGCTGAGACTTGGGCACGGTAAGCCAAATCGGACGTATAATTCAATGAAGCACGAAGTGCTCGAATGGCTAAGTCAGGAGAGTTGGCCGTACAACAAAGTTATGAAATCGAGCCGCATCGGCTCGACGAAACGACAAAGACGTATTGACTCAAGGTGGGAGAATTGACTCTTCTTTTTACTCTTTCACGCGATAAGTCAAATATATCATTGTATGCTAAAAGTTAACCTATCGACGCCACGGGCGTGGTCCAATCAGAAGATAAATTGTAGTATGAGTTGAATACTAAGTTAGAACAATTGAAATAAAACGTCGATCGTGGGTTATAATACCTCGGACAATTTGGTGCCTATGGGACGCTAAATCGGGAGTACGGCTTTGGGGAAAATGAAACGTTACATGAGTTGGGGGAAAACGATAATGTCGTTCAATACTGTCCGCGCTATACAAAACTGTTGCATATGTTAAACTGTTCACGCATGGGCATGGTCATGGACAGCTTGTGCACAAGTTGATATTTTCCTCGAATCGGTATCCGGGGCATCGGAACCGAATCTACCTAGGGGGAATGAATAATCGTGCTTCGGCACTGATGCATTGCGGGATCGTCAGTCAGGCTTGCAACCTAGACTGAACGGGCCGAAATGCCGTTGAGATAGTCCCACGTGATGTGTAACATCAATGACCACATATAAGATAGTAGCATGCTCACCTATTGTCTTATGCAGGTGTAAATATAATATCTGTTTTTATGTAGGGACGAGCACGACCGTGGTAAGAAATGTGTTAAACTGCTATGTTTCACTGTATGCTTTATTTCGTAAATGATGGTATGCAGCGGGAACGTTTCTGTCGTTTGGGATAGCAACCCAACCCGTAAAATATAGGGCTACCCAACCAAATTCGAAAAAAGAAGGAGAGAAAAAAAGTAGGGAACTCCTTTAGTCCATTCCGGCACGGATACGCCAAGACCCTCATATAGCTAAGGAACGATGGGTTGAAAGTATAGGCACGTATACGTCCCGCACATAGATCCTGCATAGAGATGCACTTATAATATGACAGAAAAGGAATGGGGCGCAATTACCTTTCGTCGGTGTAAGGGCGAGTGCGTTGACTTGGTAAGAAGTCGCGCCACGAATCAAACACGAGATTGCTTGCCTGCTTGTCTATCGAATAACATGCTTGCCATGATAACATGCTTTACGCTTTCGAATATGTCATAAAATTGACCCTAAGGAGAGCATAGCAAGATCATAAGATAAGTTGCATGATTTAACATAAATACTAAAATGTCGGTTTGGAAAGAAGGTCTTTGCATCAGTACATGCAAGGACGAACGTACTGATCCCCCACCAGCTTCATGCAGGGTACAGGGAATGGATGACTCATGGCGAAGCGTTGCTTGAACGCATTGAGGCTCGGAATGCCAAAGCGTATTGAAGCGTGCGATCGCTTAACGCTCGGACTTGCAACAGGATTGATACGGCCGAGATATAGAAGACATGATGTATGAACGGTAAAATCCTTTGTAGGCAAGAGAGAACCTGAGTGTTGTAGCCAATCTGGCATATATTGTTAGGCTATCGAAAGCCTTTGTAATCTCAGTTTCGAATATCAATAAAGAGAATTGTTTCGTATACTCTATTTTCCTTTCGTTGTAAATATCAAATAAAAAAGATAACCATTTGAGAACTTGTCATCTTGCCTTGCACGAACGCAAATCTAGGCTCGTGCGGCATCACGCCACCTGCGAGGACGATGATTCGGGTGATTCTGGGTCGGGGCATGACAAGTCTAGACAACCAAATAACTTGGTTGTTCAAGTCGAACGCATGCACGGTACGTTCCTTCGAGGCAAAGCTTGATGCAGCCTTTGCTCGTCAAGTTGTTACACAATTGTGTTAGGTAAAGTTATGCCGGTCGATCGAAGTCATTTCTAACACTGTCCGGCTCTTTTTGTGGTTGTCAAGTCACATAGTCCCACGAACGCAATGCTTGCCACATAAAGTATGAATAAAGCGGTAGTGTTTCCTAGAAAACGAGTTGGTTTAAGGCATGAGCCACAATTGGTTTAATGCAAAGTTAGCCACGGTATAGGGAACCTAAAAACACGTTTTGTTCAAGTTATGCTTGAAGGCTATCACTTAGCCATTTATGAGTTAAGTTAATAAGAGTATGGAACCACCGAAAAAGATGTCGGGATTGTAGGTCAGTCGTCGAGGCAACCCTGGTTTGGGCTCTGCAAGGAAGTATGTGAAGTAATGAATGAATGAAGGAAAGAAAGGAATGGAAATAAGAAAATATGAGTCGAGTCTTGCACGGTCATTAGAAAACTGGTTTGCCTCGACAGTAGGTCAGTCGTCGAGGCAACCCTGGTTTGGTTAAGTGGCACTTAGTTCACAAGTCTTGAATTGAGTAAAGCAGCAAGGGCCGCGAGGCGGCGATATAGTTAAGTCACACTGAGTTACGAGGCACGGCCTCAATATGGACTTGTAGCACGGTCGTACAGAAATTGGGGACTATCGTGTAGTTGCGTCTCTAATTATGGGTCGAAAGGCAAGCACGACCTGATAAGTTGAGGTTATTGACACTAGAAGGTCAAGAAGCAAGGATAAGCAAGTTGCTAGTTGCAAGGCACGAAAATGGTCTAAAGATACAAAATAGGTCGAGCATCTATGTCCTAAAAACTGATCCTATGGCAAGACTAGAAAGACAATAAAAAAGGGTTATGCTTCACAAAAAAAATTAATAAACGTATCAATTTTGTATGGGTGGACGAGAAGCTCATTCCACTAGTACAGTTGAGTACTGACACCCACACAGTTTTCATATGCAGGCGTAGGTAGAAGCTCGTGGTGTAGAGCTCGCTTGGATGCGTCAAGACACGGAGTTCCTTGGAAATTCGAGGCGTGCAGCCACATGGAGTCAGACTTATATGGAACATAATGTATGGACATCGCCTATCTGAAGCTTCCGCTGGACTACTCAAATTGTATTGGGAGATGAGAGAGAGCTGAGTGACTTGTAATTATGAGAAGAGTGAGCTTGAGTGATTGTAATCTTGGCCTCGCGGCATGTTGTAATCTTTGTTTCATATCAATAAAGAGCAGTTTGAATGACTTGTGTTTTGCTTTTAATTTTTGTTGCTGTTATTCAATGTTTCTGCTTGGGACTTCTGTGCGACGACCCCGTCGTAAGCCGTTGTAATCGGCCGTTATGGAACCTGTCTTGCGTGAGCACAATCTTGTCTCACGCGGCATCATGCCTTAGCAAGGAAAATCGGTCCTACGGGACCGGGGCGTGACACTACCGGCCTGAATTCCATCGATACAATCAACAATCTCGTAAGTTAATAATAAAGATGGGATATGACTTTCAAAAAGCCCCCGGTTATAACAATGGAAAGGGGTCTCCGATACCCTTATCTTTACAACTTCAAGACAACAGGTCTCGTGTTGTACTGAGATTTAGGATAGATCACACAATTCTCCATCAGAAAAAGAAGCCCTCCATGAGCAAAGCATGGGTAAGGACCTGTAACATGGTTTCTCTCTCGTCTGTTTCTAAAGAAGAAGTCTTGACCGGTACTAGATCTGGTAGACTCTACCTTAGAGACTACCCAGATGGTCATGAGAATGAAGTTGTCACTCCTCCTCCTACTTCTGATGCTCCTCCAACATCAGCTCCACCAGCTGACTCGGGTCCTTCTAAGCCGACAGCAGCTGATAAAGGCAAGCAGTAGGTTCGCTTTGACAAGAAACTGAAAAAGACCCTACTACAAGGTCTTCAAAAGCTATATTACTTTGATATATTGGCTCAACTAGCCAACATTTCGGCAAGGCTATAAATCTTTGAGCTGCTTCGTCTCTCGAAGGAAACTCAAGAAACATTAAGCGAAGCTCTGATAGAAGCTGATGCTTGTCTTGCACATCTCAAGAAGTCTGATGAAGAACCAGTGGCTTGCCCTCAATGTCATAGTGTGATGGAAATAATGCCGACATTACCTTCACCCAAGATGACATGCTGTTGGAGGACAATCGACACGACCGACCTCTTTATTTTACTGGATACGTCAACACGGTGAGGCTGGATCGTATCCTTGTCAATCTAGGGTCTGCACTCAGCATAATCCTGAAGACTTTGTTGGATTCTATAAAGATTATAGTCTACAGTCTCTCAGTAACGGTTACGACTATTCTTAGATTCAATTCTGGGAAGAGTAAACCACACGAAAAGATTCGCTTGAGGGTCCAAATCAGTGATCTTCGTACAAAAGTCATATGTTACGTGATTGACAACTACGTTTCCTATAATCTGTTGTTAGGAAGGCCATGGTTGCATGGACATAATATCGTGCCATCCATGCTCCACCAATGCTTTAAATATGTGGATAATAACGGAGAGATCAAGAAGGAAGTATCTGACCTCAATCCTTTTTGAGGTGTCGAAGCCTATTATACATACTCTAGAATGTACAAAGAAGAGTACATGAAGGTCGTGCTGGCCATGGACACCGAGGAAGACCAAAAAGATGACTCGAACAACATCTTGGTGATTTCAGTCAAAGGACGCACCTCTCGTCCTTTATCTTTGCAAATCCTGACTATCACTCTCGCTCTTCCTACTAAAAAAATGGAGCAAAGTGAGCTCACCTCTTCTGAGCCTCTTGTTATCGACCACCATCATAACATGTCTACTCATTCTCCTTCTCCTTCTCTTGTTATTGACCTAACAACGTCTCCAGCTAAGGTCACAAATGTTGTTATAACTGTTGAGAATGAAAATATTATTAAAATGGTATCTCCTTCGCAGTATATTGATGTCAATTATTATGCACAACATTACTTAAAAATTCTGGACAAGTTCGAACCTCTCACACTATGAGCAATTCAACATTTTCAAGATGGGATAGAGTACAAACCAATGCAAAGTTCATTCTTCATAGTTCCTCCTCAGAACGATGATGAGCATCAAATCGTCTTCAGTAGAGAACGTAACCAAAGAACTATATTCGACAGTAATTCTAAAAATGATGATCGTAGAAGAATACAACTACGTCGTTATAGTCAATAATCCAAAAATATCATCCGAAAAATAGGTTACAACTTCGGGTCCGGACTGAATGGAGGCAAAGGTAGACGTACTCCTATTCGACTACCCACTTCGAAATTACGTCGAACACAATCCCGGATAGATCCAAATCAGATAAAGAGATGCAATCTCATTCTTCCGATTCTGCTTCATGGGACTCAGACATCAGCATAGGGAAAGTTCATCGACTGACTCTATCTGTCAATATGGTGACAACTGAATTCCCAGAAGATGATGACAATGATGACTTTATTGAGGCTTATGTGGAAGAGCCTTGGGTACAACAGATGGATACTAAATGGGAGCTTCACTTCGAACAACATGAACCACCCACTGAGGACGAGCTAATCCAAATCGATGTCAGATATGAAGCTTCTCCAAGACCAATCTTTATCAGCAAAAGCTTTCCTGAAATAGACAAACAAGATTTAATCCAGCTAATTAGAGAATACATTGACGTATTCGCCTGGAGCTAGGAAG
This sequence comes from Iris pallida, assembly GCA_029216955.1. Lineage (NCBI taxonomy): Eukaryota > Viridiplantae > Streptophyta > Magnoliopsida > Asparagales > Iridaceae > Iris > Iris pallida. The sequence goes on from JANAVB010014399.1 coordinate 1,012,746, forward strand.
ATATGTCGGGATTAGATCCTCAAATTGCTACCTATAATCTCAACATTTTGCCAAATGCTATGCCGGTCAAACAACATCTGCGATGGTTCTGTCCTGATATGATGGACGCCATAGAAGCTGAAGTCAAGAAGCTCATCGTCTGTGGCTTGTTTAGGGAGGAACAACATCCCGACTGGGTAGCTAATGTCGTCCCGGTCATGAAGAAAACGGAAAAAGTTTGAGTTTGTATCGACTTCAGAGACCTGAATGCAGCTTGTCCCAAAGATGAGTTTTCTCTTCTAATCACTGATGTCATGATCAACAACACCTATGGGTTCGAATGAATGTCTTTCATGGATTCTCTCGATATAATCAGATCAGGATGAATCTTGAAGATGAAAAGCATACATCCTTCCGCACTCCTCTGGAAGTCTATTGCTATACAATCATGCGATTTGGTCTCAAAAATGCTGGTGCCACCTGTCAGCGGGCTATGAGTACTATTTTTTGTGAACATTTATGGAAAATAGTCGAATGCTATGTTAACGATATTGCTGTCAAGAGTTGTCTAAAGGAAGATCACATCCACGACTTAAGGACAATCTTCGATCTAATGCGTCAGCATCAACTCAAAATGAACCCCACCAAGTCATTTCTGGGTGTCACTAGTGGCAAATTTCTGGGATTCGTTATTACCTCTAAGGGTATACACGTTGATCCCGAGAAAGTCACTACCAAAATACAGTTAATTGGCGACGGCGGTTTAGCGACGGAATAAATCCGTGGTCATTAGCGACGGACTACCGACAACCTGGCGACGACTTCCCGGCTAATCGCGTACTAATTTTTTTTTTAAGGATGAACATCCGTCGCCTATATGTCGGCATGTCGTCGGTTATATAGCGACGGAATAAAAATCCGTCGGCAAGTAGTCACTCGGTACTCACTAATTGGCGGGAAAATGTTAAAAAATTTGTGGGAAAATGTCACTAGTTGGCGGAGGAATTGACGACTAATTAGCGACGGATAATCCGTCGACCAGATGATGGGACGTTAGCGATGGACCTACAGTCCGTCGCTAAGTGGTCACTAAGTGGTTCGAAAAATTTAAAAAAAAATGTGTTTCATTAACAACTAAGTAGCGACGGATTCTATCCGTCGCTAGTCCGTCGCTAAGTTAAAAGCCTAGCTTAAGTTGAACCGACGGGGAAAAATTTCATTCCCCCCAATTTTTTCCCTCTCCTCTCTCTCTCTCTTGGACGCGGTTAACATCGAGGTAACTCTCTCTCTCTCTCTCTTGGGCGGCGGTGGAGGGCAGAGGGGAACCGACGGTGGTGGGAGGGGCGGGCAGCGGGGGGTGCTAGCTGCGGGGGGCTAGCCACGGGAGGTAGGGGTGGGGGTCGCCGCGGGTGAAGCTGGCGGCGGTGGGGGTTGCCGCGG
>JANAVB010014399.1:1015410-1297910 GCA_029216955.1 Iris pallida
AATATATATATATATATATATATATTTATATATATATAGGAGTATATAAACTTTGGATCGAAATCGAATAAGTAAATTTAGTATATTGAAAACCGAAACCGAACCAATTTAGTATATTCAAAACCGAAATCGAACCGAATTTAGTGCATTGAAAACCGAAACCGAACCAAATTCAATATATTCAAAACCGAAACCGAACCGAATTCAATATATTCAAAACCGAAACCGATAAGTAAATTTAGTATATTGAAAATCGAAACCGAAACGAATTTAGTATATTCAAATCTGAAACCGAACCAAATTTAGTATATTCAAACCGAAACCGAATAAATAAATTTAGTATATTGAAAACTGAAATTTGGTATGTTGCCAATCAATAAGGTGTAGATCAATCCCATAAAAAACATTCAAGAAAAAAATGTTGTAAAGTGAGGAAAATGAGGTCGACCTTAGGTAACTTACCTAAGGTCGACCTTAGGTACATTTTCCTATATATATATATATATATATATATATATATATATATATATATAAAATTGATTTACAAAACCCAAATACCCCAACTTATACGAAAGGGGGGTTCGAACTCGGGTCTACAAAGGGGGGCGGGGGTTCGAACTCGCACACTGACCAATAGGCCAACTCGGCCTGCTAGTAAAGAGGGGATCCATCTTAAATTTATGTTGAACCCTTTAACTGGTTCGATTAACAGCGGGTCGGAGATCCGACCCGCTATGGGTCACCATCTTCGTGTCCTGCTTAACTAGGGCACGTCTAAACGTGTCCTGCGTTGTGTCAGGCATTTAGAGACACGAATTTTTGTGTCAAAGGGTATGGCCGTGTCATCGTGTCATTCGACACGATGGTGCCAAACTCGTGTCACCACGACACATTTTTGCGTCGTGTCCGAGTGTCCAAATCTAGGGCTAGCTATTACTCAACGTGTAGGCGTCGATATGAGTCGAGACTGGGGCGATTTGTTCGTCTCGTCGAGACGAACAAGTATGTGCCAAAAAAATCGAATGATGAAGAACTGGGGGAGTTGCATACTCGAATGGTCGGGCGGGCTACGCCGGCGGTGCTCCGGTGGTCGTGGTAGTAAATAGGGTTAGGGTTTCGACTTGGGGGATTTTTATAGGGAAAATTTGGGGGTCAATTTGGGATTTTCGTGGAGAAATTGGGGTTTAGGTCGGTGTCGCGGTGGTCGATCGTCGGTGACGACGAGGGTCAGTTTGCAGAAAAACCCTCCTAGATTCTCATTTTGCAAAACAGACCACCGCCTTAGCAACATGCAAAATCCTAATTTGCAAAACCTATCCAGCAGTGTTCTGTGTAAAACATTAATTTGCACAGAAAAATCAAATTGCAGTTTTAATTTAAAACATTTGATTTAATTGCAAATTGCTATAAAAAAATTTAAATAATTACAAAATATATTTTAAGTCTTAAAAACCATTAAAAAATCATTTAAAATTTCCAAAAAATTCCTAATAATTATAATAAATTATTTTAAGGCTAAAATAATTATTTGTACTTAAAAATCCTTAATTTAAAATATTTAAATAACAGGGGCTTACAAATCTTTCCTTCTTGAAAAATTTCGTCCTCGAAATTCACAAGGATAGAAGACTCTACAAACATTTAATATAGCAAGCAATTCAAACAATGACTAAGGCTACTATTAAGACTAACCTCTATGGTATCAAGCGGGAACGGATGGTTCCCTCGCGGCTGGTGGGTCGAACAAGTAAGGATATCTCTTCCTCATGTCCGACTCCCTTCCCAAGTATATTCCCCGGAGAGTGACGGCTCCAAGCTACTCGGACCAAGGATATGACTTTGTTTCTCAGCCTTCTCCCTCCGGTCCAATATCTCCACTTGCTGCTCAGTAACTGCAAGACTCGGTCCGATCTCCAACTCTGAATGATCCAGCCTCTCTCGAAAACGTAAACGCTGTCAAGGCTATGGTATACTGCCAAATCATGGAAAAACAAGTCTATATCTCAAATCCACATTAAGTGCACTGAACAGGAATAAACACTATGGGTCGTGGTCTGTAGCCCACTAGCATATGTCCGATAAGACTCCAAGAGTAAACATGAGTCTCTAAACTGAATCAATAAGCAGAATATCTCATGATAAGGAGTGAAAATCATGAAAAATAATAATGTAATATCACTAACAAATACCTGAGACATGCATCACAATCATCTACCATCCCGCTCTGCCACTAACTCCATGCAATCGCTAAACCTGAAGAGATCATCAGGTCCTCAGAGGACATAGCAAGATATATAAATATTCCTATCTAGCAGTTTAATCATGCATGATAATATAAAACATGATATAACAAGGAATGACACTTAATCATGGCAAAAGACTACGACCATACTGCTAACAAGTGACTAACGACAAGTGGCTACTGACAGGTGACTATAACTGGAATACGATAACAACTACACATAACTGAACTGCTGGATGAACAAGCGAACACGATATCAATAGAATACCAAACCCTCGCCCCGAGTGGACTCGCAGGTTTGAACTAATCGCTAACCCTCGTCCCGAGTGTGGACTCTCTGGTTAGTTCACAGCAAGGCACCCTCGTCCTGAGTGTGGACTCTCTGGTGCAAGTATAACATCCTCGTCCGAGTGTGGACTCTCTGATGTAAACACCCTCGTCCCGAGTGAACTCTCTAGTGCAAGTCAAGTCAACACCCTCGTCCCGAGTGTGTACTCTCTGGTGCAAATAATCGACATCCTCGTCCCGAGTGTGAACTCACAGATACAAACAGATCAAGGCAAACACCCTCGTCCGAGTGGACTCTTTGGTGCCAAGAAAACAATAACAAGGATTTAGCAGTTCAATTACACGTACTCATTCTATGACATGACTCAAGCAAGGTACTGGTGAGACAAGGTACGACTCAGTCAAACACAGTTAAGTCCAGTATAACTACACTGTCAAGTCATGCAAGACCATAAACTGGTGAACACGGTATGTAGAAACTAGATAAATCAAGTCAACTAGAAAGCTAATAAATCATATAAAATCTATAACAAATAGAGTATCTAATGATACATAATAACATGAAAAATATAAACATGGAATTAAACTTAGAGGGAGGCAAGGTATCTTGCCTGTGGTCCTTGCACAAACCGTAGTCACAAGTCGAGGATGAGGGGATGTCGATCTAGGAGCTGTCAACCTATAACACATATCGTACCATGAACCGTGCACGAAAACTATAATCAATTCTAAGTTCTAGTTCTAAATTCATGGAATAGTGGCTAGTTGGGTTACTAATCTAATAATAATTAATTCTGGAATAATTCACTTAAAAACCTAATTTAACCTAATAATAATCTGAATATATCTAACATGCAAGTTTGGCCATCAAAAGTCATGTTTCCAATTTTGGGAACCATGGCACGCAAATCGAGGAGTGCCGTTGACTATTTAGTCAAATGCTGTGAACTCTAGATTTTGAAAGTGGACCTTGGTAGATTTCAGCCATGAGTGCACTGGAATCAATCATGCCGGAAAATCATGCTTTGGTCAAAAGATATCGCCGTTATGGCTAATCGTGACCAAAACGGTGATCTACCGATCAATTCGGAGTTCAACAGAATAACTAAAATACTAGATGAACGAATTTATTTCTGAAAACAATATATGTCGAGAGATCTGTGTTAGCTTTCCTAAACTTCAAACGGTTCATGATTTAGATTTCTGGTTCTCCGGAATCTCGAAAACACCGAAACGTGTCAAGTTTGGACAACCGACACTCTACGAATTTTCTAGAATTTAGGAATAATATATACAAAAATAAATTACATATTCAGAAATCTTACCTCGATACGAATCCAATAAAAAAAATGGTGCATGAAAAGCACGTCGGAGTTGGCGGAAATCGCTTCGGGAAGTCGAGATCTCTACTAAAACTCTGTCTCAAAAAGGGGCTAAAATTTTATTAGGGTTTCAAATTAATAGTATATATATAGGAGAGAGAGAGGCGGTTCAGCATGGGCACCGACAGGTGGGCCCCCCTGGGTGAATTATTGGGTAATTAATTATTTAATTCAAAAAATCATTTAAAAATTATTTTAAGTCCAAATAAATCAAAATAAACTGCAAAAAAATCCAGAAAAATTCTAAAAAATTCTAGAAAATATTTCTAAGTGTCTAGAATCTAAATAAAAAAAATTTAACACAAAATATCATCATGTGACCTCACAGTAAATTTCCAAAGCCTATAAATATAATTTCTATAGGTTTTAATTATATAAAAATTCCTAAAAATTCTAAAAAAATCCAAAAAAATTCTAAAATATTCTAGAAAATATTTCTAACCTCCTAGAACCTAAATAAAAGTAACTTGTCTCAAAATAGTCCCAAATGACCTTATAGTAATTCATGAAAGTCAATAAAATAAATATATCTGTAATAAATAAATATCTAAAAATGTCTAAAATCATAGGAAAATATAATATATCTATAGCCTGCTTATAAACCCTATCTAGAGATCATATGACCACAAGATGGTCATAAATCACCTGTGGGCTTAGTCACAGCTCCTATGATCATAGAAAAATTAAATATAAACTAATCAAATAAAAAAATAAAAAATATATCACAAAATTTTGGGAAGAGGAGTTACACATCGTGAACCCGTGCTAGGTTGGGTGGAAGTGTAACCCCGTAAGCTACCTCTCCGATCCTGTCGAGTATCTTGAACGGTCCAATGTATCTGGGGTCAACTTGCCGCCTCGTCCGAACCGGATCGTCCCACTAGTAGGTGATATCTTCACCAATACCATATCTCCGTCAGCGAACTCCATCGGTCTGCGACTAGCATCGGCCCAGTGTTTCTGCCTGTCCTGAGCAACTCTGAGTCTGCCTCTGATCATCCTGACCTTCTCTGCTGCCTCAGTGATCATATCTGGCCCAAGCATAACTCTATCCCCAATATCACCCTAAAAGAGCGGTATACGGCATCATCGTCCATATAGTGCCTCGAAAGGATACATACCGATGCTGGCTTGGTAGCTGTTATTGTATGAAAACACTACCAAGTGCAGACGGATCTCCCATGATCCACCAAAGTCTAGCACACAAGTCCTCAGCATGTCCTCTAAAGTCTGTATCATCCTCTCGGACTGTCCATCGGTCTGTGGGTGCTACGTTGTACTGAACTTGAGCCGACTGCCCAACTCCTCCTACAAGCTCCTCCAGTAATAGGACGTGAATCTGATGTCCCGGTCTGATATGATGCTCATCGGTGCTCCGTGCAAGTGAACTATCTACTGCATGTATAGCTCTGCCAACTTTTCGATGGAGAGCCCTACCTTGAAGGGTATAAAGTGAGCACACTTTGTCAGCCTGTCACGATGTCCCATATGGCATCCTTCCCTCCTTGGGAACGAGGAAGCTCTGAAACGAAATCTATCGTAATATGCTCCCACTTCCACTCGGGAATGGGTAATGGCTGTATTTGCCATTAAAATTTTTTGATTGCAATTTTAACTACAAACAGAACAGTGTTACAATGTAGGACTTAAACGTAGTCCTAGGAGTACACTTTGTTTATCTGGGTCCTGTGTCGATGGAGCGAGTGGTAATGCGTTGACTCCGTTGATGATCTGATGACAGTTTTCGGTTCTCTGAAGGTCTGAGTTGCTCTGGGTGCTGGAGCTGGCGGAGAAGAAGAAGACGTTGAGTGTCTCTGTATATGTCTGTCTCACTGTGTGTGTGTCCGTCCAGAAGAAGAAAATGATCCCTCTATTTATAAGCAGCAGGTTGGGCTGCTCATACGCTCATATGTAGGATACGCCTGTACATGGGGACGCCACATGGTTGAAGCTGCAAAAGGCACACGGATGATGCACCATCATTTGTGGGTTGAATCCTTCATGCTGTATTTATGGGCTGGCACGTAGCAGGGGAGAGGATCTTTCAGTTGTTGAGATCTTGGGTGATTAGCACTCCTTTATAGGCTGAATTGAGTCAAAGAATATGTGGCACATGTCCGTAGCTCAAAGATCTCAGATTTGGTGGAGGGCAATCTAATAGGATACGCCTAGGATTGGGCGCATGAGAAGACTTTGGCTCGCAACCTTCAGAAGTCACGAACCAGTCTGGACGCACGGCTTTTGAGGCGCATGCGAAGCTTCAGTAGCGACTTGACCTCTGTCTTTAGGGATCAGAGGAAGGTCTGAGGCGCATGGCTCTTGAAGTGCATGCAGAGGTTTGGGCGCATGGCTGCGGAGGCGCATGCGAATGGTTGGGCAGACACGTGGCTTGTAATTGCCAGAAAAGAGTAATGATGATGCTGACGTCAACGACGCTTCATTTTTTGTAAAAGCTGTGCTGCTCTGTCATCGAGGCATGGTTGTTGTCGTATCAGACTTCAGTATTTATTATTCTTTCACGAGTGATGGGCTTTTGAGTGGGCGTATTGATCTGCGTTCTACTAGACGCACGGGGACGCATGGGACGCATCCATGTGAGGCGCTTGGTGTCGATAGGCGCGTCTGTATGATGTACAGTCTGACCGACGCATCCGTTTGCATGACGCATCTTCATTGGTCCGACTGTTGCGTTCTTCGAGTGCTTTAAATAGCCATTTTGACTTGGCCGAATTTGAATGGTCAGGTTCATCACCATAAATACAAATTTATTGTACGAGATTCGGAGAGCCCGCCACTTGGCACATGGGTTTGATTTGCCCGGCCTATAAATAGCAGCAAGGAGAGAGTTCACTTCTCGTTCTCTCACGTCTTCCCGAATGAACTTATTTGCTCGAGTACATTCTGTTGACAAGATGCTCCCGAGGGTGAAGATGCGACGAGTTGTCTTCGTTCATGCATTTGAAGGTGACTGTTACATCCAAAAGTCGGGGTTGCGGGCTTCTGAGGCAGGCGAAAGGTGCCTGTTGCATGCAAAGATCAGGATGCTCGAGCCCTGTCTCCGTTATGCCGGAAGAGCCGCAGATCAGAATTGTGGAGCCCCCATCTTCCTTGGGCTTTGGAGAGCTCTTTCTCTAGCTAGAGTGGGGTTAGCTGCCCACTCTGGTTCTGCTAAAAGCTGCTCCTTTAGCCGAAGCACTTGATCGAATCGAAGTGGAGCGCATATGCTGAGACTTCATGATGTGCATAACTGAGACGCTGAAGAGACGCGCCTAACTGAGACACTGAAGTGATGCGCCTGACAGATGATACGCCTGGCGGGAGGCACATGGCAGTTTGCTGCGCCTGGCTGTAGTCTTAGAATCTATCTTTTTGTAGAAATTCTTCTTTGTAAAGCCTTTCTTTTAGACATATAATAGACTTTTATATGAAATAAAAATCTTCTTTTGATGTCTATACTTTTGCTATCTTTTGCTGTGCCAAGTACTTCGTTAGAGCTCCCTGGCGCATGTAGTATTAAGCGCATAGGAATTCTGGCCTATAGATGCGCCTGAAATTCCATGCTTCTACAAGACCCCCTTCAAAGTTTTCAAAAAATTTTGTCAAGTTTTGGAATACTTTGAATAGGAAGTATGGTGTTGACTTCAATGGGGTGCATAACTGTTCGGGGCGCATGATTACTCCGCGCATCTGGGATGAGGCGCGTGCTCCTCTTCAGTTTTAAATACAAATGATAACGCTTCGTAATAAACAAAAAAATTAATGATCATCTTTTTGTATATCTACTGCTATCACTTTATAGAACCCCAGGTGGCGGATGACGTCACCCTTCATCGGTTCACGCGTGTGACCAAGCCTATAAATAGGCGTCTGATGGAGAGAGAAAGAGAGTTCTTCCTCTCTTTGCTTTCTTCTTCTTTAAAGTTTTTCTTCCAAAACCCTAACTTCTTTTTACGAAATGGCTCCCAAGACTCCTTGCGGTGGTGCTGGCCAAGGACGAAGCAAAGGAAAAGAGCCTGCAGAGGCCAATATTGATGTTGTTTCCAGGACGCCCGTCGACGTTCGGCCGGCGATGATTGGTGGGTTTGTCATCCTTGTCGTACCTTTTGTATTTTAAGGAACAAAAAATCTTTTTAGAACTCACATACGCTGACGCGCATGGACCTCGAGTTCTGACGATGTGCTGAAGCTTCTTGCCGACACGCATGGACTTCGAGTCCTGATGATGCGCCGAAGCCGCTTTACTGACGCACATGGACTTCGAGTCCTGATGATGTGCTGAAGCTTTCTGCTGATGCGCATGGACTTCGAGTCCTGATGATGCGCTGAGGCTTCTTTGCTGACACGCATGGACTTCAAGTCCTGATAATGCGCTGAAGCTTCCTGCTGACGCGCATGGACTTCAAGTCCTGATAATGCGTTGAAGCTTCCTGCTGATGCGTATGGACTTCGAGTCTTGATGATGCGCTGAAGCTCCCTTACAGATACGTCTGAGCTTGGGTTTAGTATGTGCGCTTATGATGAGAACTCGGCTCAGATATATATTTCTTTGTTGTTTTAATATATCTGAGTTTTTATCATCTTTCCCTGACCGCCAGTTTCGATGACCGTCCTACTTTTGAACGAAGTACTTCTGGACGCTACTCTTTGTCAGATGGGAGTTGATTATAATGAGGAGGTGATAAACCCTGTTCGAGCTGCCATCATGCTGGATCAGGCTCCCGAGAGAATAACCCAAATCGGGGAGCAACAGTATGTGTTCCTCCAACAGATGATAGAGCGTGGCAGTTTGTAATCTGCCATTTCTGGTAATGAGACTTTCCTGATGCCTGAGTTCCTGTTCGGGGATCGCCTCACTTCTACTGAAGCGAAGGTGCTGAGGATCAAGGAAGATTGGTTCTTCTCAGCCAAAGGGGTGCACATATTCATGAAGCAGCTCGAGCGTCACTGGCCTTTGACGGCTTTCTGTCGTCTTGCTTCTAGAGGAGGATGTCATGGGAGCTAACCCCGTCTCAGGGGGGAGCGGTGGCGGGCACCATCAGGATTGATGCTACCTTGAACCAGAGGGATATTTTGGTCGCCACGCGGGCTGGGCCTTCTTTCATCTGGCGAACTCTGTATCCTGGGAGTATTTATAGCGACGTCCCTGCCGACACTTTCGCCTTCAGTGCTTAAACTTTCGTGAATCGTATGCTGTCATCGAAGCGGTCATACCCGAAGGGTGAATTTCGAGTAGAGGGTTGGTGTCACAATGTATCCAAGTGGGACAAGCTGACACTCTGGGTTCTGACGAAGTTTCGAATCGAGCTCAGGGAGATTGGGCTGACTGCCGCTATCCGTGCTACCCAGGCGGGCATCGACATCAACAGACATGTTCCTTGCGCTCCTGGAGATGTTTAATACCCAGATCGGGACCTTCTTTACTCCGGTGGGGGAACTAGGACTTGCACTTCATGAAATGTATGAGGTGTCAAGGCTTCCTTGGGGATCAGAACCCTATGAGGAGTACTTCCCGACTAACGAGGAGTTCCAAGTCTTGGGGGACAAAAAGAAGAGATAATGGCTGTCTTTAAAGAAGTGGCGAGTCACCACTATTATATGCAGAAGAAGGACAAGGGTGGGGCGTAGCCCCACATAACTGCTTGGAGGGATTACGTCTTTGAGCAAGACAAGGAGGATCCCTCTCAGTTCACAACTCCACCAGCTCTTTCCAGTACTAAGGTGCTCTCTGAAATGAGCAGACTTAATGAGAAGAGTCCCCAGAAAAATACGGACCGGGAATCGGATGAGCGCTCCTTTAGCTGTTTCTGGCACCTCACACATCGGATGTCGTCCAAAGTAGTGTTGGCTGCTTATCTGATGATCTGGCTCTGGGATCACGTCTTTTCAGGTGGGTCAGGCTCTATGGAGAGGGTGACCCGGAACCTGATCCTGCCAGCTGTGAAGTTGGTTTTTGGTCATCCCTTGGCTCTACTCCCAGCGATGGTATGCAACCTGCTGCGAGGTCTACGAGAATTTGCAGGCAACGTTGTTCACGAACAATGTAAGAACGGCAACTTTCCTCGTACCGAACTGTCGTTTCACTATCTGATGGGATGGTTGATTTTGCACCATCCCAACGTGATGAGTCCGGGCCAGGAAGAAGATCATGTGGCCGGAGATGCATTCATCCGCCGTTTCTACCAGAAGAAATGGCTGCATACGGGCGTTCCTGTCTGTAGGAAAGTTTTATCCTACCTTCAGGGATGGGAGATCACTAGAGTTGGTCCCATTTTTACCGGCTTCGAAGCAAATAAAGATTTAGCTGATTCGGGTGAAGATGCAATAACTCTGTCTCCGTGGGGATTTCGTTGGTTGCAAAGCATCCGGCCATCCCATTTGGTCTACAGGAATAAAAATCATTGTTACTTGGAGCCGTACTTGCCGAACCGTTTCGCACGTTAATTTGGCTATGCCCAGTTGATGTTGGGGAACCCCAGTGTCACACTCACTTTTCAATTTCAAGGGTATTTTAGAAATTGTGATTTATTTGAATTTTTATGATTTTTATTTGAATTTTTATCTATTTATCAATTAGATTGATTGCAGTGTGATTTGATTTATTGTTGTCACTACCACTTTTCAAGCTTGAGGGTATTTTGGTCATTTTTAAAATTTTGAAATTAATTTGGAATTATTAGAATTAATTATATTTATTAGAATTTTTAAGTGATTTTTAGTATATTTGATTTGGTGCTAGTTTTGACTTTGACTAGTGTTGACTTTGGTGACTGTCCTAGAGGCTAACCTAGGTCATGAATACTTGGTTAGGTTATGAAACCTTAGCTTGACCTAAGTTAGTGATAATTAACCATTAGAATTATTTTGGGGAAATTAGGATTTGATTTGATTAGGAAATGGCTTGTGATTTCACAAGTCATGATTAGTGATTTTGGCCCATAAAAGCCCATAGATCAATATTGGAACCCTAACCCTAGCCCAATACACCCATGGCCGGCCACTAAGTCTCTCCCCCTCTATTTAATGCTCCTAGAAATTTGGGATAGCCTCCTTAGAAATATTAGCAAAGTTTTAGAAATAGGTTAGTCTCCATCTTCTTTAATTCATAGAAATTCCTATTTAACTCCTTTTTCCCCCAAACCAATTGCAATAGGTTCTAATTTTTATGTTCTTGCTGTTTATGTAAGAATATTTCAGAGTTTGGACAATTGGGAGAAGTTTGGCTATCAAGAGGAACACCCCTCTTTGGAGTTTTATTGAGGATTTGACACCTATAGGTAACTCCTTCAAAACCTATTGTAATTGCTGTTATTATTGCATTCTAACCTAGATCTAGGTGTCCCCTAGCTAACCCTAGATTTCTGTAGGATTTCGTGTCCTATTTGTGTCCCATTTGGACACGTATCAGTCCTATTATACAAGTGTTTGATAAAATGCCCCAAAGGGCATTTCGAGTTATTTTTAGGAAACTAATTGAATAGGAAATTAGGTTTTAACGTTGCTTATGGGTTTCTAGTGTCTAAGTATGGTTTTTGTGTTGTATCGAATCGCCACGGACACGGGAACACGCTGACACGCGTGCGCGTGCACGGGCACTGTAGCTGCCCTGCTACTCAGGTGCAATTGCGCACAGGACATGACACCAGGACACGCGACACTTGACACACACTACGGGGCACTGACTGACACCACGTGTGTCAAGTCCTAGGGCCTCTCGTGTCGTATCGGACACGCACGAAGCCGTACATGGGGATTACACTGCACCGGCTACAGCCGATTTCCAGCGCTGATACGCATGTCGTATCGCGCACACGCGTGTCGTAGACACGTATCAGGGTGTCCCTGACCTAGCCCTAGTCCTACTCGACACTGGGACATGACCACGAGATCTGTGTCGTGTCGTGTGCAGGAGCACTAGGAACACGTGTACGAGGTTTGGTCTTGTGTTGCACTGTTTTGGGTTCGGGGTTGTTTGGACACATTTGTGTCCTCTTGGGTTGGACACAATCACACTATATGACACGTACACAAACCCTAGAATTATTACCAACCATTAGATTTGCATTTTAGCTTAATTTCGATGCTCATTTCACATTTACCCAATTTTCCTGATACCTATAATAACAGTCTCCTATTTCTGTGTTTCCAGTTTTTTAATTTCGAATTTTGACCTCAATTTAACCTATCTAATACTGTTAATTGCATGGATTAAAACCCTAATGTGGTACACCTACATGTTTACTATTGGTGTGTCGAATTTGGGATGATTTGGAACTGTTTTGGGGCTCAAATCTGGGATGTTGTGTTATGGTCTGAAAACTGAGTTTTAATGAACTGAATTAAATGATTTTCAATGTGTAAAACTGAGTTTGTGTTCCTTAATGGACTGAGTTAATACTTCACTAATTATTACTCCTTTCATTTTCCTGAGATTCATTTTTTCCTTATGAGCTATAATGGACTGATTTCTTGCTAACTGTTTCCTGTTTTCAGGATTTGCACACACCCACAGTGACCCATTCACTGTTCCAGGAACCCACACACCCTCATATTGCACTAACACTCACACACACACAACTCTCTTGACAGCACACTTCACTCGTGACACACACACACATTAGCATAAATATGTGGCACTCACACCCACCACATCCCTTCCTATTTCTCCATGTATATACATATATGAAATGTATATATAGATAATATATATATATATATATATATATATATATATATATATATATTAATATATATATATATATATATATATATATATTGTAGGTATACCTATATGCTAATATGTGTTACCATATTATATTAATATGGCTATATATAATGTATATGTGATAAGCATATAGTAGCCTATATGCTAGTGTATTTCTATGTTGTATTATATAACATATCAATAGGTGTATTATTTTAGATATAGGAAATGTCATGTGGTCATGTGACTTATGGTTTGGCTTCTAGGCATGATATAGCCTATGGCCTATGTGTGTGTCTGCTTGACTAGTGAGCCTAGATTAGACTTGTGTAGTCTTGTTAGAATTAGAATAGACTAGTATAGACTAGTTTAACTTAGATTTGACTTGGTTGACCTAGTTTGACTTCTAGGGTTGACCAGAGTTGACCAAGAGTTGACTTTGGCCTAGATTGACCTAGATTCATGTAGAATACATTGTAGTGAATCTTATTCCTATTCTGGACTTGTTGTGACTTGTGCTGTTCTAATAGGAGCCAGACACCACTCCTCGGACAGTACTTTTATCTTGGACTTTCAGATAGCAGGCGAGTACATTCTCTGATCTTTTCATACTTATCTGGACTATATTCTTGCTCTAGATTACTTTACTTGATGCTGACACATATCTTCACGGATTAGTACTATATGGATCCTTTCCTGAGATGTTATCCCTCTACGGGTGCATCGGGTATTTCATGTTCATGTACTTTATCATGTGCATCAGGTACTCCTTGTACTCGTACTAGTTCATGTTTTTACATGTTCTCATGTGCTTTCATGTACTATCACGTGCCTCATGTACTACTCATTACATGAGTTCACGTATCTTTAGCATGTGCCTATAACATAACTTGAATGGATCCTTGTATATTGATTGGGGCGGGGTGAGTAAAATTGGTTATGTCATCATTATCCCCAGTAGTTGTATTCATGTGCCTCTTAGTTGTTTTCATGTGCCCCTAAGCCGTTTACATAACCATATTGTACTCTAAATCACGTAGCCACTTACAGTCTTTACTATCATGTATTTACTTTCAGTTACAAATATCTCCTGTTTTTCCTGTACCTCCTTTTCAGTATTTCCTGTATTTTACTCTATTGCATGTTTTATACTCCTAACCTGTTATGAACTGTTTTGAGAGATATGTGCTCGTTCCCGTCCTGATTGGACCTGTTGACAATTTTATAGAGGACAAGGAGGAGGCCTGCTTAGACACTTTCTATGGGACAGCCTTAGATGACACTTGCGATCCGGACTTCCAGTCGGATCCCTTAGCAGTAGAGACTGTTGCTCCATAGATGTCTTTATCTTATTTTATTGTATTAGGGATTAGTTGTATATATTTGGATCTGTATTATGTCTGAATGTTAGTGGAGTTTATCATAGACACTTAGCTCTCTCTCTCTATTTGTATTTTCTATGGTTTTGGATTCTTGTATCTTTTATATCATTCTATCTTATCGTTTCTACCTTAGTTGTGATTGAGATATATATTCTGTTATGTCACCCCCATTCGGACAGTATAACTGTTATTACCTTAAACTGTTAGATGTTGTGACCTAGGACAGCGTTCTACCGCCGACACTGCGGCATAGGCTGGACGTACCCACGTCTCGTGCCCTTACTCTAGGGTGCGGGTCGTGACACATTTTTAGTGGTGGTCCATGCAGGTCTAGGTTGGAAATGCAGTGGTATTCGAACTAGAATATCGCTGCAGCCTGCAGTAGGAATTAGTATATTTTTGAAGGTACTCAATCACACTAGGAAAAACTCCTTATCAGATTCCGTATATCTATTTTGCTGCTTATTATCTTCGTTAGAAATTTAAACTGTCCTCCTTTGATATTTCGACTCATTCTCAGTAATTGTTTCTTGTTTGATCTGTGTCTCTAGGATGGTTGAGACGAGATCGCATCGCCCTGGACTGGGAGACGTTGGAGAGGGGTCTAGCACCTCTCGACCTCAGCAGCAGCCAGCTCCAGGTGCCACAGGGCCAGTGCAGCCCTCAGGAGTCGGTGTTTCTGCAGCCTTTGGAGGAGCACCTCCACCAGTCAGGAGGCCGAGCATTGTGATTCCTGATATCCTTCCATCGCAGCAGCCTCCGCCTGCGGGGATGGTAGATGCTGCACATCTCTTCTCCTTCGTGGAGAGGATTCTGGAGTCCCACCAGCAGCAGCAGACGAGGCAGACTGCAGATTTCCGTCAGGGGATCGATGAGGCACACCAGCTGGTTCGTACTACAGTCGAGATGATTACTGCTCAGGGGGCCCAGCAGCAGCCCCGTCGGAGGGAGAAGGACATACAGGACTTCCAGAAGATGCACCCTCGGAAGTTCTTCGGCACAGAGGGCATCCATATTGCAGACGACTGGATAAAATACATCGAGGAGATCTTTCGACTGGCGGAGATACCAGATCGACTCCAGATCGAGGCGGCGGGCAGTCAGATGCAGGACTTGGCCCGTGCGTGGTATCAGACAGATCCCAGAGTGGGAGTTGAGGGCCAGACTTGGGCCCAGTTCAAGGAGCTGTTTAAGGAGCAGTTCTTTCCTGATGTGGCCTTGGGAGGTATCGAGGCACAGTTCGAGGGTCTGGTTCAGGGGAACCAGACGGTAGCTGAGTATGCGGGGGAGTTTTGTAGACTGGCCCGGTTTATAGATGACTTGACTGAGAAGACGAAGGCGAGGAATTTTCGTCGGGGCTTGATTAGAGAGGTTCGATCGCTGACTAAGAGCGACCGGAATGCCACATTTGCTGAGATATTTTCTGGGGCCATGGCAGCGGAAGACGACCTAGGGCTGAAGCAGAAGAGGGGTCGCGACTTCCAGGGTGGCAGCAGCAGTCAGGGGCAGGCCAAGAGGCCTCACTTCCAGCAGCAATATCAGCAGCAGAGGCCAGTTCAGCAGTATCAGCAGCAGGTTCGGGCACCTTTTCAGCAGGTACAGCACTAGCAGCAGAGAGGGCAGTAGGTACCTCGTCAGCAGCAGGTAGTCGTTTGTGCCTTCTGCAAGAAGCCGGGGTATATGATCCATGAGTGCAGGAAGAAGCTAGGCAAGTGCCTACTTTGTGGTGCGGGAGATCACCAGTTGAGGGATTGCCCTGGTGCTTTTGGGCGAGGAGCTCAGGAAGGTGTAGCCAAGGCTCCAGCAGGCCAGCAGAGGGGACCAGCCCTGCAGACCCAGCAGCAGAGGTTCCAGCAGCACCAGCAGCAGGCACGAGGTGGACAGCAGGGGCGAGCTTTCGCCTTGGCAGCTGAGGATGCCGAGGCCATCGGAGAGCTGATAGCAGGTTCGGTTCTTCTCGACTCACTTCCAGCATTTGCACTCTTTTATTCCGGGGCTTCCCACAGCTTTGTGTCAGTATCGTATGCTATTAGACACAGTCTGGTTTCTGAACCATTGCCTAGGACCTGCAAGATCACGACCGGGGGTGGAGTCATCCTCGTGAGTGATGTTTGCAGAGGGCGGAGCGTCTTATTGGGAGGCCGAGAGTTGGGAGTGAGTCTACTCATCATGCCACTACCGAACTACGACATTGTATTAGGTATGGACTAGCTGAGTAGACACCACGCCCGCATTGATTGCCGAGGGGGTAGAGTTTTGTTTGGGGCGCCAGGAGAGCCAGAGTTTGGGTACACCCGGCGGCAGGCAGAGCAGGATGGCGGAGTCTTCTGTGGAGCTTCAGTTGAGGAGCAGGTGGCTCCGTATCCCTTGATCGTAGAGTTTATGGACGTATTCCCACAGGAGTTGCCAGGGCTTCCACCGGACAGGGATGTAGAGTTCTCGATAGACTTGGTTCCCGGCGCGGAACCAATTTTTCAGCATGTCTATCGAGTGAACAACAGTGAATTGGTGGAGCTGAAGAAGCAGGTGGATGAGCTGCAGGACAAGGGCTTCATCCGATCGAGTTTTTCACCTTGGGGTGCACCGGTACTCTTCGTACCCAAGAAGGATGGATCGGTACAGATGTGTATCGACTACAGGGCACTTAACAACCTGACAATCAAGAACAGTTACCCACTGCCACGGATCGATGATCTCTTTGATCAGTTGAGCGGAGCTTGGGTATTCTCCAAGATTGATTTGAGGTCAGGTTATCACCAGGTGAAGGTGAAGAGGGAGGATATTTCCAAGACCGCTTTCAGGACGCGGTACGGGCAGTTTGAGTTTTTGGTTATGTCATTTGGGCTGACCAATGCACTAGCAATGTTTATGAACCTAATGAACAAGGTGTTCCACCAGTACTTGGACAAGTTCGTGATAGTGTTCATTGATGATATCTTGGTATATTCCAAGACAGAGGGAGAGCACGAGGAGCACTTAAGAGTGGTGCTGGAGACACTCAGGAGGGAGAGGTTGTATGGCAAGCTCTCGAAGTGCGAGTTCTTCCTAGACAGAGTGGACTTCTTGGGTCATGTGGTGACTGGAGATGGTATCTCAGTGGACCCGAAGAAGATCACAGCTGTCGAGGCTTGGGCAGCACCGACTTCAGTGGCAGAGATCAGGAGTTTTTTGGGGCTAGCAGGATATTATAGAAGATTTGTGCAGGATTTCTCCCGGGTTGCAGAGCCGTTGACTCGGTTGACCCGAAAGGATGCTGAGTATGTTTGGTCAGAGAAGTGTCAGGCAGCTTTTGTTGAGTTGAAGAAGCGGCTTACAACAGCTCCGATTCTGACATTGCCTTCAGGATCAGGTGGATTCACTATTTATACTGATGCTTCAGGAAAGGGGCTGGGTTGTGTCTTACAGCAGCATGGGAAGGTGATTTCCTATGCTTCCAGGCAATTACGTCCCCATGAGAAGAACTACCCTACCCATGACCTGGAGCTGGCAGCGGTGATTTTTGCTTTGAAGTTATGGAAGCACTATCTATATGGCGAGAGGGTGGAGATTTTCACAGATCACAAGAGCTTGAAGTATGTGTTTACACAGAAAGAGCTCAACATGAGGCAGCGCAGATGGCTAGAGTTTATGAAGGACTTTGACATCTCACTTCAGTATCACCCAGGGAAGGCCAATGTAGTTGCCGATGTCTTGAGTAGGTATTCGACAGCCATGTGTTTGACTATGGATCGACACTTGCTTGCAGACTTGGAGAGCCTTGGGATTGAGGTGATCGTACCCGGAGTGCAGATGCAGTTATGGGGCCTTCAAATACAGTCGGACTTGATGGACAGGATCAAGGCGACATAGTTCGAGGATGTGGCTCTGCGGTGTATCCGAGAGCAGATCAGTGCAGGATAGGAGGATGGCAAGTTTTTACTTGCAGAGGATGGTGCCTTGAGGCACGGTTCCAGGTTATATGTGCCTAGCGGGGAGCTCAGGGAGCAGATCATGCAGGAGGCTCACAGATCGCAGTACTCTATATATCCTGGTGCCAACAAGATGTACAGGGATCTGCGAGAGCATGTCTGGTGGTACAGGATGAAGAGGGAGGTAGCCCACTTCGTAGCTAGATGCTTGGTCTGTCAGTAGGTCAAGGTAGAGAGACAGAGGCCCGGAGGATTATTGCAGCCGTTGCCCATTCCAGAGTGGAAGTGGGAATACATCACCATGTATTTTTTGTCTGGGTTGCCGCGTACACAAGGAGAAAAAGACGCAATTTGGGTCATCGTTGACAGGTTGACCAAATTGGCCCACTTCTTACCATTCAAGGTGGGTACGTCTACAGAGAGGCTTGTTGAGTTGTATATGAGGCATATAGTCAGGATTCACAGAGTTTCCGCCAGTATTGTCTCAGATCGGGATAGTCGCTTTACATCCCATTTCTGGAGAAGTCTGCAGACTAGTTTGGGCACTCAGCTCAAGTTTAGTTTTACATACCAACCTCAGACGGACGGACAGTCAGAGAGGACTATTCAGACCCTTGAGGATATGCTGCAGACGTGCGTCCTGGAATTTGGAGGTTCCTGGGAGGATCATCTACATTTGGTAGAGTTTGCTTACAACAATAGTTATCAGGCCAGCATTGAGATGCCACCGTTTGAGGCTCTGTATGGGCGTAGGTGTCGTACACCCTTATCTTGGTATGATGTTGGAGAGCGAGCTTTACTGGGACCAGAGATGGTTGTTGACGCAGCCGAGAAGGTGAAGCTCATCAGGGACAAACTTCGCGTGGCGCAGGACAGACATCAGCACTGGGCTGATAGCCACCGGAGGCCGTTGGAGTTTGAGGTACAGATTTAGAGATAGGATTAGAAGTAGGTTGTATTTTGTTTTGTTTGATTGATCGTGTTTGATTTTTAATAACTTGAGACCTTGCTTGTGATTAGGTTGGAGACATGGTTTTTTTGCGGATATCTCCGACTCGTGGTATGATACATTTTGGTGGAGGTAGGAAGCTTAGCCCGCGCTTCATCGGCCCTTTCGTTATCAGCGGGAGAGTCAGTGACGTGGCATACAGGCTAGACTTGCCACCTGCACTAGTGTGAGTTCACAACGTATTCCACGTATCACAGTTGAGACGGTACGTGGCTGGCCCTAGCCATGTGCTCGATCATTCGGAGAATGAGGTTGGACCTACTCTCAGTTATCCAGAGCAGCCTGTGGAGATTCTGGATCGCCGAGAGAAGGTACTGAGGAACCAGGTGATACCCTTGGTACGCGTCGCATGGAGGCATCATTCTCCAGGAGAGTCTACCTGGGAGCGGGAGGATGAGATGCGCGAGCGGTACCCCTATCTTTTTGGACCTTGAGGTATACTTTTCTATCCTTCTCAGCAGTTTAGTTTCGCCTTTAATTTCGAGGACGAAATTATTTTATGGAGGGTAGATTTGTCACTACCACTTTTCTAGCTTGAGGGTATTTTGGTCATTTTTAAAATTTTGGAATTAATTTGGAATTATTAGAATTAATTATATTTATTAGAATTTTTTAAGTGATTTTTAGTATATTTGATTTGGTGCTAGTTTTGACTTTGACTAGTGTTGACTTTGGTGACTGTCCTAGAGGCTAACCTAGGTCATGACTACTTGGTTAGGTTATGAAACCTTAGCTTGACCTAAGTTGGTGATAATTAACCATTAGAATTATTTTGGGGAAATTAGGATTTGATTTGATTAGGAAATGGCTTGTGATTTCACAAGTCATGATTAGTGATTTTGGCCCATGGAATCCCATAGATCAATATTGGAACCCTAACCCTAGCCCAATACACCCATGGCCGGCCACTAAGTCTTCCCTCCCCCCCTATTTAATGCTCCTAGAAATTAGGGCTAGCCTCCTTAGAAATATTAGCAAAGTTTTAGAAAGAGGTTAGTCTCCATCTTCTTTAATTCATAGAAATTCCTATTTAACTCCTTTTTCCCCCCAAACCAATTGCAATAGGTTCTAATTTTTCTGTTCTTGCTATTTATGTAAGGATATTTCAGAGTTTGGACAATTGGGAGAAGTTTGGCTATCAAGAGGAACACCCCTCTTTGGAGTTTTATTTAGGATTTGACACCTATAGGTAACTCCTTCAAAACCTATTGTAATTGCTGTTATTATTGCATTCTAACCTAGATCTAGGTGTCCCTTAGCTAACCCTATATTTCTGTAGGATTTCGTGTCCTATTGGTGTCCCATTTGGACGCGTATCAGTCCTATTATACAAGTGTTTGATGAAATGCCCCAAAGGGCATTTTGAGTTATTTTTAGGAAACTAATTGAATAGGAAATTAGGTTTTAACGTTGCTTATGCGTTTCTAGTATTTAGTATAGTTTTCGTGTCGTATCGTATCGCTACGGAAATGGGAACACGCTGACACGCGTGCGCGTGCACGGGCACTGTAGCTGCCCTGCTACTCAGGTACAATTGCGCACAGGACACGACACCAGGACACGCGACACTTGACACACACTACGGTTCACTGACTGACACCACGTGTGTCAAGTCCTAGGGCCTCTCATGTCGTGTCGGACACGCACGAAGCCGTGCATGGGGATTATACTGTACCGGCTACAGCCGATTTCCAGCGCTGATACGCATGTCGTATCGTGCACACGCGTATCGTGGACACGTATCAAGGTGTCCCTGACCTAGCCCTAGTCCTACTCGACATTGGGATACAACCACGAGATCTGTGTCGTGTCGTGTCGTGTGCACGAGCACTAGGAACACGTGCACGAGGTTTGGTCTTGTGTTGCACTGTTTTGGGTTCGGGATTGTTTGGACACATTTGTGTCCTCTTGGTTGGACACAATCATACTATATAACACGTACACAAATCCTAGAATTATTACCAACCATTAGTTTTGCATTTTAGCTTGATTTCGATGCTCATTTTATATTTACCTAATTTTCTTGATACCTATAATAACAGTCTCCTATTTCTGTGTTTCCAGTTTTTCAATTTCGAATTTTGACATCAATTTAACCTATCTAATACTGTTAATTGCATGGATTAAAGCCCTAATGTGGTACACCTACATGTTTACTATTGGTGTGTCGAATTTGGGATGATTTGGAACTGTTTTGGGGCTCAAATATGGGATGTTGTGTTATGGTCTGAAAACTGAGTTTTAATGAACTGAATTAAATGATTTTCAATGTGTAAAACTGAGTTTGTGTTCCTTAATGGACTGAGTTAATACTTCACTGATTATTGCTCCTTTCATTTTTCTGAGATTCATTTTTTCCTTATGAGCTATAATGGACTGATTTCTTGCTAACTGTTTTCTGTTTTCAGGATTTGCACACACACCCACAGTGACCCATTTACTGTTCCAGGAACCCACACACCCTCATGTTGCACTAACACTCACACACACACAACTCTCTTGACACCTCACTTCACTCATGACACACACACACACATTAGCATAAATGTGTGGCACTCACACCCACCACATCCCTTCCTATTTCTCCATGTATATACATATGTGAAATGTATATATAGATAAAATATGTATATTGTAGGTATACCTATATGCTAATATGTGTTACCATATTATATTAATATGGCTATATATAATGTATATGTGATAAGCATATAGTAGCCTATATGCTAGTGTATTTCTATGTTGTATTATATAACATATCAATAGGTGTATTATTTTAGATATAGGAAATGTCATGTTGTCATGTGACTTATGGTTTGGCTTATAGGCATGATATAGCCTATGGCCTATGTGTGTGTCTGCTTGACTAGTGAGCCTTGATTAGACTTGTGTAGTTTTGTTAGACTTAGAATAGACTAGTTAGACTAGTATAGACTAGTTTGACTTAGGTTTAACTTGGTTGACCTAGTTTGACTTCTAGGGTTGACCAGAGTTGACCAAGAGTTGACTTTGGCCTAGATTGACCTAGATTCATGTAGAATGCATTGTAGTGCATCTTATTACTATTCTGGACTTGTTGTGACTTGTGCTGTTCTAATAGGAGCCAGACACCACTCCTTGGACAGTACTTTCATCTTGGACTTTCAGATAGCAGGCGAGTACATTCTCTGATCTTTTCATACTTATCTGGACTATATTCTTGCTCTAGATTACTTTACTTGATGCTGACACATATCTTTACGGATTAGTACTATATGGATCCTTTCCTGAGATGTTATCCCTCTACGGGTGCATCGGGTATTTTATGTTCATGTACTTTATCATGTGCATCAGGTACTCCTTGTACTCGTACTAGTTCATGTTTTTACATGTTCTCATGTGCTTTCATATACTATCACGTGCCTCATGTACTACTCATTACATGAGTTCACGTATCTTTAGCTGTATTCATGTGCCTATAACGTAACTTGAATGGATCCTTGTGTATTGATTGGGGCGGGGTGAGTAGAATTGGTTATGTGATCATTATCCCCAGTAGCTGTATTCATGTGCCTCTTAGTTGTATTAATGTGCCCCTAAGCCGTTTACATAACCATATTGTACTCTAAATCACGTAGCCACTTACAGTCTTTACTATCAAGTATTTACTTTCAGTTACAAATATCTTCTATTTTTCCTGTACCTCCTTTTCAGCATTTCCTGTATTTTACTCTATTGCATGTTTTATACTCCTAACCTGTTATGAACTATTTTGAGAGATATGTGCTCGTTCTCGTCCTGATTGGACCTGTTGACAATTTTACAGAGGGCGAGGAGGAGGCCTGCTTAGACACTTTCTATAGGACAGCCTTAGAGGACACTTGCGATCCGGACTTCCGGTCGGATCCCTTAGCAGTAGAGACTGTTGCTCCATAGATGTCTTTATCTTATTTTATTGTATTGGGGATTAGTTGTATATATTTGGATCTGTATTATGTCTGGATGTTAGTAGAGTTTATCATAGACACTTAGCTCTCTCTCTCTCTATTTGTATTTCCTGTGGTTTTGGATTCTTGCATCTTTTATATCATTCTATCTTATCATTTCTACCTTAGTTGTGATTGAGATATATACTGTTATGTCACCCCCATTCGGGGAGTATAACTGTTATTACCTTAAACTGTTAGATGTTGTGACCTAGGACAGCGTTCTACCGCCGACATTGCGGCGTAGGCTGGACGTACCCACGTCTCGTGCCCTTACTCTAGGGTGCGGGTCGTGACAATTGTAGACTGGTGACTTGGTAGTTTGACCTTAGCCAACCATGATCTAGAACCTTAATGCTATATTAGAATTAGATTTATTATCATTAAAATTAATTTAGATTTTATTAGTTAAATTTTAGAGTGATTAATTGATTTTTTTAGCAATTTTGGCCTTTCTGTGATTTGCTAGATATGTTGACTCTTGTTTGTGCTAGCAACTGGTTTAACCTTAGGGGACATTGTATAGGGACTAACCATGCATTAAAATTATTATTTTTCATTTTTAGAATTTAATTTGTGCATTAGATTATTTTTAAGGCTTTAATTATTTAATTATCCTTTTTGCATGTAGGCCTTTGAGCTTTTCGACTTGGGCCCATTTCTACTTGAGAAAGAGTTGGCCCAAGTGAAACCCTAACCCTAGAGAACCCCCCTTGGCCGCCCAACAGCAGTACCCCCTCCCATTGTTGCATTCATTTGTAGTTTGTAGCCTCCACAAAGAAACCCTAAAAGATCCAACTCTCTAAAATACCTTTTTCCATCATCCGGAGTCCGTTTCTTCCCAAACGAACTCCGTTGCGCTCGTCGAGGAGAGGAGGATCTGCTGGACCATTTCTGGAGTGGAGACGGAAGGTTTTGCTGGAGGGAAATCGGCCGACACGACAACCGAGGAGCCTCGATCATTGAGTTTTGACACTCAATAGGTAAAACCCTAATCTACCATTGCAATTCTGGTTTTTTCTTCATTTTTGCATCCATATAGGTGCCCTAGCATTGCCCACAAAATTTGGTGGGATTTCGACTCCGTTTGATGGAGGTATCGAGCCCGTGTCGGTCCCTTACGGTACGTGTTCAACGAAATGCCGCTTAGGATAGAAAGTTGTTGTTTTTTCGATTTTGACTTCATGGATGTTTAGATAATATCATTTCAATAAAATTTCGTAAAGACGGATTGGAAATCGATGACTTTTCAGCGACGTTTCGGACACGGACACGCGTGCACGAGATCCCGTGCACGGTCCCGTGCACGTCCTGCAGTCTGTGCATCATAACTCGACGCACAGAGCTCCATCTTGCATGAAATTTTACGAGCACGTAGGGGCAACCTCTGCCCACATGTTCGTAAAATTTTACGATGTTTCGTCGAGCGAGCGAGAAGAAATCGTGCGTGCACTGGTCAGCCATACTGTGCACCCGGGCTAATTTTTGTCGCGGAAATGGATTTTGTGCGCGCACACGACCCAGCGAAGACCCGTTCCAGGACCCGAGACATGTCGACCTATACCTAGACGACCCGTAGGATGAATTCTGAGTCGCGGCGTGGTCCGACGAGCGAGCCACGAGGACAGAACCGCGTGCACGAGGGCGCGCGCGCGCAGCAGGCCGCGTGGGTGCGGGGGCTGCGTGCGCCGCTTTGGTGCATCGTGTCACCGTGTCATCGTATCCTAGACCTACCCTAGGACCCCCCCCCCCAGCTACGTGCACGAGCACGTGGCGTTTCGTTGCGTGTGCGGCGCTCAAACGAGCGAGAACGCACGCGTACCACGCGGTATCAGGAAATTCCGATACGCGTTCTGTGGACACGACACGGACACGATTTCGAACCCGAGAGTACCCGAGCGTATCACGTAGGTTGAGACCAGCGTGTATGCCGAGTTTCGTGGGTTGATTTGGTGTATTTTGCGTTTTGAGTCGTTTTGTCAAAATTGAGTTTTTCGGGTTCAAGGTTTTGAATATAAATGTGATTTTTCGATTCTTGATTTTTTAGTCCGTATTTTCTGAATTGTTAGTTCATATATGATAATTAGAACTTGTGGGAATTGATCCGCGGAATCATCACCTATTTGTTTATTTTTTTCGAGCATAATCGGGTTTTCATTGAATTGGAAAAAATTGAGATTTATATGATATTTCGATTTTTTGAGTTAAATACGATATTTTGATTTCCAACTTCTTAGTTTACAAAATCTGAGTTTTCAGGACATATATGAGGTTTCGGATTTGTGGGAACCAACTTATGATTTTGTTTCATAATTTTCCATCAATTATGAGTATATATGCTTTTCTATATATATAGCCATGTATATATATATATATATATATATATATATATATATATATATATATATATATATATATATATATATATAACCCCGTTGAAACCCATTGCTAATTCATACATGTTGAGAATGGGTCGAGATGATTTTAATTCCAGATTTGGATTCACTAAACCAATTTCAAAAACCATTAGTATTACTTTCCTTTTGAGCATTATATAATATATATATATATATATATATATATATATATATATATATATATATATATATATATATATATATATATATATATATATATATCCAGATTTGGATTCACTAAACCAATTTCAAAAACCATTAGTATTACTTTCCTTTTGAGCATTATATAATATATATATATATATATATATATATATATATATATATATATATATATATATATATATATATATATATATATATATAGTTTCTTGATTGTATATATATGTATATAATAGTACATTAATTTGGGATATATCATGATTGTGTTTGTTGTTTTAATCTCAGAATTTACTTCATTTCAGTAGGCACCAGTACACACACACGCACACATCACTTTTTGTTAGATTTGTGTTTTGTTGTATTGTATATACACAGATTTGATTCCGCGTGGTACGCGTGCGTTCATATGACTATAGTCATATACACAACTACAATCTAATCTAAGGGAACCAACTCCTGTAGTTGTGTATATGACTATAGGAGCCCTATGACATTGTTTTGTTGTGTATATACACAACTACAGGAGTTGGTTCCCTTAGATTAGATTGTAGTTGTGTATACACAACTACAGGAGTTGGTTCCCTTAGATTAGATTGTAGTTGTGTATATGACTATAGGAGCCCTATGACAGATTTGATTTGTCATTTCGAGCTTAGTTTAGTTGAATTGGCCGACAAGTTGACCAAATTGACAAAAGTCAACTTTGAGTTAAACTTGATCCAATTCAACTCAAACGAACTCCAAATGACCTAGAATTTTGTGTATGACCTAGAAATTAGTAGACGGACCAGTTGACCCAGGTTTGACTAGGTTTGACCAGCGTTGACCAGGTTTGACCAGAGTTGACCGAGGGTTGACTTTGACCAAAATGGACCTAGAAGCATGTAGTCTTGCATTGTTGTTATTTCTTTTGATATTGTAGACTTGGTTGTGACATGTGTGTATTTTAAATAGGTTTACATTGCCCCAGTTTAGTTACACCTCATCATCAGCAGTTCGATTTGCCAGGCGAGTACATTCTCTGATCTTTTCATACTTCTTTGGATATGTTCTCTTATTATAGACTAGTATACTTGATGCTGACACGATGTTCACACGGATTAGTACCCTATGTGTCACGCCCCAGAACCAGAATACTGGAGAGCGGGGGCATGCATAGCCAGCTACGTATATTGAAATGGGATCCATCTCGCTATACGGTCACGGCTGTCTAGATATGAGGGTTTACTACAAGCCAACGGTCTCTTAAGGTCAAGCCTATTGTCTCAATCTCAAGCAAGTAATATAGTTACAAGATGTTAGACCACCAAATATACAATAAAAGGTGTCCCAAATATTACATATTCAGCTGATAATGAAGCTAGTCATACAAAATACGAAGACTAGCAAGAGTTTAGTCATACATGATCAACCCTAGGATTTGTTAATCATGTTTACAGCCCATGGGAAGACAGTAAGTAAATATGCATCGAGCTAACAGGTGCTCGTCGGCTAAACGCCTCAAAAGAATAATTTTACAATGTAGTGAGCGAAACAAAAGGAAAAACCTACTCGTAGCCCGGGTTCCTTCTAGTCGCCACCATCGGGCTGGAGGTTCGGTAGATCCTCGGGTGCTGCTCCAAAATCTGGCCACACAAAACCAGCTGGGTCAAACCCCAGAAAGAGCAAGTGCCACAAGGAGGACACAAAATAAGAACAAAAGCCAGCATATCAGAACATAAGGAATAGAAGAAAAGTACAAGTAATAAGAGTACAATAGGACAATAAATGAATGGGGACGTAGAACCATTCCGGGAGCCAGGTTACAACCCTTAAAGCAAACAAGGACCGGGGTTGTAACCCTTCGCCTGAATAGCACTTGTCTCTACCCATTTATTGTTAAGATAAGTAAAACAGACATGTTCAAGAGTAACCAGGTACTGGGACTAGACGAGACTTAGACAAGGCTGGACACTATTTATTCACAATCGGCCAAGCAATTACTATGGCTTACTACTTAACTAACTAGGGTTATCACAAGCCTAATTACTAACACGATGCAAATGAGAAATTTCCAGTCCCAAGCCCTACAGACTATCCATTTATCCTTCTGCGGGTTGAGAGTATGGTTGGGTACATCGCTTAGGAGATAATGTACCCTTAGGTGACTTAGAGGGTGCAACACATGACAGTGTGCTGGAATGTGCCCTACTCATCGGCAGGCTACAAGTCCAATTAAAGCACCCAGATAACGAGATTGCCTGTGACTGGAAATTTTCCATGAACTATAATTTGATCTAGTCATTAGCCTAGTCCATATTCATTTCAAATCCCTGACCGTGGGAACCAAGGAGTCACGTCCTAGACATGATGCAAGACAAGACAAGTGGATTGCACAAAGCAGCAAGAATGAACACCCATGGTGTCAGAGTAGGTTATACGAGTCGAGCTAGCCATCGCAACCGCCTCAATTATCAAGTCAAGCTACAAGTCAGGAGTGCGCCGCCATGGGCCACTATCAAGTTATCCAATTACAGAGATTAACTATGAATCACCGGTTACAAGTTAAGTGTGCACCCCATCGGGTCACTGCTAAGAAGATCAGAAAGTACTAGGATCATAAATCACAGAAATCACGAAGACCGTACTAGTCACAAACAAATCATCGAAAACCGTGCCAGGTCGTGTTGGGCCAAGACAGTCGTGTTGTGTGGAACAAGATATCAAAATTCCAATCAACAAGAAGAAACCAAGCCCTAGGAAAATAACCCAAACCACCATGGATAAGTAGATTGCGCAGGGGTCCCTGGGGTCGGGTTGCACTGAAGTCAGATTGTGCTGGGTTGAGCTGCGCTAGGGTTGAGCTGCGTTGAATCAAAGGGCGCTGATTTGGGTTGCGCTGGGTCAGGTTGCGCTGAAGTCGGCTTGCGCTGGGACGGGTTGCGCTGAGAGCGAGCTGCGCTGGGGTGAGCTGCGTAGGAAAGAAGGAGCACGGTTCGCCAAGGGGCACCGAGCGCGGGTCAGCCCAGTGCTAAAGAGCGCTGGCCGAGGGAGGAAGCGCGGTTCATCCCAGCGCTAAAGAGCGTTGGCCGAAGTCTTCTTCTCCAAGCCGAGGGGAAACTCCAAGAACTCCAAATTTCCAATCTTCATAACTTAACCAAAACAAAACCAAATTTGGATTTTGAAAGTTCTATCTTGTGTAAAATTGAATTCTCTTCCTCATCGAAGCATCAGAACAAGCAAAAATATAAGTTTAATAGATCAAAACCAAGAAAATCCAAAAATGGTTAAAACTTAGATCTAGAAAAATGGAAGCTCAAAATCATAAAATGCCAAGTTCTAATGTTGTTCACCATGGCCTAATCTAGCTAATGGACAAATAAAATGGGGTGCTTATTTGGTGGCAAGGTGCACTTGCCTATGGTGGTTGGGTGTTGTGTGGAGGAAGGAAGAAGAAGATGGAGAAAAATAAATAGAAGTTATGAGGAGAGAGAAAGTTAGGTAGGATTTTAATGAGGGATGGTATGTTATGTTGAGGGTGGAGGTTAACTAGGGTGGTCCAATGCATACTAAACCAAACCAAACCAATTCCTTCTCCACAAAATAAAACCACGCCAGGTCCAAAAACCCATTTTACGCGAAAACCAAAATCTGCAAGTTAAGCCAAAACACAATTACAGGCCAAAATCTGAGAAAATAAAATACAGGTCCGAAATACGTATAAACCTAATTGAAATACGTATTCCGAAATACGGGCGTTACAACTCTACCCACCTTAAAAAGAATTCCGTCCTCGGAATTTTAAATCAAGATGCTTAGAGATGTAAGAGCCAGCTATACTAACCACAAATAAGCTACACTAAGTAAACGATCAAACAATCACTCAAGCAAGCAAGGGATGGAAGGCATAAGGCATAAGGAAGACATTATACCTTATGAGTCAAACAAATCGGGATATCGCGATCGGATGTCGTCCTCACGCTCCCACGTTGACTCACCTAGAGAGTGATGACCCCAAGCAACACGAACTAAGCTAATAGTCTTGTTCTTGAGTATCTTTTCTCTCCGGTCCAATATAGACACGGGCCTCTCCTCATACGAAAGGTTGGTACCAACAACCAATTCTGAATGGTCCAGGATATGGCTCGGGTCCGGGATATACCGTCGTAATTGGGACACATGGAATACATCATGCACCTCACTTAGCGACGCCGGAAGAGCGAGAAGATAGGATACATCTTCTACTCGCTCCAGAATATCGAACGGCCCTATATACCTAGGACTAAGCTTTTTCCGTACGCCAAAGCGAATGACGTCGCGGTTAGACGAGATCCTAAGGAATACATGGTCGCCGATAGCAAACTCTAAGGGATGCCGATGAGCATCGGCCCAATGGCGCTGGCGATCTTGGGCCACTCGAAGGCGATCTCTGACTTTCCTGACCACCTCGACATCCTGGGTAATTATCTCTGGACTAAGCATCTGCCTCTCTCCAACGTCGTCCCATGCTAGCGGGGATCTGCACTTCCTGCCATATAAGGCCTCGAAAGGTGCCATCCGGATACCGGCCTGGTAACTATTGTTGTAGGAGAATTCTACCAGGTGCAGGTGATCTTCCCACGAACCACCGAAGTCGAGTGTACATGACTGCAACATATCTTCAAGAATCTAGATCGTGCATTTCGACTGGCCATCTGTCTGCGGGTGATAAGCTGAGCTGAACTGGAGGTGAGTTCCCAAACTCTCTTGCAAGCTGCGCCAAAAGTGTGACGTGAATCTTGAATCCCTGTCCGAGGTAATACTGACGGGCACACCGTGAAGCCTGACAATCTGCCTGAGATATATTTCCGCCAACTGCATCGTAGACTGCCCAACTCTGAACGGGAGAAAATAAGCCACCTTCGTGAGCCGATCTATTATAACCCAAATAGCATCTCTGCCAGCCGGGGATCTAGGTAATCCAGTCACGAAATCCATGGTTATGTGTTCCTATTTCCATTCTGGGATCGGTAAGGGTTGAAGAAGTCCAGTTGGCCTCTGATGTTCAGCTTTAACTTGTTGACAAACCAAACACCGAGAGACAAACCGGGCTATCTTCCTCTTCATGCCATTCCACCAAAAATGCTGACGAATGTCTCTATACATCTTCGTACCGCCGGGATGAATAGAATACTGCGAACTGTGAGCTTCTTCCATGATCTCCTGTCTGATATCTTCACTAGGTACACAAAGACGAGTGCCGTGTCGAAGTGTACCATCTTCATGAATGCACAACTCTGGCCTTCTTCCTGCCTCACACTCTGCTTTGAGTCGCTGAATCTTGGTATCTGCTGACTGCGCCATCCGGATCCTCTCAACTATATTGGACTGAATCTGTAGACTGACCATCAATGCCACGCTGGAAGGGAGGACAACTTCTATACCCATCTTCTGAAGATCTGCTAATAACTCTGGTTGCGCTATTAGGAAGTAAAATCTGGCTCTCCTGCTCAATGCATCTGCTACAACGTTGGCCTTTCCTGGGTGATACTGCAAGTCCACATCATAGTCAACCAATAGCTCGAGCCATCTTCTCTGCCGTATGTTAAGGTCCTTCTGGGTGAAAACATACTTTAAGCTCTTGTGATCAGTAAATATCTCTACTCTGTCTCCATATAAGTAGTGCCTCCACAACTTAAGTGCAAATACTACTGCTGCCAGCTCCAAGTCGTGGGTCGGGTAATTTCTCTCATGATCACGAAGTTGTCGTGACGCATAAGCTATTACCTTCCCATGCTGCATCAAAACACATCCTAAACCTCTGCCCGAAGCATCATAATACACTAAAAATCCTCCAGTTCCATCTGGAAGCGTGAGAATATGAGCTGTTATCAAACCTCGCTTCAACTTCTCAAATGATTCCTGACACTCTGCTGTCCAAGCAAACTGCACATCCTTGCGGGTCAACTGGGTCATCGGCGCCAAAATTCTTGCAAAATCTGAAACGAATCGCCAATAGTAGCCGGCCAATCCAAGGAAGCTACGAACCTCTGCTACTGAGCTAGGTACTGGCCATGTCTCGATAGCCACAATCTTCTAGGAATCTACCTCCACTCCTCCTCGGGTAATGATGTGACCCAAGTACGAAATACGATCGAGCCAGAACTCGTATTTACTGAACTTGGTGTACAACTGGTGCTCTCTAAGCATCTGAAGGACGATTCTGAGATGCTGCTCGTGCTCCACTTCGCTCTTAATGTAGACTAGGATGTCATCTAGGAACACGATCACGAACTGATCCAAATAAGGCATAAAGATACGATTCATGAGGTCCATGAATACGGCCGGCCCATTGGTCGCTCTAAAGGGCATAACAAGGAACTTCCAATATCCATATCTAGATCGGAAAGCTGTCTTCGGGATGTCCTACTCTCTGACTCTGATCTGGTGGTATCCTGGCCGAGGGTCGATCTTCGAGAATACTGAAGCCCCTTTGAGTTGATCAAACAAGTCATTTATCCTCGGAAGAGGGTATCTGTTCTTGATTGTCACTGAGTTCAAGGTACGATAATCTACACATAATCTGGATGTACCATCCTTCTTCTTCATAAGAAGCATCGGGGCTCCCCAAGGTGATCCACTTGCACGAATGAATCCCTTGGTCCTGAGTTCTTCAATCATCTTGTACAAAATCTCAAACTCTGAAGGCGCCATCCTGTAGACTCGCTCTGATACTGGTGCTATCCTGGGGATCAAGTCTATAGTGAACTCGATCTCTCTATCTGGTGGCATCTCTGGAAGTTCCTCTGGGAAGACATCTGGAAACTCTTCAACTATCCAGGGTAACTGTACTGCTGCCACTACCATCCGCAACACTGGGGAAGATGATTCTACTGCGCCTCTGGAAAATGAAAACTCTGGCTCGCCTGGAATACTAAAGACAACCCTGCCAACATGGCAATCTATCCTAGCATACTGGTTCCTCAACCAATCCATGCCTAAGACTACATCATAGTCTGCCATGGAAAACTCTATAAATCAAGCGGGGAACTCTCTACCGCTAACTACGATCCGACACGAGAAAAACACTCGATCTACTCCCACAAGACCATTACCAGTAAGTATATTGAGCCTCACTGATAATGACTCGGGCTCCAATCTTATCCGTGTTGCGAATCGTGCAGACATGAATGAATGTAATGCACCAGAATCAAATAATACCGATGCTGGAGAGGAGTTGATGAGAATAGTACCTGCCACTACCTCACCTGGTGCAACCTCTTCATCCATAGTCATCATCATTGTCTGAACTTATCCTCTGGCTGTGGGTCCCCTCTGCTGAAAACCTCTCTGCCTGTTCTGCACTTGAGCATGGGTGTACTGCTGCTGGTTCTGCTGCTGAAACGCTTGGCCTGAGGCAACAATGGCCTCGGGGACTGCTGCTGCATAGGTGCTGGTCCCCTAACCGACGGACTGGTTTGCTTGGAAGAGGAGGAACTACCCCTATTCGGGCAAGCTCATATCTTGTGATCTGTCGCTCCACAAGCCAGGCATAATCCCTGTGCCCTGCGATAATCTGCCACCACGTGCCCTGGCTTCCCGTAATGAGAACATCCCATCGCGGAAGTCTGCTTCTGCTTCTGCTGCTGTGGGTACGTCGGGGTTGAATGCTGAACCGACGTTACTGAGGTCACCCTCCTCGGAGTCCCAATGGTCAAACCCCTAGCTGCCGGGGCTGGAGCTGATGATTGGTGCATCTAATTGTGGGACCGCTTCCTACCTCCGGTCCTATCCACGATCCTCTGGGAGGTGTACTCGTGCCTCCTAGCTGCCCTTAATACTGCATCGAACGTCTGGTGCTCGAATTGCTCAACTGCCAACAAGATCTCCAAATACAGCCCTTGCTGGAACCGCTGGGCCCTATCAAACTCGGTTGCCACCAAGGTGGGGGCAAACCTACTGAGTCTAGAAAACTCAGATGCATAACCGTCGATCGTCCTGCCTTCTTGCTTCAAGTTGGTAAACCTCGTCTACAAGTCGTACCGAGCTACAGCATCAAAATACTTCGTCTGGAATCTTTCTCTAAACACCGCCCAAGTAACTGGCGCTGCTAATCCTATGGCCTGCGCCGCCCACCAACTGCGAGCTAAGTCTAACAACTGTAGGTGTACCACCGCCACTTTCTCATTCTCAGGTGTCCTAGCTGCTTCCATAACTACCTCGGTATCCTGAAGCCAAGCGTCCGCGGCAATCGCATCTTCGTTGCCGTCAAAAAATGGAGGGTTCAAGCGCTTGAAGCTGTTGGCCGCGCTATTACCCTGATGACCTCCTCTGGTCAAAGCATCAGCCACCGCCTGGTGCAAGGCATCTCCGCGACGATCCTGGGAAGCTAATAGGGATCTGATGAGACCCACCAAAGTGCCATCATCAGGCTCTGCAGGCTGGACGGGCTGAATTGGTGGTTCTCCTCCGGTAGGCACGACTCTGGAGGCTACTCCTGAATACTGGGCTTGATCTCCAGGTTGCGGCTGGTCCACGGGAGGTGCTCCGCCTTGCTGATCGGCAGGTTCATGAACAATGTCGCTGAAAAAGATGACATAGAAAACAATAAGGAAGGACCAGGACAGATCAACGATACAAGCATGTGATCAGGTCAAGATTCTCAGGAATTTGAAGATACGAGCAGAGATCAAGGGCGAATACTTATTGAGACATCTAATTGGTAAACCCTCACATTCTTGATTGCCAAGACCTGCATGGACCATCACTTAAACCATGTCATGCCCCAGAACCAGAATACTGGAGAGCGGGGGCGTGCATAGCCAGCTACGTATATTGAAATGGGATCCATCTCGCTATACGGTCACGGCTGTCTAGATATGAGGGTTTACTACAAGCCAACGGTCTCTTAAGGTCAAGCCTATTGTCTCAATCTCAAGCAAGTAATATAGTTACAAGATGTTAGACCACCAAATATACAATAAAAGGTATCCCAAATATTACATATTCAGCTGATCATGCAGCTAGTCATACAAAATACAAAGACTAGCAAGAGTTTAGTCATACATGATCAACCCTAGGATTTATTAATCATGTTTACAGCCCGTGGGCAGACAGTAAGTAAATATGCATCGAGCTAACAGGTGCTCGTCGGCTAAATGCCTCAAAAGAATAATTTTACAATGTAGTGAGCGAAACAAAAGGGAAAACCCACTCGTAGCCTGGGTTCCTTCTAGTCGCCACCATCGGGCTGGAGGTTCGGTAGATCCTCGAGTGCTGCTCCAAAATCTGGCCATACAAAACCAGCTGGGTCAAACCCTAGAAAGAGGAAGTGCCACAAGGAGGCCACGAAATAAGAACAAAAGCCAGCATATCAGAACATAAGGAATAGAAGAAAAGTACAAGTAATAAGAGTACAACAGGACAATAAACGACTGGGGATATGGAACCATTCCGGGAGCCAGGTTACAACCCTTAAACCAAACAAGGACCGGGGTTGTAACCCTTCACCTGAATAGCACTTGTCTCTACCCATTTATTGTTCAGATAAGTAAAACAGACATGTTCAAGAGTAATCAGGTACTGGGACTAGACGAGACTTAGACAAGGCTGGACACCATTTATTCACAATTGGCCAAGCAATTACTACGGCTTACTACTTAACTAACTAGGGTTATCACAAGCCTAATTACTAACAAGATGCAAATGAGAAATTTCCAGTCCCAAGCCCTGCAGACTATCCAGTTATCCTTCCACGGGTTGAGAGTATGGTTGGGTACATCGCTTAGGAGACAATGTACCCTTAGGTGACTTAGAGGGTACAACACATGACAGTGTGCTAGAATGTGCCCTACTCGTCGGCAGGCTACAAGTCCATTTAAAGCGCCCAGATAACGAGATTGCCTGTGACTGGAAATTCTCCATGAACTATAATTTGATCTAGTCATTAGCCTAGTCCATATTCATTACAAATCCCTGACCGTGGGAACCAAGGAGTCACGTCCTAGACATGATGCAAGACAAGACAAGTGGATTGCACAAAGCAGTAAGAATGAACACCCACGGTGTCAGAGTAGGTTATACGAGTCGAGCTAGCCATCACAACCGCCTCAATTATCAAGTCAAGCTACAAGTCAGGAGTGCGCCGCCACGGGCCACTATCAAGTTATCCAGTTACAAAGATTAACTATGAATCACCGGTTACAAGTTAAGTGTGCACCCCATCGGGTCCCTGCTAAGAAGATCAGAACGTACTAGGATCATAAATTATAGAAATCACGAAGACCGTACTAGTCACAAGCAAATCATCGAAAACCATTCCAGGTCATGTTGGGCCAAGACAGTCGTGTTGTGTGAAACAAGATCTCAAAATTTCAATCAACAAGGAGAAACCAAGCCCTAGGAAAATAACCCAAACCACCATGGGTAAGTAGATTGCGCAGGGGTCCCTGGGGTCAGGTTGCGCTGAAGTCAGATTGCACTGGGTTGAGCTGCGCTAAGGTTCAGCTGCGCTAAATCAAAGGGCGCTGAGTTGTGTTGCGCTGGGTCGGGTTGTGCTGAAGTCGGCTTGCGCTGGGACGGGTTGCGCTGAGAGCGAGCTACGCTGGGGTGAGCTGTACAGGAAAGAAGGAGTGCGGTTCGCCAAGGGGCACCGAGCGCGGGTCAGCCCAGCGCTAAAGAGCGCTGGCCGAGGGAGGGAGCTCGGTTCAGCCCAGCGCTAAAGAGCGCTGGCCGAAGTCTTCTTCTCCAAGCCGAGAGGAAACTCCAAGAACTCCAAATTTCCAATCTTCATAACTTAACCAAAACAAAACCAAATTTGGATTTTCAAAGTTCTATCGTATGTAAAATTGAATTCTCTTCCTCATGGAAGCATCAAAACAAGCAAAAATCTAAGTTTAATAGATCAAAACCAAAAAAATCCAAAAATGGTTAAAATTTAGATCTAGAAAAATGGAAGCTCCAAATCATAAAATGCCAAGTTCTAATGTTGTTCACCATGGCCTAATATAGCTAATGGACAAATAAAATGGGGTGCTTATTTGGTGGCAATGTGCACTTGCCTATGGTGGTTGGGTATTGTGTGAAGGAAGGAAGAAGAAGATGGAGAAAAATAAATGGAAGTTATGAGGAAAGAGAAAGTTAGGTGGGGTTTTAATGAGGGATGGTGTATTGTGTTGAGGGTGGAGGTTAACTAGGGTGGTCCAATGCATACTAAACCAAACCAAACCAATTCCTTCTCCACAAAATAAAACCACGCCAGGTCCAAAAACCCATTTTACGAGAAAACCAAAATTCGTAAGTTAAGCCAAAATACAATTACAGGCCAGAATCTGAGAAAATAAAATATAGGTCCGAAATACGTATAAACCTAATTGAAATACGTATTCCGAAATACGGACATTACACTATGGATCTTTTAATGCGATATTATCCCCTCGGATACATCGAGTATGTCATGTTCATGTGCTTTATCATGGCCATCATGTACTCCATGTATTCATAATTATCCATGTGCACTCATATGTTATTCATGTACACTCATGACCATATGAGCTCCATGTATAAAGTAGTTGTTATCCATGTGCAATAACATAACATGCATTGATCCTTGTGTATTGATTGGGGGCAGGGTGAGCGTAGTTGGTTATGTGATCATTATCCCCAGTAGGTATCCATGTGCACTCCATAGCTGTATCCATATGTAATCCAAGCTGTTTACATAACCAATTCATGCTCTGAATCACGTAGAAGGTTACATTTCTCTATTTATCATATTATATCTCATTTAGAGTCTCTCTCTCTTGTTGATTCT
This sequence comes from Iris pallida, assembly GCA_029216955.1. Taxonomy (NCBI): domain Eukaryota; kingdom Viridiplantae; phylum Streptophyta; class Magnoliopsida; order Asparagales; family Iridaceae; genus Iris; species Iris pallida. The sequence goes on from JANAVB010014399.1 coordinate 1,052,637, forward strand.
CTTTACAGCGATTCATGTATAGTTTTCTATAGCTTGCTTTATATGTCCATTCCTGTTATGAACTATTGTGAGAGATATGTGCTCGTTCCGTCCTGACTGGGCATGTTGAAAATTTTACAGGTATTGATGAGAAGTACTGCCCTACTTATTATGGCATTAGCTTAGATGACATAGACGACGTGGACCCTCAAGAGGATCCCACAGTCGCTGAGGACTTGCCTATAGTCTAGCTGAGACTTAGTACTTTATTTGTATTTCTGTTTGAGACATTATAAGTTGTACTTGAGTTTATTCTGGTGATTTATACCTAGACTTTTATATGTGACCCTCTTGAGATTCTTTCTTCTATTCCATCTTAGTATTGTGATTGAGTTACTTATTATTCTACTCTCCATTCGGAGTTATTTTAGACTGTGTTAGATATTGTGACTCAGGACAGCGTTCTACCGCCGACACTGCGACGTAGGCTGGGCGTTCGTTACTTCTCGCGCTCTTATACTGGGTGTGGGTCATAACACCCAGTACCAGCCTGGGGTATATTGGGAGTCTGCTGGACGGGGCACGAGCTCGGCATTACTACAATGTCGGATGTACCGGAGCTCGCTTCACCATACCAGTTCTGAATCCGCAGCCGCCAATTCTTTTCTCAGCCGCCAAATTTTATTGTGCGATGAACACCGTATCCCCTGGATATGATAGGGGACCAGTTTCATTATCGGCACCCAAGTGGAGGTAACTAGGAATATGTTGGCGAAGGCTCGATCGTACCGCCCGCCAGAGGTTAGTTATCGAGATACCACTGTCGTATCCTCGAAGGGTACTCAGGCAGAGCCCTCGGCTGATCGCCCGAAGAGACGTGCCAGCACAGAGGTCGGTTCTTCTACGTTGAAGAGGCAGAGGAAAGCAATGTCACCGGATGTGTCAACAGAATCGGCTCATGTGGAGGTAAGGATGTCCCACATAATCTGGTTAGTTCTACCATTTTTGTGACATATGCTTTCTTTTTGTAGGAGCCGCTGAAAAGAAAACCCCGAACTCCGAAATCGGGTGCTAGCGGACCAAAGTGGGTGGCAGGCCCATCTGATGAGCGTATTCCGTCGATGGTGTTGTCTCCCGTAGAGGAGAACCCGGATGATGTGACTTCTATAGAGATACAAGCTGCCGTGAGGGCTTCTGGTATCGAGATCCCAGCAAAAGCTGTTCCTCCAGGAAAGGAAGAGGAATGGAGTTCATCTTCTTCGGATGATGTTCCTCTAGAGGTCCCTGAGCCTGTAGTAGGAGCAACAGGCACGGTTGTAACAGAGGAGAGGGCTGATTCCCCTCCTCGTCATGATGAAGGGGTGTCGGCTACACAGTTGCCGAGCCCTACCCTAGACTCAGCAGTGGACGTCGAGCTGGCTGCCGATCGGGAGGTACCGATAGATTCTATTCTGGCAGAGGGATTCGATGAGGGAGGCGAGACTCGTCTGTCGAGCCTGGCTCCAGGGGAGCCAAGTCAGGAAACAGGTACTGATCTGACTATTTTGCCAGAAGAGGAAGGTCCTGTGCGGCCTGCTGAAAGTGTTTTGGAGACAGAAAAAACAGCCCCAGACGTCGGTGGTCCCTCCGAAATTGAAAAGGGTAAGGGTTTGCTGGTTGAACCCTCTGTTGCTCCTTCCACTTGGGGGATGATATCGATGCCCCATCCGGCTCCTCCCGTCCACTTGGCCCCTTGGGCTAGTGACGAAGTGCAAGTCCCTGACGAGAGAGGGTCCACTGAGGTTGAGGTTACAGCCTCACAGATTGAGGTCGGTGGGTCTTCTTCAGGTCCGCTGTCCAGAGTAGATCCTATAACTCCTGCTATGACGCCTCAGGTGTTGGCAGACGCGGATGAGTATGTGAAGGTTGTTGTTAAAGCAGTGTACAAGATGCTGCAGAGAGGCGTATCGATAGTAATGAATGCAAATAGGAGTTTTACGACGACAAAAGCCATGGCGCTCCCTTACATTGGTCTGGTACGTTCCCACCAGGACCACGATCATATGGCCGAGATTCTGGAGGCGTCATGGCCGAGCACGACCAGCTTCTTTCCAAGCTTCAGAGTATCCGACGAAATGACTTTTATGCTCTGATAGAAGCAGAAAAGAAAATTTTGATTGCTGAAGTCGAGTCATTGTATCAGGCCACGATGGCTGTCTGGGACCGTGAGGTGGCCGAAGCTGAGGCTGCGGTGGAGAGGCTTCCTCAATCTACGCAGGAAAAGGTAGAATTACGGGCCTCGTTAGAGGCTAGCATAGCGGAGGTTACTGCCAAGATCCGCCTCCTTGAAGACCAGCGAGCCCAACTCTTGTTAGATGCTGAGCGAGTCCAGGCCGATCATGTAGCATCTAAGGAGGAGGAAGCAGCTTTTACCCACTAGATTTTTTCCCTGACCCACCAGCGACAACAGCTAGACGAAAAGTATGAGAATGATACTGTCCCTGAAGCTGTAGAGGTGATACATCAAGAAGCCGAACGCCGGGTCTTGGCGACCGTAGAGACTCGGGCGAAAGACTTGAAGCATCGAATTGAAGAGCTTTCTGCCAATCCCAGTGACGCTTAGGGATTATAGTCTCTCTCCTTTTTTGTTATTTTGTAGTTTGCAACTCCTGCTGGGGATATAATCCTTTACTTTTAAATAAAAAAAAAGAATTTTGTGGTGTGTTTATTTTTACTGTCATGAACTAATGATTTGTGTGGACCTATTATCTTTTGCGCACCTTGGTTTTTAGGTACAGATAATAAGTTTAAGAGAACCGATATGTTTGCTCAGAGGTAATATGGACGTGGCAAATACGGGATTCAAATGACATAATCTTCCTACTCAGAGGTGTTATGGACGTGGTAGGAGTGACTCTGGAGGGATACGTGGAACTACTCAGAGGTAATATGGACATGGAAGTTCTACGATTGATGTACGGCAACGCAGGGGTTGTTCGTACGGGATGTTTACTCAGAGGTAATATGGACGTGGTAAACATGATAAGTAGCACAATCCTACGTAGTGTAAGATTACGCTTTGCAGGGCGTAGAGGAGCAATTCAGAGGTTATGTGGACGTGGTTGTTCTTCTACTGGGGATAGAATCCTGCGAAACAACTGGGTTCCGAAAGCATAGGATTTTGTGAAGGGAAGATGTATGTGAGCTCTGATGATCAGGTCCACTGACTCCCTTGTTGGGTAGAGATGGAAGTACATGTCTGAAAGATGTCATGAGTAGTACTTCTTTAGGAACTTTCTGTTGATGGGCATTATGAACAAGACCCCGTTCGGTCGAGCGAGGCGGTAAGCACCATTTGAGTATACCGTCTCTATGATGAAAGGTCCCTCCCACTTGGGCTCGAACTTTCCTGGTATTTTTTGAGTCAACACCATCGGCCTCCTGACTGCCAGGACCAGGTCGCCTATTTGAAAAGTCCTCTGCTTGACCTTTTTGTTGAAAGCCTGTAATATACGGGCTTAATAAAGTTCAATGCGCTGCTGAGCTAGGAGACATTTTTCGTCAAGTGCTTCTAATTCTCGCAGACAACGATACCGGTTGTTTTCTTCTATCAGTTGGTTTGTGATCGCTACACAGAGTGAGGGTATCTGAATCTCGAGAGGCAGTGCCGCTTCGCTCCCGTAGACTAAGGAGAACGGGGTGTTGCCCGTCGGAGTCCGTACCGTTGTACGATAGGCCCAGAGACATTCGTCGAGCTTTTTGTCCCAGTCGCGTTTGTTGGATGACACGACCTTTTTGAGTAGCTTGACGATAGTCTTGTTAAAAGCCTCGGCCAATCCGTTTGCTGTCGGATTATAGGCGGTTGATGCCATGTCTGAATGTGGTTTTTGTCACAGAATCTGCTGAAAACATGGCTGATGAACGGTGGACCGTTATCGTGGATAATCTTTCGAGGTACCCCAAAATGGTTGATGACATGGTGCTTGATGAAGCTGATCACCCTGGAGCTTTTCACTTCCGTCAGTAGAACTGCTTCTGTCCATTTGGAGAACTAGTCGGTGATGGCTAGGATGAAGCGATGTCCCCTCGATGATGGAGGGGTGATAGGTCCTACAATGTCCATGCCCCAAGCTTCGAAGGGCCAGGAGGCGACCGTAGGATGTAGTAGTTCCGACGGTGTATGGATAAAGTCGGCGTGAAGCTGGCACGCATGACACTTTTTAGCATAGTCGACGGCGTCGGCTGCCATGGTTGGCCAGTAGTAACCCATGTGTCATAGTCGATCCTGCAACTTAGGGCCAGGTTGATGAGCCATGCAGGTCCCATCATGAGCTTTCCGAAGGGCTTCGGCTGCTTCTTCGTTGGATAGACATCGAAGGAGAAGTCCATCGAAGGAACGTCGGTACAGTATTTTAGTAGCTGTATCATAATAAAATCGAAGGAAATGCCTTCTGACCGAGACAGCTTCTTTTGGGTCTTCTGGAAGAATTCTATAGACAGTAAAGTCGATGAACAGGAATCTCCAGTCTCGGACATTAACACTGGCACTTGTCGTCATGGCATGGGCCATTTGTGTGCATAGATTGTTTTTAGGACAGACCAAGTCTTGTCCAACTACCGTGACATAGTGTTGAGTCCCGAAGGGTGCTGCCAATGAAGCTGCGAGGCCGGCCAGAGCGTCAGCCTCCAGGTTTTGTAATCGAGGTACGTGTTCTATGAAGAACTTGGTGAAGGTTGAAATAATATTCAATGTATCTTCATGGTAAGGAACCAGATCTTCATGGCGAACTTCGTACTGCCCTCGGATTTGATTAACGACGAGTTTTGAGTCACCGTAAGCTTCCAGATGATCTACCCCCAGCTGTTGCGCCAGTTGGAGTCCCATGATGAGAGCGTTGTACTCGGCAACATTGTTGGAGCACGACTTCGAAAGGGAGTAAGCACGCTGGATGACCAGCTGATCGGTGGAAACTAAGACTACCCCCACTCCTACGATGATTTGGCCTTTGGGGCCTATTCTTGAAGCGCCATCAAAAAACACCCGCCAGACGGAGTTTTCTTCGGTGATGTTTGATTCTTGGACCTCATCTGGGATGTCTTCATAGAGTCTGGAGGACTCTGGGATGGGATGCGCGACTAAAAAGTCGGCTAGGGATTGACCCTTGACGATTTTTTGCAGAACAAATACCATGTTGTACGGCGTCAACAGGATTGCCCATTTAGCAAGTCAGGAGTTCAATGATCCTGGCTTCGTCATGAGAACCCTGAGTGGATTGACTCGGAAGATGACATGAATTGTCTGGCCCGAAATATAATGGCGAGTCTTCTGGATGGCGAACACCAAAGCCAAACACTCCTTTTCAACGGGGTTGTACCGGTGTTCGGCCCCGATCAGTATCCTACTGAGGTAGTAGATAGCTTTCTCGTAGCCTGCATCGTTATTCTGAGCCAACAAAGCGCCGAGAGAATGATCCACGGCACGGACGTAGAGGAGAAATGGTTTGCCTGCGACGGATGCCACCAGGACTGGCGGGCTCGTCAGGTAAGCTTTCATATCATCAAAAGCTTTCTAGCATTCTTCTGTCCAGACGTAGGAGACTCCCTTCTTCATGAGCTGGGTGAAGGGTTGGCATTTTTTGGAAAGGTTTGCAATAGACCTTCGGATGTATGCCAGACGCCCCTGCAGGCCTCGAAGCTCTCGGAGGTTCTTCGGAGGGTCCATGTCAAGGATGGCTTTGGTCTTCTCGGGGTCGACATGAATGCCTTTTACCGTAATAATGAAGCCCAAGAACTTTTTGCTAGGAACCCCAAGGAAGGATCTAGCGGGGTTCATCTTGAGTTGATGCGCTAACATGAGATCGAAGACTGTCTTTCGGTCTTGTAGGTGATCACCTTTGAGACGGCTCTTGACTGCGATGTCATCAACATAGCATTCAACTGTCTAGCGAAGATGTTGATGGAAGATGGTACTCATAGCTCGTTGGTATGTAGCACCAGCGTTCTTCAAGCCCAAGGGCATCACTGTATAGCAGAAAACCCCCTTCGAAGTCATGAATAACGTGTGTTTTGCGTCATCGTAGAACATTTTGATCTGGTTGTAGCCCGAATACCCGTCCATGAAAGACATGCGTTCGAAGCCACATGTATTGTCGATCATCACGTCAGTGATTGGAAGCGGAAATTTGTCCTTCGGGCAAGCAGTATTGAGATCCCTGAAGTCGATGCAGACTTGTATCTTTCCATTCTTCTTGGTGACAGGGACGACATTAGCCACGCAATCCAGATGCTGCTCTTCACGGATGAACCCGCTGCTCAGGAGATTGTCCACCTCTTGATCGATAGCATTCATGATGTCGGGACGAAAACTTCATTGTTGTTGCTTTACAGGCTTAGCATCAGGTAAGATATTGAGTTTATGTATTGCGATCTGGGGATCAAGTCCCGGCATATCTTCGTAGCTCCAGGCGAAGACGCCGATATATTCTTTGGCCAATTGGACCAAAGACTCCCAATCTTCTCCCTTTAGACTCTTGCTGATGAAGATGGGTTTGGAAGGAGATCCATCCCCAAGGTCAACTTGTTCGACCTCGTCTTCGGTAGGGAGTTCGCGTAATTCAAAACGAGACTCCTACTGTGCTCCTAGGCATTGAGCCCATGGTTATTCCTCAAAGAATTTCGGCGTTTGGTCATCGCCTTCATCCTCTTGAGATTGTGCAGATGCCATGTTGACTGATAGCACCGTCCTGAGGACTGAGCCGATACTGGTATCGGAATCCCAAGTCGATGCTTCGGACGAATGTGAGTGTTCCACTTCTTCTGCCTCCGAACTCTCTGGAGTTGTCGGCGGCGTGACATAGCCTACCCCCCGTCGAGTACGATGATAGTAGTCCTGCGGCTTTCCTTTAGGTGTTGGAAGCCGGAGGGAAAGATGTCGGCCTTTACCGTAGTTCAGGCCCTTGTTGCTTTTCAGGTCGTAACCCATCTTTTGAATGAGGTACTTTGCCTTGTTCTTGTACCGATAGACTTATATTCTGCCGGTATCTGGTTCTGGCTCGAGTGGCGGGAGGTCTTGATGACGCTCGACTTTGCCGAAGATGATGGGTTCTTCATCCCGATTCCTCGGTGGGACTATAAAATAGACTCCTTGAGACAAGACTACTCAATTTACATGATTGATGGTCGTTATTTGTGTTTGTAACGACCGTAGAGCATTATATAGTGTATACATGGCATTCCAATGTGGAAGACTAGAATAATTGAAAGACACTCTGTTATTGATAAAACACGAGATTTTGTCTCGCAGGATTACATTATCAAGAGAAGGTGCATCTATATTAGCAGATATGTACTCTCCTAACTCTTCACATGTGAGCACTGGGACTGGTTCGGGAGAGTTCATCGCAGATTTGACCTTAGGATCCGAGAGGGCTGTGTGGGGCTTCTCTTGCAGCTTGGATGATTGCAGAGGCTTGCTTTTAAGATGCACCTTCAGGGGTGCCTCGACTGTGCCTTCGATGACAGGTGCCTTCCCTTGTAGTTTTTCCACAAGGGGAGCCGACGTCTGAGGAGGTTTTCCCTTGAGGCGTATCTTCAAGGGAGCTTCAGTAGGTGCTCTACCAGAGAAGCCGGTGCTCTTCCAGGTAGCATGATGGTCATAGGAGGCAGCATCTGAGGCAGTTTTCCTTTGAATCGAATCTTCAAAGGAGCGTCGGGAATCATCTCTGGCTCCATGCCCGGCTCTGGCACTGTTTCTGCTTCGTCATCAGCATCGTTGGCTTCCCCTTCATCGAGCGACTTATATAAGCTAGCGTCGGTGAAGTAGGCTTCGACCCCCTTGAAAGGGTCAATGTCCGCGAACTCTGTCCGGATGATGTTGTTGGTGGACACATACTTCATACATTGGTGGAGTGTAGATGGCACCACCATGTACTCTTGCAGCCACGGGCGACCCAGCAGGAGGTTTTAGTTGACGTCGACGTCCACGACATAGCGAGTCACCTCGGTTCGGAGGTTACCGATATGACATTTCGGCCGTATTTTGCCCAGCGGTTCACTTTTGCTAGCTTGAAACTGCTGATTGTAGTGTTGGAAGGCGCCAGCCGGTATATCGGGATCCCCAGTGTTGATAGCAGAGTCCTAGGGATAATGCTGAGGGAAGACCCTGGATCAATCTGAATTCGCTTCACCTTACGGAACCCACATACCCTGTGTAATACAGTGGCCTGTTGTGTCGGTTGTGTTTGAGCAGCATGTCTTATTGTGTGAAGGTTATGTTGGGGATGACCTCATCCGCACAATGGCAGTACGCATATGGGGTCGGGATATCCTCAGTCTGCTTGACCTGACTGGTGAAGGACTCAGCATCCTTCAAGGCTTCACAGAGAGCGTCACGGGTGTCTTTGGAAAGACGAAGAAGCTTGAACAGTGACAAACAGGCAGGAGTACCGACAAGTTGTGCCAGTATGTCAAAGTTGTGGGGCTTGGCTAGCCCCAAAGCATTTTTCCTTCGCAAATGCTTGTCGAAACGGGCCTCTACGTGCTTCTATTTATTGGCTGCTGGAGGTCTGGATGGGCCCTCTTTCTGGACAGCAGGGGCAGTGCAGGAAGGCACCACCTCGACGGCAGCTTCGTCGGGTTGGGCGTTCAGCTGCGAACGCGTTTGTACAGAAAGTGCCTCTTCCACGGAGGAAGAGAACATGCGGCAAGACTTGATCTTCTTGCCCTTAGCTTTGGAGGTAGAGCATACCTCCGGTTGAGTAACCTCGGAGACGAGATCGGGGTGAACCCATAAGATCTCTCCCCGAGATGTGGTGAGTAGGATGAGTCTACTCATGTTGTCACAAGTAGGTGGTAGGTTGACCACCTCCATTGTCGCCTTTGGGATGGGGACGACGCCATCTTGTGTTGTGGTTGGCGGCAAGGTACCGAATTAGAACGACACCAGGTTGGCCGAGACTGTTTTTTCCTTATAGTCGACGGAGATAACATTCGCATTGATCATGTGCTGGATATAGTTCTTGAGGACGTAGCAGTCCTGAGTTGGATGTCTGACAAACCGATGGTAGTGACAGTACCTCGGATTGTCCACTCTCCCAACCTCGTCGGGACACTTTGGGTCCGGTAATTTGATCTTATCACCCTGCTTCAGCATCTCGAAGAGTTGTAAGGTGTCTTCGTCGTTGAAAGAATAGACCTCCTTTGGCCTTGGCGCAAGCGGAGGCTTCTGAGTAGGTGCTTGTGCACCTTTGGAGGCATTGGCATTCAGCGCCTGCTTCCCCTTCGTCTCACATCCAGGGTTGTTGGCAGCAGTCTGTTTTCTCTTGTCTTCAAAAGCAGGGAAACTGACTCCCAGAAGGCGAGCATTGGATGCCTTCTTTTCAGCTGCTTCAGCCTCAATAATCAATGAGCTCCAATCGGGAGGAGGAGTGGAGTTGAGCCAGAGCTTGATCGCAGGAAGCATGTTCATGCTACAGGAGGAGAAGAGTGTATGTTCTGGCATGCCCGAGGGCAGTCTGAAGCAGGCTTGTCGGAATCGTTCAATGAATGCTCGAACTGTCTCCTTCTCCTTCTGACGCACCTCTATCAAGGACGCCATTGTCATGTCTTTCCCTCCGTCGTAGAAACGATCGAGGAAGAGACATGTCAAGTCTTCGAAGGAGGATATGGAGTTGTCAGGGAGACTGCAGTACCAGTCGTAAGCCACTCCTTTCAGTGCCCGACAAACAGGCTGGTAAGTAGCACGTCTTCCTTCGGGAGATGTCCCGTTTGAGGCTGGAAGTATGTCAGATAACGGCATGGAGAGTCCTTCCCATCGTATGGGGTCAACGTTTGTGGTTTATATTTGGGAGGATAAACCACTTTGTTCCATTCGAGGGGGTATGGTTGTGGGATCCCCATCTTTTGGCGCTCCTCTTGTCTATTCTTCGACTCGAAGCGCTCATGCAAGTCCCTGATCATCTCCACCACGTCTTCTGTGGAGCTGGGAGTCAGAGACGGTGGTACAGTCTGGAGCTGTACGTTCGAAGGTTCCGACACTCGCGGTGCTTCGCGGCAATCGGTGTTCAAGGATGCCCGTTGAAGGGGCACACTTGATTCCGCGTTGACTCCTGGGTCAGGATTAGTAGAGGGTGCTCTGGCCAAAGCTGACCGTATCTCGAACATTGCTTGAGTTAGTGTCTGCATGGAGGCAGAGAGAGTTTTGAGTCCCCCCTCCAAGGTATCCATGCGCTGAACGAGATCTGCTGGTGGCGCATCTGACTCCGTATCACCACCTTCCGTCATGTATACTGTCATGACGTGACTGGAAGTGGATGGATCGGTTGAAGCTTCGCTTTCATCCTCGCTCTCTTGTAGAAGAGGAGCTTCCCCCAGAGCTTCGTCTTGGCTACCCCTAGCTATATTCTTGAGGATGTCTTCGTCTTCGGGCTGAAGATCCACAGGGGCTTGACTACCCCCAGCTGTATTCGGGAGGCTAACTTCGTCTTCGGGATGAAGATCCACAGGGGCTTGACTACCTCCAGCTTCCTCTGAGATCTTCTTTCTCCCCCGGGTGCCCTCAAACACTCCTGAGGACGGGACGGTCGTCTTGGTCTTCCTCGGCTGGCTCTTGGATGAGGACGAGATCGAGGAGTTGCCAGTCGCCTTTCAAATTGATGGGGAGTTAGAGACTACGTTACAAGAAGCAACCTTTAGTTCTGGCTCCTCTTCAGTTGACACTTTCTTTCCGAGGCGACGCTGGAGGGGTATTGATGATTGCAGCCGCTGGAACACAGACTATCATTGTGGTGGGACTGCTGTCTTACAACAACTGTTGATGGTGACTACAGCACAGTTGTTCCCTGTGAGGGGCGCATTGTGCTTGTCAGTCGACTCTTCTGATCGGCATTTGTGAGTGATCACGTTACGCAGATCATTGGAGGAGAGTGCCACCTTCACACACCCATCAGGCGCATGGCAAGGCCAAGCGCCGGGGTGGTCAAGTGAATGCTGCACCCCCTGATCCGACGTAAAAGATGTGCCCTGATCAATAGTGGGGGAACAACATTTAAAGTGGCTTAAACCAGCCTCAGACACACAACCAATGTAGGCATGGGGGTTTAAGACCACAAAGTTTGTCTCACACTGCTTGGTTGAAAATACAGCAGATACGCCCAAGCGGCACGAGGTCTTTGAAGATAGGCCCGTTCGCGGCGCAGAAGCACCTGAGTCAACCTTATACAGTTTACCATTGGCAGCGTGCATGATTGTGAGCGCATGCCTCTGGCTCACTGCTGGCATAGCACGTTCGAGGCGCATGGCCCATGCTGCCTTGGACTTTTTCGTACCAGCCCGCTGGGGTGCATAGTACTCAGAGTCCAAATTATCCTCGCTACGACAGCGAGTGAGTCTGTCAAAGTCAGATGCCTTCTGTGGTGCATCAAAGTTAATACGCAGGGCATTAGCTGTGCCCCTGCTTCGATGATGCATCTTTTTTGTCTGAGAAGAAGAAGGTTAGGGAATGTGGTCGGCCCCACGTTTCTCTGAGAGGTGTGTTGTACCCGCGGGCGCATCTTGGCTGCTGAGGACGTCAGCAGGTAGGGTAGGCTGCATCGGCGCATCCCTTTCGGTGATGGTGCCAGGGGCCTCGACCTTACGCACCCAGGCTTGGCGAGTCTTCTTCGGCTTCGGCAGCCGCTTCGAAGGACTTGCACTGCCTTCAGAGATGAACTCCTCATACGCCTGTTGATTGAGGCGTACGACCAGCGTCTTATGGGAGGAGCCCACCTTCACGTCGTCAGATTGTAACATAGCTTTCTCAGCGGAGGAGAAAGAGGTCCCCAGCAGAGTCGCCAGCTTGTTTACCATTAAAATCTTTTGATTGCAATTTCAACTACAAACAGAATAGTGTTACAATGTAGGACTTAGACGTAGTCCTAGGAGTACACTTTTTTTTATCTGGGTCCTATGTCGATGGAGCGAGTGGTAATACGTTGACTCCGTTGACGATCTGACGACGGTTTTTGGTTCTCTGAAGGTCTGAGTTGCTCTGGGTGCTGGAGCTTACGGAGAGGAAGAATACGTTGAGTGTCTCTGTCTATGTCTGTCCCTCTGTGTGTGTGTCCATCCGGAAGAAGGAAATGATCCCTCTATTTATAAGTAGCAGGTTGGGCTGCTCATGCGCACATATGTAGGATGCGCATGTACGTGGGGACGCCACGTGGTTGAAGCTGCGGGAGGCGCACGGATGATGCACCATCATTTGTGGGTTGAATCCTTCATGCTGTATTTGTGGGCTGGCACGTAGCAGGGGAGAGGATCTTTTAGTTGCTGAGATCTTGGGTGATTAGCACCCCTTCATAAGCTGAATTGAGTCAAAGGACACTGTAGAGCCTAAAAATCAAGTTATGTCCTGAATATACTGATCAGTGATCAAATTGTGCCCCAAGAATTAGGTTGCACCACTGATATGAAGCTCAGTGAACAGACTGCGCCACTGATCAGGTTGCGTCTGATATCAGACTACGCCCAGTCTTTTTTGTGCCAAAACCTACGTGGCATCTGATACTTAATGGTCATCATTTTTTGACAATACTGACGACTGATACAACAGTGAACGAGGAAAATCTCTTCGAATCCCGTGAATTGTGTTGCTCAAGGAAAGTTGGTGGACAGCTGTCATGTACACTTCTTGAGTAGCGCTCAGGCACAATCTAAACAAATTCCTTAGTTGCACCTGGGTGCAACCTTAACGACTTCTGCTCAGAAGCTGCCACGTGTGTAGGCGCAGCTCAAATCAAGCGCAGTTTGACTTGTTGACTGAAGCTCGCGCAACCTGATAAAGTTGAGACAACTTACATTCTAAAGCAGGATGACGTGGCACACATGCCACTAATCTCTCAAGACGTGTCTACTATCCTGTACACGACCACGCGCATTTCAATCACATGATGCAACGCATCTAAATACAGTTAGTACACGATTGACAACTGAATGAAAGTTAGCGCAATAGGAGGTTAGCGTACCCCAATGTGGCGCAATCCAGCTTCGCGCACCATCAGAATAACTGCTAAAACAGTTATTTCAAGAACTCTATAAATAGAGTTTTCAATCATCAACACACACACGGACAGAGATCAAGAACTCTCGCAAAATTGCTGCTGTATTTTCCAGAGGCTACAGTCTTCAAGTTCACATAGTCCAAGGGATAAAATGATCGTCTTCTGATCAGATTCCTAAAGTTGTACTTCCCCAGAATTTATTGTACTTTGTACTCTTTTACAAGTTTGGAATAAAACAAATTTTGTTTTTGCAAACAAAATGACGACTCTGCTGGGGATGACTTTCTCCTCCGACGAAAAAGTGACAACTCCATGTGACATTGCGTCGATCGGCAAGACGTAGAAGACTCTGGTTGTTCAAGTCAACCAGGCAGCCTACGAAAATATGATCAACACCAAGAGCAACAAGCACACGGTGGCTATCGCCAAGAACAGGTCTGTGTGGACTCCTAAATCTCCTACAGTCACTGTTGCCCAGGCACAACTTGAGTGCTCAATGACCAAGGTGCAATCCGCCTCAGTGGCTCTAGCACAGCTTGTTTCTGTTGCTAGGGCACAATCTGCTCACCCTGCCGCCCATGCGCAGCCTACTACTATCTTTGCTGCCAAGGCACAGTCAGTTCAAGCTACTGTCGAGGCACTGTCTACCAAAGTTGCTGCCAAGGCGCCATCAGTAGTCCGTATGACTATGGCACAACCCAAGCAATCGGCAACCCAGACGCAATCTGCTACTCCGACGTAACTCAAGGGAACTAGTCTTTTGGCTATTCCCTCTTCCAATTCTCAAGTTCTTAACTTGGAGAATTTATGTCCTAGTGCCAACACTAGACAGAACAAAGGAAAAAGTCCTATGATATTTCCTCAATTGGCACAATCTATGCCTAAAATGGTCACACAACAGAACAAAGGAAAACGCTTCTTAGCTAACCCTATTCAAAATAAAGGAAAGTACCCTTTGGTCTTTCCTCAAACTTTCCTAGTCTATGACTCAGAGGAAGACGTATCAGATTCTATTCCTGTAAATAGAGGTCCTCGGATCTCTGATACCGGAAAGAATACTGATCAGAGAGGTATCTTACCTACCCCTATGGGGTTTGGTCAAGACCTTCCAACCTTGCAAATTTTAAGATCCAAGCAAGGAAAATTAAAGGTATCACAAACAGAGACACCGGTAGCAGAATTTTTAGATTTACGCGCTTATCTCAATAGGCGTCAACCAATATCAACTTTGGCAAAATGCAAGAACCCTATACCAAAGGCCAATCTGCACCAAAAGCCAAAGTTTGAAAAGAAAGACCCATCTACCTATGCTAATGAGTTGAGTACATCTTTGTACACTCAAGGAACTAAACACCTGAAGAATAGGAGACATGTTCCTAACATCATTAAGGAATATGTTCCTCCAACTTCTTCTCGTCCTGTGGTTGTAACTGATCTCCGGCAACGTCTTATACAAAGGTGGGAGACTACGGGAATGTTTTCCTCACCTCCAAATCGTGCTTCAAATCACCACTGCCTACATGAAGTTCTCATCAACTGTTATTGCCAATCGGCTCGACGATCTGTCTTCGATCGTCTGAACTATACTTCAACTCCTGAACATATAATAGAAGATGAAGATGAACTATTATATGCTTCTGTTAACATGACTTCTCAAGGCACTGGGGGTGGGAAACGTCCAAGACATAATGCATCTCGTAATCCCAGTCAACAATACTTAGACCGGATCCATGCATCCAATGAAGGTGTCTTTCAATATACTAGATCGAGAAATCGACATTTGAACTAAGGTGTCTTTAATCAAGAAGATCTCCCTATCACCCATGTGGGAGAGGACTCTCTTTCGGAGTTTGATGCATATAGTGAAAGTTCTGAACAAACTATCTCATCAATAAGAGCAAGAGAAGTGTTGGCATATACCATTACAGAAGATCAAGATGCCTCTACGTCAACCAGCCAAGAGCAACAAATTGTTGCATTAGAAGACAAATTGAAAACCATGGCAGAAATGGTTGCAAGCATGCACACCATAATGGTGGCTCAACATACAGTGCCTTCGATTATAAACCCTGTTACAAATCCTGAGCTTATAGCATCTTCTGTACCTGTTAGTCTGGGGGTACCAGCCCCTCAGGTTGCTTCTGTGCCAATTCAAGCTGATCCAAGTCAGTCTGGTGCTGGAGGTGGTAATTACCACGTTGTTCCTCCTCCTAACACTTCTAACCAGCCTACCAATTCCCAAACATCAGGGGATGCTAATGAAGCTGTAAAACTCTTACGCACTCAGTTTGAGGCCTTCAAGCAGAAGCATGGCCTACAAAGACTGGGCATAAAGCAACTATATCCTACAGAGTGGAAGGAAGTTCCATTTTCTCCTAAGTATAAGCTTCCAACCATTATGCTGTTTGATGGCAGCACCTCTCCATGTCAGTACATCAATCATTTCGAAGTGATAACTGATCAATTACAGCCAAATGATGCTATCCTTACCAGAGTGTTCGTCGGTTGTTTAGCCGGTACAGCATATGACTGGTATCGTAGCCTGCCTGATGGCTGTATTACTTCTTTTGCTGGTTTCAAGCAAATGTTCTTGTAATAATTTTATGAGGGAGTCAATGACATGACGATGTCTGCCCTCATTAAAATTAAACAGCGGCACAATGAATCCATAGAGAGTTTCATTGAAAGATTCTGCCGAGAGGCACTCAAAATACCATTAGGTACTCCATCTACTGTAACAATAGACACTTACAAATCAAACTTGTTGCCTATTATCAGTATATGGACGGGATCTACACAATTCCAGAATTGGCCTTCTTTTATTGTTAATACAAAGGCGGCAGAAGTGAGTGCCAAAAAGTTCAAGCAGTTAGGAGTCCAGATGACTCATCCTAACCAAGATGAACATTCTACACCCGGGGGTAGTAATCGTCAGAATAACTGCAACAATAAAGAAACACTGGCCATTAATCTTAAAGGCAAAGAGTCTTTGGCTGTCAATGTTACTCAGACGGCATCTACCCCATCAGCATCACTGCAAAAGTCAACTCGTCCAAAAGAAGAGTATTCTTTCGATGAAGATGATACTTTAAGCATCTTCGATTGCTTGATCAAAAGCAATAAGCTTCAGCTTCCAGAGGCAAAGCGACCAGAAGAAGTTGGTAAAACTGATCACCCTAAATACTGTGTTTATCACAGATTCATAGGGCATCCAACCAGAGCATGTTATGTGCTCAAGGGAAAAATCCAGGAGTTGGTCAACTATGGAGCAATTACTCTACAGTAGGACGAGAAAACGGTGACTGCTAATGTGGTTTCTCTCCAATTCGGTGATTTTCCACCACAACTCGTACAAGATGGTGTTGTCCCCATTCCAAGGACTACTCTGGAAATTGTAAACATCCCACCTCCTCAAAATGAAGGTCTTGTTCCGATGTCAACTGACAGAGGAGAGATTATGTGGATTCATCCAGATCTGGTGGCAGAATTTGAAACGCCTTCCTCTTTTAAGCAAAAAAAGCATTCCAAGTCTAAATCCAAGAACTGCAACATGGTATCCTTTGAACCAATAATAGAAGAAGAAATTCTAATGGGCACTAGATCTGGAAAACCCTATCTTCGGGAATATTCCAAAAATCAAGAGAACCCTGCTCCATTCCCGGATGCTCTTTCTCCATCATCTTCTCCTGCTGAAGATACACCATCTATATCCTTGCCAGTGGTCAAGCCATCTCCTCCTAAACCAACATCAGCAGACAAGAGAAAGCAACCTGTTCGCTTTGATAAAGCATTGAGGAAGTCATCATCTCTTGGACTTGAAAAGCCTTATAATTTTGACATATTGGCTCAATTGGCCAATACACCGGCAAGATTGTCAATCTTTGAACTTTTACGTCTCTCAAAAGAAACTCGTGAGATGTTAAGTGAAGCCTTGATGCAGGCTGACACTTGTTTGACTCTTCTCAAGAAGCCCGAAAAGGAGCCAGTCAGCTGTGCATATTGTTATAGTGTATTTGAATTAATGCCCAATATCACTTTTACACAAGATGACATGTTGTTAGAAGACAATCGTCAAGATCGTCCTCTCTATTTCACGGGGTATGTGGACACCATGAAAGTCGACCGTATTCTGATTGATCCCGGGTCTGCACTTAGCATCATGCCGAAGTCCTTATTGGATGCTTTGAAAATCCCAGTACACAATCTGTCTACAACTATCACTACCATCCTGGAATTCAATCAAGGAAGAAGTGAACCTTTGGGGTACGCCTAAAACTTCAAATTGGCAATCTTCTTACAAAGGTAACTTTCTATGTTATTGACAATCATGGCTCATATAATGCTTTATTTGGAAGGCCATTCCTCCAAACACAATATTGTACCCTCTATGCTCCATCAATGTTTCAAATATGTGGATGGTAATAGAGAAGTCCAAAAAGAGGTTGCAGATCTGAATCTTTTCAAAGGAGTTGAAGCGTACTGCAACGATTCTCGTATGTACAAAGAGGAATTCATGAAGGTAGTACTAGCCATGGACACAGATGAAGAACAGAAGAGTATACCTAATGATACTCTGGTGATTCCAGTCAAACGACGTACCTCATGTCCTCAGTCTTCCAAACCACTGACTATCTATCTTCCTTCCCATGAGAAGCGACCTAAAGGTGATAGTCAAGAACAAAGGAAGCTCACCTCTTCTGAGCCACTTATAATCGATCTTTGTCGCAAGAAGCTCCCTCCTGCTTCTCGTTCTTCTTTTCCCCCTCTTGTCATCAATCTGACTAAGCCTGCTAAGGCTAAAGTCCCTGTTGTAAATGATGGTGTAAAAATCTGGATATGCTAGATAGCTTTAAACCACTTACAATAGAAGTCGTATCATCTCGACGAAATGTGGTATCACTGGATTCAATACAAGAGTCGTACTTCTTAGTACCGTCTCGAAAGAAAGATAAAAAGCCTATATTCTTCAACAAAAGAGAAGAACCAAAAATCATGCTCTATAATGATAATAGAGATGATACAAGAAGGCTACAATTATGACGCTATAGTTCACAATCTAAAGCCATCATCCGTAAAATAGGCTATGATTTCAGAACAGGTCTCAACAATGGTAAAGGAAGGCGAACCCCTTTTCGTATTGCTGTTCCAAAAGGAAAATCACAACAATACCACAGTAAAATGAAATGAGGACTAGGTTATACGTCACCACTCCCAACTCCAGAACCTTCTGAATCAGATGAAGAAGAACGTTCAAACTCTTCTGATTCTATCTCATGGGATTCTGATACCAGCATCGGTCATGTTCATAAGGTGATAGTATCTTCTAACATGGTGTCCGTCGAATTCTCAGAAGATGACGAAAGTGACATTGAAGAAGCTACTGAAATGGACCCTTGGGCACAAAGGATGGACAATCAGTGGAAACTTCGTTTTGAACAACGAGAACCACCTACTGAGGATCAACTGGTCCAAATTGATATTGGAGAGAAAGGCGTATCACGACCAATCTTCATTAGCAAAAATCTTCTAGAGAATGATAAGCAAGAATTAATTCACCATATTCGTGAATACATTGACGTCTTCGCCTGGAGTTACGAAGATATGCCGGGATTAGATCCTCAAATTGTAACTCACAAGCTTAACATTTTACCGAATGCCAAACCGACAAACAACAACAACGGCGATTCAAGCCTGAAATGATGGATGCAATTGATAATGAAGTCAAAAAGCTTATAGCTTTCGGTTTTATCAGAGAAGAACAACATCCTGACTAGGTGGTCAATGTCGTCCCAGTCCTGAAGAAGACCGAAAAGGTTTGAGTTTGCATCGACTTTCGGGATCTCAATAATGCTTGCCCTAAAGACGAATTCCCTCTCCCAATTACTGATGTTATGATCGATAATACATGTGGATTCGAACGAATTTCTTTCATGGATGGCTTTTCTGGATATAATCAAATCCGGATGAATCCTGAAGATGAGAAACATACTTCGTTTCGTACTCCTCGGGGTGTGTACTGTTATACGGTCATGCCGTTTGGTCTTAAGAACGCATGTGCAACTTACCAGCGGGCTATGAGTACTATTTTTTTGTTCATCTGTGAAAGACTGTCGAATGCTATGTTGACGATATTGCTGTCAAAAGTCGTCTCAAAGAAGATCACATTCAAGATTTAAGAACTATCTTCAATCTAAAGCGCCAGCATCAACTCAAAATGAACCGCACCAAGTCTTTCTTGGGTGTCTCTAGTGGTAAGTTTCTCGGCTTCGTCATTACCTCTAAGGGTATACACGTTGATCCCGAGAAGATTAAATCCATTCAAGAGATGCTTCCTTCACGCAACCTAAAAGAGCTATGAGGATTCCAAGGTCGACTTGTGTACATCAGGCGGTTCATTTTGAATTTATCTGGACGTTGCAGACCATTTACTCAATTAATGAAGAAAGGTGTATCTTTCGTTTGGACGGAAGAATGTCAACGAGCATTTGATGACATAAAGCGGTATTTAATGAGCCCACCGGTTCTTGTACCACCGATCTCAGGAATACCTTTTTTAATGTATGTCCGGGCAATAGACCATTCATTGGGAGCTTTGCTAGCTCAAAGGAACAAGGAAGGTCATGAACAAGCCATCTACTATCTTAGCCGAATGATGATTGGAGCTGAACATCGTTATAGCCCAGTGGAGAAGGAATGTTTAGCCTTAATATTTGCTGTTCAGAAGACAAGACATTACATCATAGGCCAAACTATTCATGTCATATCCCGAGTCAATCCTCTTCGAGTCTTAATGAAGAAACCAAGTACGCTTAATTCTAGGCTTGCCACATGGGCCATATTACTAGCACAATATGATATGGTTTATGTTCCTCAAAAGTCTGTGAAAGGCCAATCACTTGCTGACTTCTTAGCAGCTCATCCTGTTCCTGAGACATCTAAACTCTATGACGAGATTTCGGACGAAACATTAGAATCAAATATGATCTCAGAAGAATTTCCTACCTGGAGGTTGTTCTTTGATGGAGGTTCTAGAATTGGACCTGGAGGTACTCTTGTTGCGGGAGTGGGAATTGTTCTCGTTTCACCCGAGGGATTAACTATTCAAAGGGCCAATTCTTTAGACGAATCATGCTCTAACAATGTGGCAGAATACAATGCCTTGCTCATTGGACTCCAATTGGCTAAACAACTGGATATTGAATATCTCGAAGTATATGGCGACTCTAAGCTGATTGTTAATCAGGTCAGAGGCATATATGAAGTCCGACATCAAAATTTGGTACCATACTATGAAGCAGCAACCAGGATAGCTTCTTCATTTAAAAGATTCTTCATCGAACATGTACGTCGGGCATGCAATACAAAAGCTGACGCCTTAGCTAACCTAGCTACAGTGTTGGCAGTTCCAGTTAAAAGGCAACAGATGGTTGTTATCTTTAATAGAGAACTATTCTGTGTTGAAAACAACCACAACATTGAATTCAGCAACCTAACTGAAGTCAATATCCTTAGTGAAGATTGGAGAGTACCTTTCATTGATTTTGCAGTGTATGACATTTTGCCAGAAGATCCTAAATAAGCTACAAGTATCCGTCGTCGATCACTTCGATTCTATTATAATCATACTACTAAGACACTATATCGAAGAACTTTTGATGGATTACTCTTGAGGAGTCTCGCTGGTGATGAAGCAAAACAGATATTACGTGAGGCTCATGATGGTATTTATGGAGCACATCAACCTGGTCCTAAACTACAGGATCGTATCCGACGTATGGGCTACTACTGGCCCTCTATGGTATCAGATGCTATTGATTATGCAAGAAAATGCCGTGCATGTCAAATTCATGCGGATTTCATTCACCAACCGTCAAAATTTCTTCATCCAACTGCAGCCTCATGGCCTTTTGAAGCTTGGGGCATGAATATAATTGGCCCTATCAATCCTCCTTCATCTAAAGGACATCGGTTTATCTTAGCTATAACCGATTATTTTTCCAAGTGGGCCGAAGCTATACCTTTGGCGGAAGTAAAAACTAGTAGCGTTATCAATTTTATCAAACATCATGTGATATACAGATTTGGTGTCCCTCGCCGAATCATCCATGATAATGGGCCACAATTTATCAGCCAGAAGTTTAATAGGTTCTGTGATGATAACAGAATCAATAATATCGCATCTACAGCCTATAATCCTGCGGCTAACGGGTTGGCTGAAGCATTCAACAAGACTATTATCAAACTCCTTAAAAAGTTTGTCTCTATTAACAAACGTAATGGAGTAATAAACTCGGATAATGTCTATGGGCATATCGTACTACCGTCCGTAACCCCACAGGTTGCACACCTTTTTCTCTGGTATATGGATGTGAAGCTGTGCTACCTTTAGAAATTCAAATTCCATCATTGAGAATTGCCATTGCTAATGAGCTTACTATAGATAATAATGATCGTCTTCGGCTTCAGGAATTGGAGGTGCTCGACGAGAAAAGGTTATTAGCTCAACAGCATATCGAACTTTATCAGGCCCAGATTTTGAAAGCTTTCAATCGCAAAGTCAGAGCGAACATTTCAAGAAGGCGAGTTGGTTCTTACAGTCAGACGTCCTATGACTATGACACATATATGCAAAGGCAAGTTCGAGGCAAAATGGGAAGGACCGTATGTGATAAATAAAGTCTTCTCCAATGGAGCCTATCAATTAACAGATATGGATAGCAGAGTTGCTATGATGCCCATCAATGGCAAATTTCTTAAGAAATATTATGTATAAAGACAAAATATACTTTATTTTCAGAGACATGATGTAAATAAAAGTTCATTTTTTATTCAAAAGCGAAATAGAATTACATAATATTAAGGACGGGGAGGAGGCCCTGACCCTTCCTGATTAAATACAAAGTTCGCCATCTGTTCAAACATCTCATTGTCTGAACGCACCAGGAACTCACAAACAGCCATCCTCAATGCCTCTTCTTCGGCAGTTTTTCCAGGCTCTACTAATTTGGAGATCAAATCATGTCCTGGTGTAGGAGGAACAGTTGAGCTTTCGCCCCTTTCTTTTAGAGAAGGCACTGGAGGCTCAGCAAGGGAAGTCTTGGTTTCTTCTTCAGTCTTCGGGGCAATCAAATCTTTGGAAGACATTTTTTTCTTGCACAAGAAGAAAAGAGATGGACAATATTTACAAAAAATTTGTTCTATTTATAGGCAGAACAACTAAGTAATCAGCCTTGAGAACTGATGTGACCTTTTTGAAAGAGGCACGACTGTTCATTCATTTCTAACGGTTCATTCATAACCGATTTTTCATCTTCCCTTCTTCAAAACTGACGTGCTTGATTCATTCGCTTTCTTCTTCGAAAATTTAAACAACCATTCATTCATTCAATATTTCTTCCTCAGAAATTAAAGTGAATGATCATCCATTCATTCATCATAGTGAGAGGTCATGTCTTTTATGAACTTGAATTCCAAATATTCACATCAAAACAACTTGCCACATCCGTAATCCTCTCTAGATTCTGTTATCTATGACAGCATAGCAAAATCAAATTGTGAAAAAAAAGAGAATAATGAGACAATTATTTCTTTATTCCTTCTTTAAAAGCATAGATGCATCTTGATGAAAATCTATTACATCTTGGATTTTCATTCTAAATGAAGGTCTATTACATCTTTGGATCTTCTCGTCGATAATGAAGGTCTATTACATCTTTGGATCTTCTTATTTGTTGGTGGCAATTCCTTGTCGTCTCGACCTGAAGCAACGAGCCAGACAATGGAATTAACTCTGGTCTTCTCTCTGAGAAAGACGAGAGGAGAATCCCAGAGTGCAGCAGCCCAAAGATGAGCTGCTGTCAATACAACTGGTGGAGAGAAGACAGCCCGCCAGGGGAACTAAGAACGAGATTACCCTTGTGATACAATTTCTAGTTCTGCGTCTTCACCATCCAACTCTCATGTGTATAGGATCTTCCTACCATCTGAGGAAGACCCTTCTTAACATGAAGAGTCCTGAGCTGTCTGATTTGAGTGTTAGAACCACATGAGCTGTCTGATATTAGTGTCAGAAGAATGCTCTCTGCAACATCCAAATCACCAATGCCAGTTCTGAAGAAGCTCGCTAACCAAGTCCCTGCAAATATTAATGAAACAGGAGAAGTTAGCAGAATCTATCAGCAGTATGCACCTACAAACAGGCGCACATCAGCATTACGCCTACAAACAGGCGCACATCAGCATTGCGCCTACAAATAGACGCACATCAGCAATATGCCTACAAACAGGCGCATATCAGCACTAAGCACTGATCAAACAAGTGTATATCAGCAATACGTGCCTCTGATCAGAGCTAAACACTGGACCACAGTGTGTGCCTATTCTCAGAAATAGATAGCGTATATCAACAGTGTCTAGAACATGCAGATCAATACATGTCTCCAAAAGTGGTGCGAAATAAGAATATTCATACTATTGATTCTTCGTCGAGACTTACCAATTTATGAAGACACAGTATGCAAGCAAATAATATCAGGATGAAGTGGTGCAAGTGAAACCTTGTGGGAAGACATTTGTTTTGAGAGAGTATGAATGATTCTTTCATTTCTGGATTTTCTTTTTAAATAGGTTAGAGATGAGGTGGGTGCGTCGTTCTAGGATCCTATTTTGGGAAAGAACTAAAAATGGGCATCTAAAATCGTGTAATGACTGCCACGTGTTCTTCAGAAGAAATAGTAAAACGAAGAATTAGCTAAAAGAATATGTCCATGAGCACCATTCGAAATCACAGCCACACAAAATCAGAAATTTTTGGTTTTGTTGCATAAAGACGGGTGGACCCCTACAGTCAAGGACATAAAAATAAAAAAGTTGTTCTGCCTAGAACATTATTTCTTGTCCTTGCCTTCATCAGTTTGACGAAGGGCGACATCCAATTCTTGCATAGTACGGATCCCCGAGCGACGCATCAGGTTAAGAAATCCCTCTGAATTGACGTGCTCCTCAGAGGATGATCCGCCACTCGAGCGATTGAAGACTGACGGGGTTAAACCGAAACAGTTCAAAAAGTTCACTGCCCTCAAAGCTGGGTCAGCCTCCAACAAAAAAGTTGTAGGCTCAACATCATGTCCCGCTTCAGGAGACTTGATTGTGGTGTCAGCATTGGTCTCCTTCGCTTTCATCTTGGGGGCCATTGAAGAACAGAAGTGAAGAACAAAGCACAAAGATCAACTACTATATATATATCAACAAATTGACTCTTCGTATTCTTCTTCTTCATGGGAAATTAAAAATAATCAATGAAACTCCGGAAGACGAAGAGAGGATTGAGTATTTTCGAGAAAGGTATTTAATCATGATGACCGACCATTGTCCGGCGCAACTTGACTTAGTCAAAACTTTTCTAAATTCAAAGTATTCCAAAACTTTGCAATATTTTTAAGTTTTGAAAACTTTGAAGGGGGTCTTGTAGAGCCTAAAAATTAAGTTGCGCCCTGAATATACTGATCAGTGATCAAATTGTGCCCCAAGAATTAGGTTGCGCTACTGATATGAAGCTCAGAGAACAGACTGCGCCACTGATCAGGTTGTGCCTGATATCAGACTGCGCCCAGTCTTTTTTGTGCCAAAACCTACATGGCATCTGATACTTAATGGTCGTCATTACCTGACAACACTGACGACTGACACAACAGTGAACGAGGAAAATCTCTTCGAATCCCGTAAATTGTGCCGTTCAAGGAAAGCTGGTGGACAGCTGTCCTGTACACTTCGTGAGTTGCACCCAGGCACAATCTAAACAAAATCCTTATTTGCACCTGGGCGCAACCTGAACGACTTTTGCTCAGAAGCTGCCATGTGTGTAGGCGCAGCTCAAATCAAGCGCAATTTGACTTGTTGACTGAAGCTCGCGCAACCTGATAAAGTTGAGACAACTTACATTCTAAAGCAGGATGACGTGGTGCACATGCCACTAATCTCTCAAGACGTGTCTTGTCATGACCCGCACCCTAGAGTAAGGGCACGAGACGTGGGTACGTCCAGCGTACGTCGCAGTGTCGGCGGTAGAACGCTGTCCTAGGTCAAACATCTAACAGTATAAAGGTACTTGTACAGTATATACACTCCGAATGGAGGTGACATAACAATATACAGTCTCAATCACATCTAAGGCAGAGTAAGGATAGGAAGGTAGATAGATAAATGCTAAAATGAAAAGATCCACAAAGTACGACCAGAGAGTCTAAGTGTCTAAAAGATATAACAAATCCACAGAATCCCAAATATCATAATACAGTCATCCAGAATGAAATATAAGGAAAACATCCTAGTCTAGTAGAGTGTCGTCCACAGCTAAAGGATCCTGCTGCTGGTCCAAGTCTGTACTGTCATCTAGGGTAGCCCCATAATAAGTGGGACAGCACGCCTCGTCCTCATCCTCTGTAATATTTCAACAGGTCCAGTCAGGACAGGAGCGAGCACAATACATCTCAACAAGTCATAGCAGGAAAGGAAATATAATCATGCTAGAGAATAAAATACAGAAAACTGAAGAATAGCATAATGTAAAAGAGAGACTGTAAGTAAATATCTATGATATATAAAAGAGAGACAGTGCTAGTGATTCAGAGTATAAGATGAACATGTGAATGGCTTAGGACTGATTCATGACTACACTAAGAGTGATTCATGACTATACTACTTTGGATATTATTCACATGACTACTCATACTCCCCCGTACCCCAATCAATACACAAGGATCCAGTCAACTTACGTTAAGATTCATGACTAAACTACTTGAACGTATAGGGTGATTCATGAATTGATTCGTGATGGCTCGGTGATCATGAGAGTACATGAGTCACTAGCTGATTCCCGAAGATTCATGATAATAGAAGCATGAGATACATGATGTAAGTGAAACACACGAGACAAGAGTATCTGATACTCCCGAGAGGGATAATATCTCATGAAGGGATCCATATAGTACTAATCCGTGTTACCAACGTGTCAACATCAAGTAAGATAATCTAAAGCAGAAAATATAATCCTAAATAAGATATAAAATGATTAGAGAATGTACTCACCTGGTATCCTAAATGTCCGAAGAGAATATACTGTCCGAGGACTGGTGTCTGTCTCCTATAGAACAGTACAAGTCACTACATGTCTAAAATAAGGAAATAGACTGCTACAATGCATCTATATGAAGTTTAGGGTCAATCTAGGCTAAAGTTAACCTCTGGTCAACTCTAGTCGACCCTAACAGTCAAACTAGGTTAATTCTAGTCTAATTAGGTCAAACTAGGTCAAACAAGATTAAACTTGGTCAAACTAGTCTAGGTTGGTCAAACCTAGGCTTAACAAGTCAATCTAGGTCAACTAACCAAATACCATACAAGTCACCCTAGCCTAGTGATACACAAGTGTATCCACCCCATGCCATAGGCCAACTACCTAGGCCATGGGCTAAACACAAATGGCTAATGAGATTCCTACCTCATAACCTACTACACATTTCACATAGGCAAATGCCATAACCATTTCACATTTCACATTACACACTAGTATAACTACTTACCCACATAATATATATATATATATATATATTTTATATATATATATATATATATATATATATATATATATATATATATATATTTTATATATATATATATATATATATATATATATATATATATATATACATGTATATATATATATATATATATATATACATGTATATATATATATTACCTAATCTATTTACATGTGTATTTACATGTGTATTCACATACATGTATATACATGTAAATACACATGTAAATAGATTAGGTAATATATATATATATATATATATATATATATATATAAAAATATATATATATATATATATATATATATATATATATATATATATATATAGAGAGAGAGAGAGAGAGAGGAAATAGACAAAGCAAGGTAAAAGTGTGTGTGGGGGAGAGTGTGAGTGTGAAGTGTCACAGGTTTTAGAAAGTGTGTGTGTGTAGATTGCACAGGGAAACAGTGATAGGTAATGGATTTGGGTGTGTGTGTGTGTAGATGATTTGTGTGTGTCATGTGTGAGTGAGAGTCAAATTCATATGTGTGTGTGTGTGCTTGAAATTCAGAATGTGTGTGTCATGATATCAGTTGTGTGTGCATAGTATGGACTGTGACATATGTAGGGTGTGTGAGAGTTAATTTCAGTTTGTGTGTGTGTATCATGTGCATGTGTGTGTAAGTGAGTGACTGTGTGTGAATGTGTGGAGAGTAATGAAACAATGTGATAGGTTTAAGAAATTTGTGTGTGTAGGTTGGACTGGAAATCGGTGACAGTTGAAAGGAAAGTGTGTGAGTCAAATTCAGAATATGTGTGTATATGATTTCAGTTGTGTGTGACAGTATGGAGGGAAATTCATATGTGTGTGTTTACATGTGGGGAGGCAATGTGAAGAGTAACAGGAAATCAAGTCATAGGTTTCAGTTTTCTGAAACCATTGACTGGTATAACACCAACCCAAATACAAAACCTAATTCAAAGATCCTTTGCATTAGTACAAATCAAGTGAACATATACAACACTCATCAATATGTAGGTGAGTCCTATTAACCATTAACATCATCAAAAAAATAGAAAATGAAAATCAATTTCAGGAAAAATATATTCAGCCTATAGGTATCAGCCGTATCAGTGCACGTAGGAAAATTCAGAAATTCGAACCCAATTATCCATCTAATTTACAAATAACAAGTTGGTAAATAGTGTTATACATGTGAGGACACTAGGTAGGGTCTTCGTGTCCAAGAATTGGACACGAATCGTGTCTAAAATAACACACGAACCCAGACACCCGACTGTGCACATATAATCATCGTGCACGCGTACACGCGCATCTAACACACGACACACGACACGACACAACTCGTGTTCGTGTCCAGAGGTGCGCCTAGGGTAGGTCTAGGACTGTGTAACCCTGAAATGTGTCCACGTGACACACAGATACGACACGAACTTCGTGTCAGCCGTGCCTGTGCACGCGCACAGCCGCCCGTACGCGACAGCGTGCGGCCAGTGCAAGTGTGATATCTCCACGTGTACTCCACGACATGCTCCCAAATTTTGGGAGCATGGTGACAGACATTGCCCCTTGCTTCCCCCAAAAATTCGGGTCTCGACGTGTCCTGTATCCCGAGATACAGCCCTCGATATGCAGGACGCGGCCTAAGGGCTCGTGCTGCGTGTCCAGGTGAAAAAACACGATACGAACGGACACAAAACACCATACCACCTTCACAAATATTCATACACTCATGTAGATCTACAAATCTATGCAATCACTTTTCAAAAATACGAAAATAGATTCCTATGTGGCATTTCTACAAACACCTCTATTACTATTGTGATATGTGTCCGATACGGACACGAAATGGACACAAATTGTGCCCAAATCTCGGGGACAGTTAGGAAACCCTAAAACCTAGCCTTATATCCAAAAAAATTAGGAAAAACTAGGAGTTTAGATAGTTTACCTATTGAGTATCAAAACTCAAGAAAAGCTTCCAAGGAAGTGATTCAAAATGGCAACTCCAAATCTCCAAATAGCACACAAACTGAGGTGATCCTCCAAAATCAGTAAACAAACATAAATTAGATCCTAATGCAAAAGACTAGGGTTAAAAAGAAGTTAAAATGAATAAAATGGGATTTTAGAGCAATGGGAAAAATACCTCTCCTCCAAAATTAGGGCAAACTCAAAAGAGGCAAGAACACACTAAGAGATTACTTATAGGAAAGGGGAAACCCTAATAGTGGCTGCCATGGGTGGGTTTAAATTGGTTTTGGGCTTAAGTCATGGGCCTATGGCTTAATTACTAGTCTTGAAATTGGTAAGTCATAAGTCATTGACGTAAGTCACTAGTCATGAACTAATTTCACTCAAACTAATCCTTCTTTCCTTAAACTAATTTCTAATGACTAAAAGTAGGTTAACTTGAGTTAGACTAGGGTCACCAACTAAGGTTAGCTTCTACGCTAGTCTACAAGTCTCAACTAGTTTAAGTCAAAAATCAAATCACCAATTAATTAAATCATTAAATAATTTAAAGAGGCCAAATGACCAAAATACCCTCATGCTCAAAAGTAAAAATAATTATCCTAATGCCATGGTTAGGCTCTAGGTCAGACAGTCTCTCGGTTTACACTAGCAAGCATCAAAATTACAAGTCATGGTTTTAAATAATTTTTAAAATAATCAAACATCACCAAAAATTTATATCATGATTTAAATATCATTAATAAAAGATTAAAATTATAAAATTTCAAAATTACCCTCATTTAGAAAATTGGGTGTTACATGTCTACTATCCTGTACACGACCACGCACATCTCAATCATATGATGCCACGCGTCTAAATACAGTTAGTACACGATTGACAATTGAATGAAAGTTGGCGCAACAGGAGGTTAGCGCACCCCAATGTGGCGCAATCCAGCTTCGCACACCATCAGAATAACTGCTAAAACAGTTATTTCAGGAACTCTATAAATAGAGTTTCCAATCATCAACACACACACAGACAGAGATCAAGAACTCTTGCAAAATTGCTGCTGCATTCTCCAGAGGCTACAGTCTTCAAGTTCACATAGTCCAAGGGATAAAGTGATCGTCTTCTGATCAGATTTCTAAAGTTGTACTTCCCCAGAATTCATAATTGTACTTTGTACTCTTTTACAAGTTTGGAATAAAATAAATTTTGTTTTTGCAAACAGACATGTGGCGCGTGTCTGTAGCTCAAAGATCTCGGATTTGGTGGAGGGCAATCTGATAGGATGCGCCTGGAATTGGGCGCATGAGAAGACTTTGGCTCGCAACCTTCAGGAGTCACGAACCAGTCTGGGCGCACGGTTTTTGAGGCGCATGCGAAGCTTCAGTAGCGACTTGACCACTGTCTTTAGGGATCAGAGGAAGGTCTGAGGTGCATGGCTCTTGAAGCGCATGCAGAGGTTTGGGCACATGGCTGCGGAGGTGCATGCGAATGGTTGGGCGGCCACGTGGCTTGTAACCGCCAGAAGAGAGTAATGATGAAGCTGACGTCAGCGGCACTTCGTTTTCTGTAAAAGCTGTTGCTGCTCTGTCATCGAGGCATGGTTGCTGTCGTATCAGACTTCAGCATTTAATGTTCTTTGACGGGTGATGGGCTTTTGAGTGGACGCATTGATCTGCGTTCTACTAGGTGCATGGGGACGCGTAGGGCGCATCCTTATGAGGCGCTTGGTGCCGATGGGCGCGTCTGTATGATGCATGGTCTGACCGGCGCATCCGTTTGCATGACGCATCTTCATTGGTTCGACTGTTGCGTTCTTCGAGTGCTTTAAATAGCCGTTTTAACTTGGCAAAATTCAAAGGGTCAGGTTCATCACCATAAATGCAAATTCATTGCATGGAATTCGGAGAGCCCGCCACTTGGCGCATGGGTTTGATTTGTCCAGCCTATAAATAGCAGCAAGGGGAGAGTTCGCTTCTCGTTCTCTCACGTCTTCCCGAATGAACATATTTGCTCGAGTACATTCTGTTGACAAGATGCTCCCGAGGGTGAAAATGCGACGAGTTGTCTTCATTCATGCATTTGAAGGTGACTGTTACATCCAAAAGTCGGGGTCACGAGCTTCTGAGGCAGGCGAAAGGTGCCTGTTGTATCCAAAGATCGGGATGCTCGAGCCCTGTCTCCGTTATGCCTGAAGAGCCGCAGATCAGAATTGTGGTGCCCCCATCTTCCTTGGTCTTTGGAGAGCTCTTCCTCCAGCTAGATTGGGGTTAGATGCCCACTCTGGTTCTGCTGAAAGCTGCTCCTTTAGCTGAAGCACTTAATCGAATCGAAGTGGAGCACATATGCTGAGACTTCATGATGCGCATAACTGAGACGCTGAAGAGACGCGCCTAACTGAGATGCTGAAGAGACACACCTAACTGAGACGCTGAAGTGATGCGCCTGACAGATGATGCGCCTGGCGGGAGGCGTATGGCAGTTTGCTTCGCCTGGCTGTAGTCTTAGGATCTTTCTTTTTGTAGAAATTCTCCTTTGTAAAGCCTTTCTTTTAGACATATAATAGACTTTTATATGAAATAAAAATCTTCTTTTGATGTCTATACTTCTGCTGTCTTTTGCTGTGCCAAGTACTTCGTTAGAGCTCCCTGGAGCATGTAGTGTTAAGCGCATAGGAATTCTGGCTTATAGATGCGCCTGAAATTCCATGCTTCTATAGGCTGCAATAGACCAGCTGGCCTCTGACGCTCCGCCTTGACCTGTTGGCAAACTAGGCATCTCGAAATGAAGCGTGATACATCCCTCTTCATCCTGTGCCACCAAAGATGTTCCCACGGTACATCTTATTGGCACCAGGGTGAATAGAATATCGCGATCGGTGCGCCTCCTGCAAGACTGCCTCTATCAGCTCTCCCTTCGGCACGTATAACCGGCTGCCGTGCCTCAAGGATCAATCCCCTGCTACGGTGAAGTCGTCCAGCAATCCAGCTAAATCCTGGACTCTGAGTCTGCGGAGGCTCTCATCTGTAGACCGAGTCTCCTTGATCTGCTATATCAAACCTGACTGAAAGTCTATCGCCATCATCTGTATCACTGATCCTGGCCGAATCATCTTAATACCGAGCTTCTCCAGATCTTCCCACAAATGTCGATCTATCATCAGATACCATGCCATCGGATGCCTGCTCACCGCATCCGCCACCACATTTGCCTTTCCGGGGTGATACTGTAAATCGATGTCGAAGTCCTTCATCAACTCCAACCATCATCTTTGCCTCATATTCAGCTCCCTCTGCGTGAACACATACTTCAAGCTCTTGTGGCCAGTAAAGATTTTCACTCGCTCTCCATATAAGTAGTGTTTCCACAACTTGAGTGCAAAGATCACCGCAGCTAACTCTAGGTCGTGGGTAGGATAGTTCCGTTCATGAGTCCTGTAACACCCCAGAACCAGAATATTGGAGAGCGGGGGCGTACATAGCCAGCTATGTATATTGAAGTGCAACCCACCTCGCTATACGGTCACGGCTGTCTAGATACATGAGGGTTTAACTACAAGCCATCAGTCTCCAATGGTCATGAACAAGCCTATTGTCTCAATCTCAAGCAAGCAATAACAGTTTACAAGATGTCAGAACACCAAATATACAATAGTAAGGCGTCTCATACATTACATACTTGGATGATCATGAAGCTAGTCGTACAAAACGTCAAGACTAGCAAGAGTTTCAGTCATACATGATCAACCCTAGGATTTGTCAATCATGTTACAGTCCATAGACAGACAATAAATAAAGGTACAATCGAGCTAAACACGTGCTCGTCGGCTAAACGCCTCAAAAGAATAATTTTACAATAGAGTAGGAGCCAAAAATAAACCCACTCGATGCCAGGGTTACGCTTGGTGGTCACCATCTGGCTGAAAGATAGGTAGATCCTCTAGAGCTGCTCCGATATCTGGCCATACAAAACCAGCTGGGTCAGACCCCAGAAAGAGCAAGTGCCACAAAGGAGGCTTCACTTAGGAACTAAAACCAACATAAAATAAATGAATATTAAAGGTAATTATAAAAGAAACTGATAATAACAGGGACAACAACAGTGAATTGAGTACGAGGAAACCATTCAAGTAGCCAGGTCACAACCCTTAAACCAAACAAGGACCGGAGTTGTAACCCTTCACCTGAATAGAAACCCATCTCAAATACTGTTGGTGAAGGTAAAACATGATGAGCTTAACATAGGGTGAAATAAGACAATAAACGAAGAGAAGATAAAGAACTGTTCCGGGAGCCAGGTTATAACCCTTAAACCAAACAAGGACCGGGGTTGTAACCCTTCACCTGAACAGAACCTTACCCCTGATCTTTATTGTTAAGGTAAGCATAAATAATCGTGCTCTTGAAGTAAGATAAAACTTGACGAGCATGATGTGGGGTGCAATAAGACAATAAACGAAGAGAGGACACAGAACTGCTCCGGGAGCCAGGTTACAACCCTTAAACCAAACAAGGACCGGGATTGTAACCCTTCACCTGAACAGAACTGGTCCTCTGATCATTATTGTTAAGGTAAGCATAAATAATCGTGTCATGTCATAATCTTGTACAGGACCAGGACGAGACGAAGCTGGGCTAGACTACATCCAATCAATCACAACCAAGCAAGGAGTACGGCTTGATACTTTAACTAACTAGGGTTATCACAGAACTAGTTACCAGCAAGATGCAATGAGATTATTCCAACAGCCACAAGCCCTGCAGACCATTCAGGTTATCCAGACGCAATTAGGGAATTGAATTTATGCGGGTACACTGTCCAAGAAATACATGTACCCTTAAGTAGTTTGATGGTTGCAACACGTGTCAGTGTGCTGGAAATGTGTCCTACTCGACGGTAGGCTACAAATCCCATGATGGGGTGCCCAGATAACGGGATTGCCTGTAGCTGGGAAATCTCTCCATGACTATTGGATTTTCTAGTTATTAGCCTTAGTCAATTTCCGTAGGTACCCCTGACCGTGGCATTCAGGGGTCCCTGTCCTAGACATGATGTAAGACAATACTGGTTCATTTGTACAAACATAATCGTCGACGGTGTCCAAGCCATTTATTATAGTCATATCATGCAAGTCGTCGCAACAGCTTTCAATAGTTACCATGGTGCGTACTTGTCATGTCTTGTTATGTCATGCTATGTCATGCCATGTCATGCCATGTCATGTACCATTATTAGTCCGGTCATATCACTCAATCTATGCTTGTCAATTCATGAATAGTATAAGTCATAAAAGACAATCGGGTACACAAGGGCTCAAGGCTCTACGCGAGTGAGCCTCTACGCTAGGCCGAGGGCTCCCAAGCGTAAAGCGGCTCTACGCTAGCAAGAGCAAGGAAGAGATAGCTCTACGCGAGTGAGCCTCTACGTTAGGCCGAGGGCCTCAAGCATAAAGCGGCTCTACGCTAGTGAAGATGCACGTGGGTGGGGTTCTACGCTAGCCGGGTTATACGCAAGTGAAATTACGCGCATAAGAATTTTACGCAAGTAGAATTCTACACGCACGAACACCCAAACGAAACTCTACGCGTACGAGAGTCTACTCAAGCCAAAGTCTACGCGAGTACGACTCTACGCGAGCGGGAGGGTCCCAGCGTAGAGTTTAAATAGACTCGGCGTAGAGTTCGAATACGCTAGCACGCAATTGCGTGTGCGTAAAAAGGGGCACTACGCAGGCACGTTAAGACGTGAGTGTAAAAGGCTGAATAATACGCTGGTACACAATGCGTGGACGTAAAAGGGCTAACACTACGCCAACACGTTAGAACGTGTGCGTAAAACTCCATCTTCTCCCTATGGCCAAGACAAGCATGCGTAAAAGCTCAGGAACTCGAGGAACTCCATCTCGGCCAAGACTTGGTGAAGTCTGGCCATCCCAAAACCAAACTTGTATAAAAACAAAATCCCTACTACATGGGACTCTCCAGTTCGGAAACAACCAAGTTTAGAAGATCAAAACCAAGAAGATCAAAATACTAAAAACTTAGATCTCCATGAAATGAGCCATGGAATTCAAAAATGCTAATTACTAATGTGACTTAGAATCTTATGGAGAAGAAAATAGAACAATAAAACTTGAGTTCCTCCATGAAGCAAGTTGTACTTGCCTAGACCTCTCTCTGGTAGGTGGAGAGTAATGGTGAAGAAGAAGAAGAGTTAATAAAAAGTAAATGAGGAGAGAGGAGGGGTATACGGCTAATAAAGGAAGAGAGGAGTGGAAGGTGGGGTTGGTCCACATGAAAACCAATCCAAATCGAGCCAAGCCAACCAAGCCGAACCAAGCAAAGGAAATGCCAAGATAAACCACGAAATGAGACATGCAATATACGTACACGTATACCAAAATACGTAATACGATCCATGGTCGTTACAACTCTACCCAGCTTAAAAGAATTCCGTCCTCAAAATTTTAATTAAGAGACTAGAGTGGCAAGGACAGGTTATACTAATCACAGGCAAGCTTTAACAAGGCAATCAATCAAACAGTCATTCATTCAAGCAAGGAATTGAGAGCATAAGGTATAAGGAAGACATTACACCTTACGAGTCAAACAGGTCTGGATATCGTGATCGGATATCATCCTTACGCTCCCACATTGACTCACCCAAAGAATGATGACCCCAAGCAACACGGACTAAACTAATAGTCTTGTTCTTGAGTATCTTCTCTCTTCGGTCCAATATAGACACGGGCCTCTCCTCATACGAAAGGTTGGTACCAACAACCAATTTCAAATGATCCAGGATATAGCTCGGGTCCGGGATATACCATCGTAGTTGGGATATATGGAACACGTCATGCACCTCACGTAACGACGGCGAAAGAGCGAGACGATAGTATACATCACCTACTCGTTCCAGAATATCGAACGGTCCTATATACCTAGGACTAAGCTTTCCCCATACGTCGAAACGAATGACGCCACGGTTTGGCAAAATCCTCAGGAATACATGGTCGTCGACCGAGAATTCAAGGGGACGCCGATGAGAATCGGCCCAATGATGCTGGCGATCTTGCGCTACACGAAGATGATCTCTGACTCTCCTGACTACCTCAACCGTCTGAGCAATTATTTCTGGACCGAGCATCTGCCTCTCACCAACATCATCCCATACTAGCGGAGATCTGCACTTCTTACCATATAGTACCTCGAACGGTGCCATCTGGATACTGGCCTGGAAACTATTGTTGTACGAGAACTCCACCAGGTGCAGGTGATCTTTCCATGAACCACCGAAGTTGAGTGTACAAGATCTCAACATATCTTCCAAGGTTCGTATGGTATGCTCTGACTGACCATCTGTCTGCAGATGATAAGCTGAGCTGAACTGGAGGCGAGTTCCCAAACTCTCCTGCAGACTACGCCAAAAGTGCGACGTAAATCTCGAATCTCTATCCGAGGTGATACTAACTGGAACACCATAAAATCTGACAATCTGCCTGAGGTACATCTCTGCTAGCTGAGCCGTTGACTGACCAACTCTGAACGGGAGAAAGTGAGCCACCTTCGTGAGCCTGTCTATAATTACCTAAATAGCATCTCTACCAGCCGGGGACCTAGGAAATCCAGTCACAAAATCTATGGTTATGTGCTCCCACTTCCATTCTGGAATTGGCAAGGGCTGAAGAAGTCCAGCTGGCCTCTGATGTTCAGCTTAACTTGTTGGCAAACCAAACATCGAGAGACAAACCGGACTATCTCCCTCTTCATGCCATTCCACCAAAAGTGCTGATGGATATCACGGTACATCTTTGTACCACCGAGATGAATGGAATACTGAGAACTATGAGCCTTCGCCATGACCTTCTGTCTGATATCTCCACTGGGTACATAAAGTTGCTTACCATGTTGAAGTGTACCGTCTTCATGAATGCATAACTTTGGTCTTCGGCTTGCCTCACACTCTGTTCTGAGCTGCTGAAGCTTGGAATCTGTTGACTGTGCCATCCGGATCCTCTCGACTAGAGTGAACTGAACTCGCATGCAGGCCATCAATGCCACACTGGTAGGAAGGACAACTTCTATGCCCATATTCTGAAGATCTGCTAACAACTCTGGCTGTGCTGTTAGAAAATAAACTTCGGCTCTCCTGCTCAATGCGTCTGCAACGAGGTTGGCCTTCCCTGGGTGATACTGCAGGTTGATGTCATAATCCACAAGTAGCTTTAGCCACCTTCTCTGACGCATGTTAAGATCTTTCTGAGTGAACACATACTTCAGGCTCTTGTGGTCGAGAAAATCTCCACCCTATCCCCATACAAGTAGTGCCTCCATAACTTAAGTGCAAACACTACTACTGCCAGCTCCAAGTCATGGGTTGGGTAATTCCTCTCATGATCATGAAGTTGTCATGACGCATAAGCTATTACCTTCCTATGCTACATCAGAACACATCCCAAACCTCTGCCTAAAGCATCACAATACACTGAGAATCCTCCGGTTCCATCTGGAAGCGTAAGAATAGGTGCCGTCATCAAGCCTCGCTTCAACTTCTCAAAAGAATCCTGATATTCTGTTGTCCAAGCAAACTGCACATCTTTGCGGGCCAACCGGGTCAATGGTGCTGAAATCCGAGCATAGTCTGAAACAAATCGCCGGTAGTAGCCGGCCAAGCTAAGAAAACTGTGAACTTCTACAACTGTGCTGGGTACTGGCCATGTCTCAATGGCCACGATCTTCTGCGGATCCACTTCTACTCCTCCTCTGGTGATGATATGTCCCAAGTACGAAATACGATCGAGCCAGAACTCGTATTTACTGAACTTGGCATACAACTGGTGCTCTCTGAGAATCTGAAGAACCACACGGAGATGCTGCTCATGCTCTGCTTCACTCTTGCTGTAGACCAGGATGTCGTCTATGAACACAATTATGAACTGATCCAAGTAAGGCATGAAGATACGATTCATGAGGTCCATGAATACGGCCGGCGCATTGGTTGTTCCAAATGGCATAACAAGGAACTCCTAATGCCCATATCTGGACCTGAAAGCTGTCTTCGGGATGTCCTTCTCTCTGACTCTGATCTGATGGTATCCTGACCACAAGTCAATCTTCGAGAATACTGCTGTCCCCTTGAGTTGATCAAACAAGTCATCTATCTTTGGGAGAGGGTATCTGTTCTTGACTGTCACTGAGTTCAAGGTACGATAATCTACATATAATCTGGGCGTACCATCCTTCTTTTTCACAAGAAGCATCGGGGCTCCCCAAGGCGATCCACTAGCTCGAATAAATCTATTGGTTCTAAGTTCTTCAATCATCTTGTACAATATCTCTAACTCTGACGGCGCCATCCTGTAGACTCTCTCCGACACTGAGGCTGTCCCTGGGATCAAGTCTTTGGTAAACTCGATCTCTCGCTCTGGCGACATTCCTGGAAGCTCTTCTGGGAAAATATCTGGAAACTCTTAAACTATTCGGGGTAACTGTACTGCTGGTACCGCCATCCACAACACTAGAGGAGAAGGTTCAACCTCGCCTCGGGAAAAAGAAAACTCTGGCTCGTCGGAAATACTAAAAACAACCCTGCCAATGTGGCAGTCTATCCTAGCATACTGGTCTCTCAACCAATCCATCCCTAAGACCACATCATAATCGGCCATCGGAAACTCTATCAATCTAGCGGGAAATTCTCTACCGCTAACTACGATCCGACACGAGGAAAACACTCTATCTACTCCCACAAGTCCATTACCAGTAAGTATATCGAGCCTTACTGATAATGACTCGGGCTCCACTCATATCCATGTCGCAAATCGTGCAGACATAAATGAATGCGATGCACCAGAATCAAATAACACTGAAGCCGGAAAGGTGTTGACGAGAATAGTACCTGCCACCACCTCACCTGGTGCCAATCCTTCTTCTCCCATGGTCAAAGCCAGCACTTGACCATATCCTCTAGGTGTGGGTCCCCTCTGCTGAAAACTTCTCTGTCTGCTCTGGATCAAGGCTTGGGCTTGGGTATATTGCTGCGGTCTCTACTGCTGGAATGCCTGGGCCTGAGGCGGCAAGGGCCTCAAAAACGGGTACTACTGCTGCTGCTGGACTGGTACTGAGGCTGGTCCCCTAACTTAAGGACTAGAGAAGGCCGATGAAAAGGAACTCCCCCTGTTCGGGAAGTTTCCAACCCTGTGGTCCGGGGCACCACAAACCAAGCATGAACCATGTGCTCTATGATACTTTGATACCACATGCCCTGGCTTCTCGCATTGTGAACATCCCACTGCGGAAGAGTGCTTCTGCTTCTGCTGCTGAGGGTGTGTCAGAGTTGAATATTGAATCGACGTCACTGAGGCCGCCCGCCTCGGAGCTCCAATGGTCAAAGCCCTAGCTGTCAGGGCTGGTGCTGAAGACTGATTCATCTGGACATGGGATCGCTTCCGACCCCCGGTCCTATCCACGATCCTCTGGGAGGTATACTCATGCCTCCTGGCTGCTCTCAATACTGCATCAAAAGTCTGATGCTCAAACTGCTCCACTGCCAATAAAATCTCTAGATGGAGCCCCTGCTGGAACCGCTGGGCTCTGTCAAACTCGATCGCTACCAAGGTGGGAGCAAACCGACTAAGTCTCGAAAACTTAGCCGCATATCCGTCGACCGTCCTGTCCATCTGCTTCAGATTAGTGAACCTCGTCTATAGATCGTACCGAGCTACAACATCAAAATACTTGGTCTGGAATCTCTCACGGAACACTGCCCAGCGATAGGTGCCACTAATCCAACGGCCTGCACCTCCCACCAGCTGTGGACAAGATCCAATAACTGCAGGTATACCACGGCCACCTTCTCGCCTTCTGGAGTCCTGGATGCTTCTAGAATCACCTCTGTGTCCTGAAGCCACGCATCTGCGGCAATAGCATCTTCGCTACCATCGAAAAATTGAGGGTTCAAGCGCTTGAAGCTGTTGGCCGCGATGTTACCCTGATGACCACCTCTGGTCAGAGCATCTGTCACTGCCTGGTGCAATGCATCGCCTCGATGATCTTGGGAAGCTAACAATGTCCGGATGAGATCCACCAAGGTGCCATCATCAGGCTCTGCAGGCTGGGCGGACCGAACTGGTGGCTCTTGACCCCCAGTAGGCATGACTCTGGACGCTACTCCTGAATGCTGGGCTTGATCCTCGGGTCGCTGCTGGTCCACGGAAGGCGCTCTGCCTTGCCGATCGGTAGGACCAGGAATAATACCGATGAAGAAGACGACATAGAGAACAATAAGGAAGGACCAGGACAGATCAAAGATACAAGCATGTGATCAGGTCAAGAATTTAGGGATTAAGAGGATACGAGCAGAGATCAAGGGCGAGTACTGATTGAGACATCTATCTGGTAAACCCTCAGATATCTTGATTTACAAGACCTGCATGGGCCACCACTTAAACCATGTAACGCCCCAGAACCAGAATTCTGGAGAGCGGGGGGCGTACATAGCCAGCTACGTATATTGAAGTACAATCCACCTCGCTATACGGTCACGGCTGTCTAGATACATGAGGGTTTAACTACAAGCCATCAGTCTCCTATGGTCATGAACAAGCCTATTGTCTCAATCTCAAGCAAGCAATAACAGTTTACAAGATGTCAGAACACCAAATATATAATAGTATGGCGTCCCAAACATTACATACTTGGATGATCATGAAGCTAGTCGTACAAAACGTCAAGACTAGCAAGAGTTTCAGTCATACATGATCAACCCTAGGATTTGTCAATCATGTTATAGCCCATAGGCAGACAGTAAATAAAGGTGCAATCGAGCTAAACATGTGCTCGTCGGCTAAACGCCTCAAAAGAATAATTTTACAATAGAGTGGGAGAGCCAAAAATAAACCCACTCGATGCCAGGGTTACGCCTGGTGGTCACCATCTGGCTGAAAGGTAGGTAGATCCTCTGGAGCTGCTTCGATATCTGGCCATACAAAACCAGCTGGGTCAGACCCCAGAAAGAGCAAGTGCCACAAAGGAGGCTTCACTTAGGAACTAAAACCAGCATAAAATAAATGAATATTAAAGGTAATTGTAAAAGAAACTGATAATAACAGGAACAACAACAGTGAATTGAGTACGTGGAAACCATTCAAGTAGCCAGGTCACAACCCTTAAACCAAACAAGGACTGGAGTTGTAACCCTTCACCTGAATAGAAACCCATCTCAAATACTGTTGGTGAAGGTAAAACATGATGAGCTTGACATAGGGTAAAATAAGACAATAAACGAAGAGAGGATAAAGAACTACTCCGGGAGCCAGGTTACAACCCTTAAACCAAACAAGGACCGAGGTTGTAACCCTTCACCTGAACAGAACCTTGTCCCTGATCTTTATTGTTAAGGTAAGCATAAATAATCGTGCTCTTGAAGTAAGGTAAAACTTGACGAGCATGATGTGGGGTGCAATAAGACAATAAACGAAGAGATGATACATAACTGCTCCGGGAGCCAGGTTACAACCCTTAAACCAAACAAAGACCGGGGTTGTAACCATTCACCTGAACAGAACTGGTCCCCTAATTATTATTGTTAAGGTAAGCATAAATAATCGTGTCATGTCATAATCTTGTATAGGACCAGGACGAGACGAAGCTGGGCTAGACTCCATCCAATCAATCACGGCCAAGCAAGGAGTACGGCTGATACTTTAACTAACTAGGGTTATCACAGACCTAGTTACTAGCAAGATGCAATGAGATTATTCCAACATCCACAAGCCCTACAGACCATCCAGGTTATCCAGACGCAATTAGGGAATTGAATTTATGCGGGTACACCGTCCAAGAAACGCATGTACCCTTAAGTAGTTTGATGGTTGCAACACATGTCAGTGTACTGGAAATGTGCCCTACTCGACGGTAGGCTACAAATCCCATGATGGGGCGCCCAGATAACGGGATTGCCTGTAGCTGGAAAATCTCTCCATGACTACTGGATTTTCTAGTTATTAGCCTTAGTCAATTAACGTAGGTACCCCTGACCGTGGCATTCAGGGGTCCCTGTCCTAGACATGATGCAAGACAATACTGGTTTATTTGTACAAACACAATCGTCCACGGTGTCCAAGCCATTTATTATAGTCATGTCATGCAAGCCGTCGTAACAGCTTTCAATAGTTACCATGGTGCGTACTTGTCATGTCTTGTTATGTTATGCTATGTCATGCCATGTCATGCCATGTCATGCACCATTATTAGTCCGATCATATCACTCAATTCGTGCTTGTCAATTCATGAATAGTATAAGTCATAAAAGATAATCGGGTACACAAAGGCTCAAGGCTCTACGCGAGTGAGCCTCTACGCTAGGCCGAGGGCCCCCAAGCATAAAGCGACTCTGCACTAGCAAGAGCAAGGAAGAGATAGCTCTACGCGAGTGAGCCTCTACGCTAGGCCGAGGGCCTCAAGCGTAAAGCGGCTCAACGCTAGTGAAGATGCACGTGGGTGGGGTTCTACGCTAGCCGGGTTATACGCAAGTGAAATTATGCGCATAAGAATTTTACGCGAGTAGAATTCGACGTGCGCGAACACCCAAGCGAAACTTTACGCGTGCGAGAGTCTACTCGAGCCAAAGTCTACGCGAGTACGACTCTACGCGAGTGGGAGGGTCCCAGCGTAGAGTTCAAATAGACTCGGCGTAGAGTTCGAATACGCTAGCACGCAATTGCGTGTGCGTAAAAAGTGGCACTACGCAGGCACGTTAAGACGTGAGTGTAAAAGGCTGAATAATACGCTGGCACGTAATGCGTGGGCGTAGAAGGGCTAAACACTACGCCAACATGTTAGAACGTGTGCGTAAAACTCCATCTTCTCCCTATGGCCAAGTCAAGCATGCGTAAAAGCTCAAAAACTCGAGGAACTCCATCTCGGCCAAGACTTGGTGAAGTCCGGCCATCCCAAAACCAAACTTGTGTAAAATCGAAATCCCTACTACATGGGACTCTCCAGTTCGGAAACAACCAAGTTTAGAAGATCAAAATACTAAAAACTTAGATCTCCATGAAATGATCCATGGAATTCGAAAATGCTAATTACTAAAGTGACTTAGAATCTTGTGGAGAAAAAAACAGAACAATAAAACTTGAGTTCCTCCATGAAGCAAGTTGCAATTGCCTAGACCTCTCTCTCTGGTAGGTGGAGAGTAATGGTGAGGAAGAAGAAGAGTTAATAAAAAGTAAATGAGGAGAGAGGAGGGGTATGCGGCTAATAAAAGAAGAGAGGAGTGGTAGGTGGGGTTGGTCCACATGAAAACCAATCCAAACCAAGCCAAGCCAACCAAGCCGAACCAAGCAAGGGAAATGCCAAGATAAACTACGAAATAAGACATGCAATATACATACACGTATACCAAAACACGTAATATGATCTATGGTCGTTACAAGTCTGTAATTGCCTAGATGCATAAGCAATCACTTTTCCATGCTGCTGCAGGACACATCCCAGCCCCTTTCCCGAAGCATCGCTGTAAATGGTGAAACCTCCAGATTCTGAAGGTAATGTTAGAACTGGAGCGGTCGTCACCTCCTCTTCAGCTCCTCAAATGCTTCCTAGCAGTCCTCTGACCAGATGTACTCTGCGTCCTTCCGTGTCAGCTTCGTCTGGGTTCAGCTATTCTAGCAAAGTCCTGGACAAACTTCCTATAATAGCCTGCTAATCCTAAGAAACTTCTAATCTCTGAAATTGATGTCGGAGCC
The DNA here is from genome assembly GCA_029216955.1 of Iris pallida. NCBI lineage: Eukaryota > Viridiplantae > Streptophyta > Magnoliopsida > Asparagales > Iridaceae > Iris > Iris pallida. The sequence goes on from JANAVB010014399.1 coordinate 1,095,943, forward strand.
TTCCATGTCTCAACGGCAGCAATCTTCCTGGGATCTACTGAGATCCCCTCTCCAGTGACCACATGACCGAAAAACTCTACTCGATCTAAAAAGAACTCGCACTTCGACAATTTGGCATACAACCTCTCCTTCCTCAGAATCTCCAAAACTGTCCGTAAGTGCTCTGTGTGCTCTTCCGGCGTCTTCAAGTATATCAGGATGTCGTCGATAAATACTATGACGAACTTATCCAGATACTGGTGAAATGTCTTATTCATCAAGTTCATAAAGACAACTGGCACATTTGTGAGACCAAATGGCATCACCAAAAACTCGTACTACCCATACTTCGTGTTGAACGCCGTCTTCTGGATGTTTTCAGCCCTGACTTTCACCTGGTGGTAACCGAATCTTAAATCTATCCTAAAAAACACCTTCGCCCCACTCAACTGGTCGAACAAATCATCTATCCTGGGCAGAGGATATTTGTTCTTGATGGTGATGGTATTCAACGCCCGATAGTCAATGCACAACCGGACTGTACCATCCTTCTTCGGCACAAAGAGCACTAGCGCTCCCCATAGAGAAGCACTAGATCGAATGAAATCCTTTTTCAATATGTCATCAATCTGCTCTTTCATCTCTACAGCCTCCTTGGGGTTCACTCTATAGCAAGCCCGGGATACTGGTGATGAACCCGGTACTAAATCTATAATAAACTCTACATCTCTGTCAGGCGGAAGTCCTGGAAGATCCTCTGGGAATACATCCATAAACTCCCTAATGATAGGGTATGGCGGTGCTAACTCTCCAACTGTCACACAACAGTTCGGCTCTAGGCTGATCTCCGGCCCTGTCCTCCTGATACTGAATGGTGTCGTGCCTGGGGGACTGAACAGAATACTACCCTCATGACAGTCTATAGCTGCATGAGCATAGCTAAGCCAATCTACTCCCAATATGATATTATACTCGAAAAGTGGCATCACAAAGAATCGTCCCCCAAACTCTCTCCCAGCTATAGTAATAGAGCATCTATAGATAGCCCTAATGGGTACTGGTCTGCCTCCCGTCATTGCTCTACTCATCTCCTCAGTAGGTGTAGCTACTAAGTGGTGTTTATGCAAAAACTCTAGTGACAGGAAGCTATGCGATGCACCGGAATCAAACAAGCACAGAGCTAGAAAAGTATGTAAATAAATATGACCTGTGATGACGTCAGCCAAATAATTTGGCTTCGAAACCTGCTCCGGCTCTGCCTCAAGAGCCAAACTATAAGCCTTCCCCTGGGGTCCCTTCTGCTGCTGCAAATGTTGCCCGAACCTCTGCTGCTGCGTCGGAAGCGGCGGTCCTCTAGATGGTGGTCCAGCACCTGGTACCCTCGCTACTGGGCAGTCCCGAAGCTGATGGGTGGTAGACCTACAAGCTAAACACTGCCCCAACCTCTTCCTACAGATGGAAGCATTATGGCCTGGGCTCCTATAGAATGAACACACAGCTCCCTTCTGCTACCGTGGTCCCGGGCCTCTAACTGGTGGGGTTGGGTGATGTAGTGTGGGAGGGCGATATGTCTGCTGGTGCGGCACCGGTACTCTCAGCTGGAAAGCTTGGCGCTTGAAAGGTCCCTCGTGGTGTACGAAAGCCGACCTCTTGTAAGACAGAAGACGCTCCTCTATGCTCCGGGCCAACTCTAGGCTCTGGTAGTAGTCGGTCGTCCCGTTTGCCACTAGGAGAATGCCAACGTCTGGGACTAGACCATGGCAAAACCTATGTGTCATCTCCTCTGGGTCTGCAACCAGACTCGGAGCAAAATGACTCAAACGACTAAACTCCATTGCGTACTCGTCAACAGAACGATTCCCCTGCTGGATGTTCTAGAATTGTAGCCCCATGGCTACTCTAGCGGTGGTCGAGAAGAATTTTTTCTTGAACTGGATCTTGAACTGATCCCATGTGGCCCTCCCTCTCGTGAATAATTGCTCATTCTTGAACCAAACTCCTGCCAAGTCTGTCAGCAGAAATCCTGCTGCCTCGACCTGAAGGTCACCCGGCAACCTAGCTCTGAGGAGCTTCCTCTCTATACAGTCTAGCCAGTCATCTGCTACTATGATGCCTTCAGTCACCATGAACTCCCTGGGGTTCAAGCCCATGAAGTCCTTGATATTCCCCGCTCTCTGTCGTGGCTCTACCGGTGGTGGGACCATGGTACGCTCCTCAGAATGCTCTATGCTCTGGCGGAGTAAGGTGGTCTGCTCCTGATGGGTCGTTAGGAACCCCTGGATCAGAGTGAGCAGTTGGTTTCCGTCGAGAGTGATGGAAGCCTGGGCAGGTATACTAATAAGTGGTGGTGGGAGTATCGGGTCTTGCTGGGACTGTAAAGTAGAAGGTAGTGGAGGCATCTGGTTTGGTAGATTTGTGGAGTGGGGGAGTATGGTAGATTGAGGTGGAGGTGCATCGGTCAACTGGTCAGCCGACTGGATAGGAAGTGTGCTATTTTCAGGGGTGACATACTGGAAAGAGCGTGTGAGCACCATCTAATAAATAAAAGATCTTATAAGAACTTTTTAAATTAAACAATTATAAACAACAAGAAAGTCTAACTTGTAATAACGAGCATATGCTGCGATGAGATTCCTATGTTGCAATCCTAGTAATCCTCTAGGTGTTCTAAATGTTATTCCTAGTGTTATCTAGTTACCTTAAGTTCCTAATTACAGACATGCTTGGTATAATGACGTAACCAAACAATTTAGTCAGGACCTGCATGGGCTACCACTAAAAACATGTTACGATCCGCTACCTAAATAGTTGGGCCGGGCCGAGTCATGTCCAGTCTACGCTAGAGATAAAGCATAGTAAGCTGTTCTAAAGATAAACAATATATAATCAAAGTGTGCTACCAGTTCTATATGTCATATTGAGTCAGAATAATATTCCAAACACAAAATCATCTTGTATATATATATGTTCCAAATACATAGTCAAGACATAAAACTGGATACAGGTCCAGTATCAAAATACATAGTCTAAATATGACTACTCTAAAAAGTCCCGAGCAACTAAACAAACTAGACGAGTTTCCCTGCAGGTACATCCTCGTAAGGTAAAGTCTGATCCTCGATGGTAACCCCATAATAGGAATCACATAGCAACTCCTCCTTGGTAAGTATACCTACATCGTTATCCTGTCAGGACGGGAGTAAGTACTTGTACTACGAACATATAATACTGATCATGTAATGGAAAGAGATAAAATAACATAATCATGGCATATCTAGATTTATCCAGTTTTAGATACATTTCATCATGGCAATATAAGTTTGTTTTAAAGTTTAAAACTGTAGCATGTACGTGATCGATCAATAGGTAAATAGGATGTACAGTGGTACATATCAATTTTCTGAAGTGCACATACTGTTTGCCATTAAAATCTTTTGATTGCAATTTTAATTACAAACAGAATAGTGTTACAATGTAGGACTTAGATGTAGTCCTAGGAGTACACTTTTGTTTATCTGGGTCCTGTGTCGATGGAGCGAGTGGTAATGCGTTGACTCCGTTGACGATCTGACGACGGTTTTCGGTTCTCTGAAGGTCTGAGTTGCTCTGGGTGCTGGAGCTTGCGGAGAGGAAGAAGACGTTGAGTGTCTCTATCTATGTCTATCCCTCTGTGTGTGTGGAAGAAGGAAATAATCCCTCTATTTATAAGCAGCAGGTTGGGCTGCTCATGCGCGCATATGTAGGATATGCCTGTACGTGGGGATGCCACGTGGTTGAAGCTGCGGGAGGCGCATGGATGATGCACCATCATTTGTGGGTTGAATCCTTCATGCTGCATTTGTGGGCTGGCACGTAGTAGGGGAGAGGATCTTTCAGTTGCTGAGATCTTGGGTGATTAGCACCCATTTATAGGCTGAATTGAGTCAAAGGACACGTGGCGTATGTCCGTAGCTCAAAGATCTCGGATTTGGTGGAGGGTAATCTGATAGGATACGTCTGGGATTGGGCACATGAGAAGACTTTGGCTCGCAACCTTCAGGAGTCATGAACTAGTCTGGGCGCATGGCTTTTGAGGCGCATGCGAGGCTTCAGTAGCGACTTGACCTCTGTCTTTAGGGATCAGAGGAAGGTCTGAGGCGCATGGCTCTTGAAGCGCATGCAGAGGTTTGGGCGCATGGCTACAGAGGCGCATACGAATGGTTGGGCGGCCACGTGGCTTGTAACCGCCAGAAGAGAATAATGATGACGCTAACGTCAGCGGTGCTTTATTTTCTGTAAAAGCTGTTGCTGCTCTGTCATCGAGGCATGGCTGTTGTCGTGTCAGTCTTCAACATTTAATGTTCTTTGACGGGTGATGGACTTTTGAGTGGGCACATTGATCTGCGTTCTACTAGGCACATGGAGACGCATGGGGCGTATCCTTATGAGGCGCTTGGTGCTGATGGACGCGTCTGTATGATGCGCAGTCTGACCGGCGCATCCGTTTGCATGACGCATCTTCATTGGTCCGACTGTTGCGTTCTTCGAGTGCTTTAAATAGCCATTTTGACTTGGCCGAATTCGAAGGGTCAGGTTCATCACCACAAATGCAAATTCATTGCACGGGATTCGGAGAGCCCGCCACTTGGCGCATGAGTTTGATTTGCCCGGCCTATAAATAGCAGCAAGGAAAGAGTTTGCTTCTCGTTCTCTCACGTCTTCCCGAATGAACTTATTTGCTCGAGTACATTCTGTTGACAAGATGCTCCCGAGGGTGAAGATGCGACGAGTTGTCTTCGTTCATGCACTTGAAGGTGACTGTTACATCCAAGAGTCGGGGTCGCAGGCTTCTGAGGCAGACGGAAGGTGCCTGTTGCATCCAAAGATCGGGATGCTCGAGCCCCGTCTCCGTTATACTGGAAGAGCCGCAGATCATAATTGCAGTGCTCTTCTCTTCCTTGGGCTTTGGAGAGCTCTTCCTCCAGCTAGAGTGGGGTTGGTTGCCCGCTCTGGTTCTGCTCAAAGCTGCTCCTTTAGCCGAAGCACTTGATCGGGTCAAAGTGGAGCGCATATGCTGAGACTTCGTGATGCGCCTAACTGAGACGCTGAAATAAATACGCCTGACTGAGATGCTGAAGAGACACACCTGACTGAGATGCTGAAGTGATGCGCCTGGCGGGAGGCGCATGGCAGTTTGCTCCGCCTAGCTGTAGTCTTAGGATCTTTCTTTTTGTAGAAATTCTCCTTTGTAAATCTTTTATTTTAGACATGTAATAGACTTTTATATGAAATAAAAATTTTCTTTTGATGTCTATACTTTTTCTGTCTTTTGCTGTGCCAAGTACTTCGTTTGAGCTTCCTGGCGCATGTAGTGTTAAGCGCATAGGAATTCTGGCCTGTAGATGTGCCTGAAATTACATGCTTCTACAAGATCCCCTTCAAAGTTTTTAAAACTTTTCGTCAAGTTTTGGAATACTTTGAATAAGAAGCATGGTATTGACTTCAATGGGGTGCATAACTGTTCAGGGCGCATGATTGCTCCGCGCATCTATGATGAGGCACATGCTCCTCTTCAGTTTTAAATGCAAATGATAACGCTTCGTAATAAACAAAAATATTAAAGATGATCTTTTTGTATATCTACTGTTATCACTTTGTAGAACCCAGGCGGCGGCTGACGTCACCTTTTATCGGTTCACGCGTGTGACCAAGCCTATAAATAGGCGTCTGATGGAGAGAGAGAGTTCTTCCTCTCTTTGCTTTCTTCTTCTTTAGAGTTCTTCTTCCAAAACCCTAACTTCTTTTTACGAAATGGCTCCCAAGACTCCTCGCGGTGGTGCTAGCTGGCCGAGGACAAGGCCGGGGTAAGGAGCCGATGGAGTTCGATGAGGAGGACGCTCCTGTCATCACTGTGACTCCCGCCGATGTTCGACCCGCGATGACGGGTGGGTGTCTTCTGACTTTGTAGTTCCCAACTCTTTTTTTAGACGAGTTTGGGGCATACGGATGAGTTGCATCCTGTTGTTGTGCCCTAACTCCTTGTTGCCGACACACATGGACTTCTGTCATGATGATTGTAGGAGCGTAAAAAGTGCTTCATGGACTATGTCAAAGAAGCAAGAACTTTACACAAATCAAATAGAATAAAACTCTACGCGAGCTACTCTCTACGCGAATTACTCACTACGCGAGCTATTCTCTACGCGAGCTATTCTCTACGCGAGCTACTCTCTACGCGAGCTACTTTACGCGAGAGTTATCCGCTGAACTTTACGTGGAGGACAGGCTGTCAGGCCGCATTTAATGCGAGTGATTTGATCTGACACAATAATTTTCTAACAGCAGGATTGCACAGAAGCCGAGAGGATTTGATTTACACTAAACCTAATACTGTCGTTTAGTGTACAGATGGGCTACTTTATGCTTAATAAACTGCTTCTTTTACGCACGATAGCTATTCGAGCTTTTACGCTCAAGGCTATTGTGTGCGTAAAGTTTATTTGAGCTAATTTTTACGCTCAAGGCTATTTTTGGCCACTTTACGCGGGAAGTTTATTTTGGGCTATTTTACGCCAGTCTGCTACTTTACACAGAAAGTATATTTTGGGTCATTTTTATGCCCGATCCTTCCGGGCTACATGAGAACGTGGTTTGCTTACGTGGCTTTTATGCCACACTTATCGAGGAACGTGTGTACGTGCTCTCCCCATTTTATTGAAGTGGTGGGACACGTGTCACCATACGTAGAGATCAAAACTCTACATGGGACACGTGTCAACATACGTAGAGGATGATTTGCATCGTGGGTGACAGTTACTCGCATAAAGATCCGATTTTGTTGCTTTTTATGCACAAAGGGTCAAGTCTATAAATAGACTTATTTTTAACATAGACAGCATCAAGAGATCAACAGAGAGATAGGAGAGGTGATTCTGAGAGAACCCATATTTTCAGAGTGATATTCCCAGAAGCATTTCTTCAACTTCTTCTCAAGAACAGGGTGAAGCAAAGTAGGAAAGCATTCGACTATGCCATCAGTGCCGTTGCTCGATACCTTTCTGGTGACTTAGTTCTTCCGATTGTTCATTTTCTTCAAGCAGTTTTCTTCATCATCATCGTATGGTCCAAGGAACAAAGTGATCGCTCTCAGATCAGACTTCCATAGCAATACTTCCCAGAACAATTTGTATTTTTGTACTTTTTCTCGTTTTCCTTCAAAAGCCAATTTTAGGCATTTTGTTAAGTGAAACAATGATGCGCTTAGGCTCTTCCGCTGATGCGCATGGGTTTAGGCCCTGATTATGTGCCGAGGCTTCGCTGCTGATGCGCATGGGCTTAGACCCTGATTATGTGCCGAGACTTCGCTGCTGACGCGCATGGGCTTAGACCCTGATTATGCACAGAAGCTTTACTACTGACGCACATGGGCTTAGGCCCTGATTATGTATCGAAGCTTTACTGCTAACGCGCATTGGCTTAGGCCCTGATTATGCGCCGAAGCTTCACTGCTGATGTGCATGGGCTTGGGCCCCGATTTATGTGCCAGGCTGCTGATGCGCCCCAAAATGTTTTGTCTTTAAAGCGTCTAAATTTTTCCTTGCTGCCTGTCTTTTTTTTGCTGTGTTAGTGTCAATGACTATCCCCTTGCTGAACGAAGTCCTTCTGGATGCTTCCCTTTGCCAAATGGGGGTTGACTTCAACGAGGAAGTTATTAACCCAGCGAAGGCTGCTATCATGCTGGATCAGCCTCCCGAGAGGATATTGCAAATCCGGGATCAGTCGTCTGTTTTTCTCTAAAGTATGATGGAGAGCGACAAACTGAAATCTGCTGAATCCGAGAATATGACTTTCTTGAAATCGGCCTTTCTGTTTGGTGACCTCTTGATCTCCACTGAGGCGAAGATACTGAAGATCAAGGAAGACTAGTTCTTTAAAGCGAAGGGTGTGGCCCTGTACATGCGGCAGTCTAAGCGTCAATTGCCACTGACTACTTTTTACCGTTTGGCCTCCAAGAGGAGGATGCCATGGGAACTTACTCCTTCTCAAGGAGGGGCAGTGGGGGGTACCCTTCGTATTGATGTTACTTTGAATCAAAGAGATACCTTGGCCTCCTCGCGAGCCGAGACCTCGTACCATTGTCGAACTTTGTGTCCTGGGAGCATTTATAGTGATGTTCCTCCAGACACTTTTGCCTTCGGTGCTTCGACCTTTGCGAACCAGATGCTAACATCGAATGTTATGTATCCGAAAGGAGGTTTTCGGGTTGAGGGCTGGTGTCACCACGTGTCAAAGTGGGACGAGCTGACCCTTTGGGTTTTGACGAAGTTCAAGACTGAGCTGAAAGCGACTGGGCTGACTGCTGCTCTTCGTGCCACCCAAGCAGGTATCGACCTTAATCGATATATGTTTTTTGCTCTCCTGGAAATGTTCAACACCTAGACTGGTACCTTTTTTACTCCGGTAGGGGAGTTGGGATTGGCCCTCTATGAGATGTATGAGGTGTCCAAGCTTCCCTGGGGCTCGGAACCATATGAGGAATATTTCCCGACAAATGAAGAGATTCAAGTTCTAAAAGACAAGGACCCTGAAATGGTAACTATTTTCAAGGAGGTAGCAAGCCACCATTATATGATGCGATGAAGGGAGAAGGGCAGGTCACAGCCCCATGTGACTGCTTGGAGGGATTATGTCTTCAAGCAGGACCTGACGGACCCCTCCAAGATTCGGTTTGTGACTCCGCAGGGACTGAGTCACACGGAGGTGACCTCCGATATGAGCCAACTAGGCAAGAAGACTCCTCGTTCAAACGAGAGTGGTGATGACATGTATAGTTGTTTCTGGCATTGCGTGCACCGGATGTCTTCCAAGGCAGTATTGACTGCATACTTGATGATATGGCTCCGGGACTATGTGTTCTCGGGCAAATTTGGATCCGTGGAGAGAGTGAGCAAGAACCTTATTTTGCCAGTGATAAAACTAGTTTTTGGTCGTCCTCTGGCACTCCTTCCCGCGATGGTGGGTAACCTGTTGTGGGATTTGAGAGATTTTGCCGACGATGTGGTCTACGAGAGGGGCAAGAAAGACAACTTTCCCCAAGCTGAGCTACCATTCCATTATTTGATGGGATGGTTGATTCTGCATCATCCAAATGTGATGAGCCCAGGCCCTGAAGAGGATCATGTTGAAGGTGACGCCTTTATCCGTCGCTTTTATAAGAGAAAGTGGATGCACACCGGTGTCCCTGTCTGTAGGAAGGTTTTGTCTTATCTTCAAGGGTGGTAGATCACCAAGGTCAGTCCCGTCTTCACAGATTTTGAGGCTGACCAAGAACTGGAAGACTCTGGTGAAGATGCGATCGCCCTGTCGACATGGGAGTTTTGCTGGTTGCAGAGTATTCGACCGTCCCGTTTGATCTACCGCAACAAAAATAAGTGTTATCTGGAGCCGTATCTACCGAGTCGGTTTGTGTGCCAGTTTGGTTACACCCAGATGATGTTAAGGAACCCCAGTAATAGTCTGGGGTTTGTCGAAAGTTTACTGGATGGGGCCCGGGGTTAGCAATATTACAACGCCGGATGCACTGGAGTTCGTTTCACTACTCCAGTTCACAACCCTCGGTCGCAAATCTTGTATTCGACTGTGAAGCTGTATTGCGCCATGAACACCGTATCCCCGGATTATGACAGGGAGACTAGTTTCATTGTTGGCACCCAGCTAGAGGCAACGAAAAACATGCTGGCGGTGGCCCGATCATATTGTCCACCGGAGGTTGCAAGTTATCAGGCTGCTGCTGCAGCATCAACGGGGGGTACTCAGGATGAGCTCCCAGCTGGAAAGAGGCGGGCTGACGCGGAGGCTGGTTCATCTGTGCCAAAAAGATCGAAGGAAGCGACGAAGGTGGGAGCTCCGGGGGTGCAACCTGTAGTACCAACGGAATCAGCTCCCACTGAGGTAAAGACGTCCTACATAGTCTGATTTATTCTTTGATTTCTGTGACTTATGTCCTCCTTTCTCTTTTTGAAGGTGCCGAAGAAGAAATCTCGGGTTTTGAAACTGAATATTAGTAGGCCGAAGGAGGTGGCGAGCTCTTCCGACGGGCGCATTCCTCCGATTATAGCATCTCCCAGGGAAGGGAGCGCTGATGACGTCGCTTCTGTGGAGATTTCAGTGTCCCCAGATTATGTTGGAAGAGAGGCTGAAGATGTATTAGCGCCTCAGGTTGCTGAGATCTCTCGGCCAGTCCATCAAGAGGGTGGCATGCAGCCTCGACTGGGAGCAGACCCGACTGTTAAGGGGGTGCCTGAAAGCATCAAGGCCTCAAAGGAAGTTGTGGGAAAAGTCCTTCTAGACGAGGAGGAAGTATGGAGCTCGTCTTCTTCTGACGATGGCTCGCAAGAAGATATTGATCAAGCTGCCAGAGAGATCGCGTCTAGTGGAGATGTCTCTGCCAAGGATTTGTCGGCTGGGCTTCTTTTCGGTTGTGGTACCGAGGCGCTGGTCGCACATGAGGCCTCGTGGCCAAGCCCTACCCCTGCCCCAGAAGTGGGGGTTGATGTGGTAGGAGTAGAAGCATAGAAAATATCAGAATGATGATCTATGCAGCTCAGAACAGGAGAACCCCATGCGGCTCATACAGGAGCAGTCCTATGCGGTTCAGAGAGACTCTTAGTCTCATGCGGCTCGAACAGGAGAGTCCATGCGGCTTACATAGGGACAGTCCTATGCGGTTCAAAGAGTCCCCCAACCACATGCAGTTCAGAAGTACATGCGGCTCACATTCGACCAACAGAGATATGCGGCTCGATCAACACCACGTACCCCCATGGGACCCCTTCACACAGCTGGCCATCGAGCAATGGCCCTATTTAATGCTCTGCCATAATTTGACAGCTGACGGCTCTGACATAAAGTGTCATAATGGCCCTGTCATAATGACAGACTCTGTGGGAATAGGAGAAAATCTCTGACACGATCCGAGATTGACACGTGGCTACCTCCATGCGGCTTCAGTAAAGAACAGCTTCATGCGGCTGGCAAGAATCGTCTTCTTGCGGCTCACCAAGAAGCCATCCCATGCGGCTCGCAAGTACTACACTTATGCGGTTCATCGAAAAACCATCCCATGCGGCTTGCAAATACTATACCTATGCGGCTCATTGAGACGCTGTCTCATGCGGTTCATGGATATCATGCGGCTCTGGCAGAATCCATCATTAAGACACATGGCAGAGATTCAATGGCCCTCACGACTTGACAGCTGGATGATTATGAGATGCAAATCAATCAGAGATTTACCAGATCCCAATGACCAGATTTAACATTATCCTCATAATTAATAAGATCAGGTCATATCATTCATGATCAAGCCAATGGGACACGTGGAGAGAGATCCAAGCTTGACACAACCAATCATGAAGATTTAAAGCAATTAGCATTAATCATTCGCAGGATTCAGTGCTATCCCCATTTATGGCCCCGATCCTTCACGATTAAAGCGAATGGTCCAGATTGATTAAGCATCAGGCGGTCGCCACTTTGAGAATGGGTAGTCATCCAAACCCTAATGATGCTCCCCACTATTATAAATAGCAGGGTGCCCTTCCCTTGCAAAGAGGGACAAGGAGAGATATACGCTATCAGAGAGAAAAATACACAGAGAGAGAGAGAAGCCAGAAGAGCAATACGAGGAGAGCGAGAAGAGCATTTCTTCATCAACGCCAACCATCTCGTCACAGGAGCCAAGGCTGCATACCGATCGTCCAAGGAGTAAGGCAGGGCTGCCGTCGCCTTTCCGAGCCTCTATCGTCACCCCCCAGAATCTAAAATAAACAATTGTACTTAGACTGCTGTACCTAGGTTTTCGTCCCTAGGCTTTCTTTGTACAAGCGAGTTTGCATTGTGAGTCTAAGTTCAGTCCTCCCATAAAACTGTTCTGTACTTTTACAATCAATGGCAAACACGATGGCGACTCTGCTGGGGACTAACTTCTCCACGGCAGAGGAGTTGGTGACGCAATCGGATGCAGCCAAACATGGCTCCACGCAACAAAAGATGGTCGTCCGCTTCGACCAACAGGCGTTTGAAGAGATGCTCTCCGAAGGAAGCGCTGGCCCGGTCCAGAAGCGCGCCCACAGCACGAAGGCTCGCAAAGAGTGGAGGCCAAAATCATTTGCTCCTCCCCAAGCCCTCGATGGGATATCCTCTGTTGCTCAAGACGGCGAGAAGGACTCTCCTGCGGCCCCACTTCAGACCGTAGACAACTCTGCAGTCCCCAAGTCCGGCAGAAGAAAATACTATGATGCTGGACTTGCAAGGGCAAAGAGGAACTCTATGAGATCCGAGCCGCATAAGGGTATTAGTCGCAGGGAGAAAGCTCATGCGGCTACATCCGCCAGCCGTATGGAGAAAACTCATGCGGCCAAATCTGTCAGCCGCATAGCTTATGCGGCTACAGTTGCCAACCACATGGATGAAACTCATACGGCTAAGAAGGTCAATCGCTTGCAGAAAACCCATGCGGCCACAATTGCCAACCGCATGCGGCCAGTCTGCACGGTCGTGACTCCTAGCCGTATAAAAACAACTCATCCAACGACAGAAGACAACCGCATGAAGACAGCCTGCACGGTACCCAATTCTAGCCGCATAGCGTCCGTTCCACGCTTCTCTCGATCAGTCTTTGACCGTCTCTCATGCGGTCCTGACTCTGATGGTTCTCTGGATGATAAGCCAGACTCTGTGGTGTTCAACTTGGACTCCTCCTATTACGCACCTGCGAGTGCTAAAAGGAGGAAGTCTAGGGCAGCGCGGGCTCACCAAGCCCAGGCAGCTGTCCCAACCTCTAACTATCGGGGCATCCCGTTAATTATTACACGGGCCTCTGATGGGAAGTTGTACAGAACCGCTCGAGTCCAGCCCCCGGCGGCAAAAGGACAAAGTGGTTCCTCTGACCTGCGTAAGGCAATCCTCCACAAGCACAAGGAAAGAGAAGGAGCCTCAGTGTGCAAAGAGTCCTCGCTTGGACATCACTGCACCCAGATCATCGTCAACTGCTGTTGCAACAACGCGGCAACAACGGAAGATCGGCCGTCAGTCTTCCAAAGACTACAGCATCCGAGCTCGGAAGACGAGACGCCTCCTGTTGTCTCCTGCAATTCCGCTCATAAAGTCCCCGAGGCGAGAGGGAAGAAGGCAAGCATATCCACCCCGAAGACCTCAACTACCACAGCTAAGAAACTGTCGTCTAAACGGTTGTCCTCCACCGGAATATTCCAACACACCCGTTCAAAGACAAAATCTGCTGCAATGGGAAATTCATCATCCACATCGCTGGGGGTCGTAGGAACTGGGGGTAGCACTCCTCCGAACATCCACAACAATCCGATATTTCAAGGAGCCGAGCCCGGAGAAACAACTCTCCCATCAGGTACAACAGACGCTGATGTCCCCAAGGACATCCATGGCTCTCAAGAAGAAGCAAGCTCCGAGGCTGGGGATACCGTTCCCTCCGAGTCCGAGCCCGAAGAGAACATTCCCACCTACCCCGATGACTTCTTGGTGTATGGGTACGACTCAGAGGGCACATCCTCCACCGTTCCTTCTATCACTCCTCATGTAAGGACGGTATTCATGACGGACAGCAACCAAGGTGGTTCCAACGATCGCCAATGCATCGACACTTTGGAGGCTACACTGCAGGCCTTGGTCAAGTCTGTAGATGAAATCAAAGCCGCGCTTCCAACTCTGCAAGAAGGAACGCCTGGCCAAACAAGTACGGGTCCCGCGGTCAATGCGGACTCGAACTCAGCAGCACCAAACCCGGGCAATAATTCTTCCGAAATAACAGCCCCTACCGCGACAGATGAGGCCCGAGAAGTAAGAAGAGAGGTCCAGGAGCTTCGAGCCATGTTCCATGCCCGAGAAAATGCTCAAGATCTCAGAATGCGGCAACCATACCCCGCCGAATGGAGGGATGTGCCATTCCCACCAAAATATAAGCCGTTCAATATCAACCCATATGATGGCAAGACCTCAGCAAGTCAGTACATCACTTACTTCGAGGTTACCACCGACCATCTGCCCCATGATGATGCTATCCTCACGCGACTATTCATTGGGGCATTGGAAGGAGTCACTTTCGATTGGTATCGCAATATGCCAGACAACTGCATCCACTCCTTCGCCAGCTTCAAGCGCCTGTTCTTGGAGAGATTCTACGAAGTAGGGTAGGACGTCACCATGTCCACCCTTATGGACGTCGTCCAAGGGGAGAAGGAGTTGACAAGGAACTATATTGAGCGGTTCCGCCAAACCGCCATGAAGCTGCCCTCCGGAAATCCAGATTCATCTTTAATTAAAATTTGCCAAAAGAGGCTGCTCCCAACAATCAGTCTCTGGATGGGCGAAAGTCAATTCAAAGATTGGAAGACATTCATCATCAGCGCCACAAGCGCCGAAGAACGACTAAAGAAGGCTCGCCAACTGGGATTATACATCTCGGAAGGAGAAAACAAGGGCAAGCGTCCCAACAACGATAATGGGGGTAGCCCCTCTAACAATCGGGATAGCAAGGAAAAGCAGGCTATGGTGGCCGATACTGCACAAAAACCTGAGCCGAAGCCAGCAGACAAACAATAGCCGCAAATCGATTACTCCTTCGAAGACAGTCACGTCAAGCCCATTTTGGACATGCTCATACAAGGGGACAGAATTCAGCTTCCTCCACCAAGACGGAAACCGCGGCCGGCAGAGATAGAGAATCTGAAATACTGCCATTATCATCGCTATGTTCATCATGCTACACACGATTGCTACCAGCTGAAACGGTACATCCAGAACCTCATCGATTCAAACGCTCTGGCCATCGATTTCGAAGAGGTAACCGTGGCGGCCAATATGGTGTCCGTACAATTCGACAGCTTCCCTCCGACGGAGACTCAAGACGGGGTGATCCCCGTCCCTCTGGCGACAATAGAAATTACCAATCTTCTACCTTCCTGAGATCAGGCTGCCGGTCTAGTACCCCTCACCACGTCACGAGGGGAGGTTATGTGGATCCATCCAGATTTTGTGTCAGAAGTGACTCGGCCCACACCATCTACCACCGACAAAAAGAAAAGCAAAAAAGTTAGGACCTGCCACACAATCTCGGCAGACAACGAGGAAGCTACAGCCATCGTCACACGGTCCGGAGCGCAATCCCAACCCGTGGTTGACAATCCAGCTGAAAATCATCAACCCACTACAACTGATGCTCTGGGACCGGCTCAGCCTTCGACGACCGACAAGCCTAGGCCGAAGGAGACTCGCTTCGACAAATCCCTCTGAAAAGAAGCAGCCCAAGGGCTAGAGAGGCCCTACAACTTTGACATCTTAGCACAATTGGCTAACACACCGGCCAAGTTGTCACTATACGAACTCCTAAGGCTCTCCAAGGACGTTCGTATTGCATTAAGCGAAGCACTCCAAAATGCCGATATCTATCTGGCTCAATCCAACCTCACCGGGGAGGACTCACCCATGGATCTCCAAGACAGTGCCTGCACGGAAGCAATGCCCAACATCGTCTTCACTCCGCAAGACATGCTCATCAAAACCAACCTACACGATCGCCCGCTATACTACACGGAATACATCGGCGACGTGAAGGTAGATCGGATGTACATAGATCCTGGCTCTTCCATAAGCATCATCCCGAAGGGTCTGCTACATCATCTTCGCATCACGATGCATCGCCTAACGCCTACAAGCACCGCCATTAGCGGTTTCAATTCGGGCAGGAGCTACCCTGTTGGAAAGATTCGTCTGAAGTGTCAAATTGGCGACCTCCAATCCGAAGTCACCTGCTACGTCATAGATGCAGACACTTCTTACAACATCCTCTTGGGGCGCCTATGGATATATGACTACATGATCGTACCTTCCACGCTACACCAGTGCTTCAAATATGTCGACAAATACGGCTTCGTGAAGATAGAATTTGCTGATGTCGATCCCTTCAAAGGGGTCGAATCCTACTACTCGGACTCCTGCCTATACGAAAAGTCAAAAAGGCACCTTGATGAAGGAAATGAACAAGCTAGCACCGAAACGGCCACGGGATCAGAAGGACCCCTGACGATTCACCTTCAAGCTCGTAAACCAGACAAGTCCGCACCCCTTACCGCCACTCTGCGGAAGGATGCGATCAGCCTCTCGGCACAGGAAGAGCAGATGATAATCCGGCTGCCAAGGTCAGGCCAAGTGTCGAGACCCACAACGGGGCTATTGACAATCATACTGCCGAGAGTCGGTCAACCCCAAACGGAGAAGCTCAATCCCCCCGATAGACCACTGACGATACGCCTTCCCAAGAAGGGTCGTCACCCTGATGCGAGGTCTGACGCTTCTAGCGAACCGGCCACTCCTCGCTCCACATCAAGTGCCAAACTGGGGGTCGCTTGTCTGCCAACGACTCCATGCTCTACTCCATCAACTGAACCACTGACAATCAAGCTTCCCAGGACGTCCTCTCAGTCTTCGTTCACACAGGGGGTAGTCGAAGAGGAACCGGAGCTAGCCAAGTATGTGGCCGCCCACACTGATGTTCCCTCCGCAGATGATGTAATCCCCCTAGAAAAGATACCTTACTTCATCAATAAAGGGTTATCTTTGAACTACACCGAGCTCAATAAGCTATGTACAATATATGCTATGGAACACGGTATAGGCACCCACCTACACACACAGGTGACAAATGTGTACACCGCGATCCAGCTTACTCCAGTAGAAGACGCTTACCGAATATTCGAGGGAGGGGACCATCCAATCATCTTCGGCCGGACAAACAACCCGCATCCCCTCACCATAGAAGAAGCCGACCTCGAATCAGATGCCGGGAGACTGCCTCTGTATCTCTATAGCCCCCAATCCAAATATCTCATGCAGAAACAGGGGTATGATCTAGAGACGATGCCAGGTTTGAACTACGGCACTGGGCGACGATTACCTTTGAAGCCGCCAGTCCCGGCAGGCAAACCACGAAACTACTATAGCAAAACTCGATGCGGGTTGGGGTATGTAACGCCTACTACAACCCCTGAGAGTTCAGATGAAGAATGCGACTGACAGTCATATTCAATCGGGTCACCAACTTCGGACTCGGATACCAGCATCGGAGATGTGTTCAGGCAAGTTATGACAGTCAATATGGCATTCGCCGACATTTACGAAGAAGACGAAGACATCCCCAAAATCCTCGAGCTAGAGCCGTGGGCCCAGCAATTGGACACACAATGGGAAAAGCGATTCGAACTGAGAGAACCTTCTACTGAAGATGAGGTTATACAAGTTGACCTCGGCAGCGAATCTTCTCCAAAACCGATCTTCGTCAGTAAAAGCCTAGCAGACGAAGAACGGGAGTCGCTGCTAGAACTTGTCAGAGAATACATTGATGTGTTCGCCTGGAGCTATGAAGACATGCCAGGGTTAAAACCCGACATTGCTCATCACAAACTCAATATTCGGCCAGATGCAAAGCCAGTCAAACAACAACAACGACGCTTCCGCCCAGGCATTATGGATGCAATTGAAGCCGAAGTCAACAAACTGATAGCCAGCGGCTTCATTCGTGAGGAGCAACATCCAGACTGGGTCGCCAACATAGTACCCATCCTCAAGAAGAATGGGAAGATTCGAATCTGCATCGACTTTCGCAATCTGAACGAGGCATGCCCCAAAGATGAATTCCCCCTTCCTATCACAGACATCATGATCGACAATACCTACGGCTTCGAACGTATGTCATTCATGGATGGCTTCTCGGGGTACGACCAAATCAAAATGTCTCCTGATGACGAAAAGCATACATCATTCCGAACGCCAATTGGCACGTACTGCTACACAGTCATGCCTTTCGGTTTGAAGAATACCGGCACCACCTATCAAAGAGCCATGAGCATCATCTTCAGAGACCACTTACGCAAGACAGTGGAGTGCTACGTTGACGATATAGCCGTTAAGAGCCGCTGCAAAGGAGACCATCTGCAGGATCTAAGGACGGTATTCGACCTAATGCGAGCGCACAATTTGAAAATGAACCCTACAAAGTCCTTTCTGGGCGTATCCAGCAGGAAGTTCTTAGGCTTCATCATCACTGCAAAGGGTATCCATGTAGACCCTGAGAAGACAAAAGCAATCATGGAGATGGGTCCCCCGAAAAATCTCCGCGAACTCAGAGGCCTCCAAGGGAGGCTAGCCTACATCAGGAGGTTCATTTCCAACCTCTCCGGGCGATGCCGACCGTTCACGCACCTCATGAAGAAAGAAGTCTCATTCGTATGGGACGAGGAATGTCAGCATGCTTTCGACAGCATCAAAGAATATTTGTCAAATCCTTCAGTTTTGGTGGCCCCGGTTCCTGGAAAACCATTCCTGCTCTATGTACGAGCAATAGAACACTCCCTTAGGGCTCTACTGGCACAGAACAATGATGCAGGCCATGAACAGGCTATATATTATCTCAGCCGAATGATGATTGGGCCAGAGCACTGATACATCGCTATGGAGAAGGAATGCCTCGCCCTGGTGTTCGCCATTCAGAAAACGCGACACTATGTCACCGGACAAACGATACACGTGATCTCACGAGTCAACCCTCTCAGGGTCCTCATGACTAAACCAGGGGCACTCAGCTCTCGCCTCGCTACATGGGCAATACTGCTGTCCCCTTACCATATGATCTTCGTCCCCCAAAAGACAGTCAAAGGTCAAGCCCTGGCAGACTTCTTAGCAGCCCACCCAGGCTCAGAGTCCTCCAGGATATATGAAGAGATCCCAGATGAGGTCGCCGACTCGCATGCAACCTCTCACGATAATATATGGCGTATGTTCTTCGACGGTGCTTCAAGGACCAGACCTAAAGGCAATATAGTCGTCGGGGTCGGGGTAGTGCTGATCTCCCCCTCCGGATTGGTGATTAATCGCGCTTACTCTCTCACGGAGCCCTGCTCTAACAATGTGGCCGAGTACAACGCTTTGGTCATTGGCCTCCAACTTGCAAGAGAGCTGGGGGTAGGATATCTTGAAGCATACGGCGATTCTCAGTTAATCGTCAATCAGATTCGGGGCTCATACGAGGTCCGCCACGAAGACATGATCCCCTATCACCAAATAGCGATCGACATCATCTCATCGTTCAAAGGGTTCTTCATCGAACATGTTCCCAGACTCCGAAATATCGAAGACGATGCCCTAGCTAGTCTTGCCGTTTCCCTTGCAGTTTTGAATTATGATCGCCAATCAGTGGATGTAATAGGCCACGAACTGGTCTGTCCCAAGAACAATGTGCAATTCGTGGCGAGTTATTCTGCCCAGACGATCGATGATGCCCCGGATTGGAGACAACCATTTATCGACTTCGTCGTCTACGACATCCTGCTCGAAAACCCAAAGGAAGCTACCTCCATCAGACGGCGTTCTCTCAGATTCTTCTACGATACAGAGACGAAAATGCTGTATCGCCGCTCTTACGATGGATTACTGCTTCGATGTCTGTCAAATGCAGAAGCCAAAGAAGCCGTACGAGAAGCTCACGACGGTGTCTGCGGGGCCCACCAGCCCGGCCCAAAATTGCAAGACCGCCTTCGACGAATGGGCTACTATTGGCCCACGATGGTGGCAGATGCAATAGATTATGCTAGAAAATGCAAAGCCTGCCAGGTCCACGCAGACTTCATTCACCAACCATCCGAATTTCTACATCCGACTGTGGCATCCTGGCCATTTGAAGCATGGGGAATGGACATCATTGGCCCAATCACCCCACCTTCCTCTCGAGGACATCGCTTCATACTTGCGATCACTGATTACTTCTCCAAGTGGGCGGAAGCTGTCCCACTCGCAGAAGTCAAGACTTCAAACGTGATCAGTTTCCTTAAACATCACGTTATCTACCGCTTTGGACTGCCCCGAAGGATCATCCATGATAATGGTCCGCAGTTTACAAGCCACGCATTCTATTGGTTCTGCGATAAGCACCGTATTCAGAATGTCGCTTCGACACCATACAACCCGGTAGCAAACGGGTTGGCAGAGGCATTCAACAAAACAATCATCAAGCTCCTCAAGAAGTTTGTCTCCTCCAACAAACGCGACTGGAACGAGAAGCTCGGCGAGTGTTTATGGGCGTACCGTACTACAGTCCGAACAGCCACCGGGAATACACCGTTCTTCCTAGTATACGGAAGCGAGGCAGTTCTCCCATTAGAGACTCAGATCCCCTCACTTCGCATCATCCTCATACATCAGTTGACGACGGATGATAACTACCGACACCGGCTACAAGAATTGGAGGCACTAGATGAAAAGCGCCTCTTGGCTCAGCAACGAATTGAGCTATACCAAGCACGCATCTCTGGAGCCTTCAACAAGAAGGTAAAAATCAGAACATTCCAGGTGGGCGATCTCGTCCTGGCAGTTCGGAGGCCGATGGTCATGACTCACAAGACCGCCAGCAAATTCCAGCCAAAGTGGGAAGGCCCATTCATCATTGAGACAGTATTCTCTAACGGTGCTTACCGCCTCACAAAACAAAACGGAAACTTGCTCATGTTGCCCGTCAACGGCAAGTTCCTGAAGAAATATTATGTCTAAACGACATTCTCTCCAAGATCTTCGAGTCATGTACCCGCTGGTACCGCTGAACTCACATCCACAACATTTCAGATTATCGAGTCATATACCCGCTGGTGCCACTGCACTCATACTTTCTCAATATTCTAAATTACCGAGTCATGTACCCGCTGGTGCCTCTGAACTCGCATTCCGGTCACTCTTTCAGATAGTAAGTCACGTATGATTATACCTCTGAACTTTATTTCTGGAAGAGATCCTCCCTCATGATCCACTACCCGCGCTCCCAGTGCACAAAAAAGGGTAATCGATCCACAAATTTCCGAAACGGCCATGTCCTCATTACCTCTGAGTCGTTTTCACTTCCACCAAAAACAAACCATCCCTCGCATAGAACTTCCACGTTCTCCTACCTCTGAGTCGTTCTATGCACCCCCTCTTCATTGAGCCCACTCCTGTCATGTCCTCATTACCTCTGAGTGGGAAGGCTCCGTCGAAGAAACCTTCATGCTTGCCATGTCCACATTACCTCTGAGAAAGTATGTCGGTCCCCTTTCAACCTATTATCTGTACCCACAACCGGAGTACGACAAGGATAATAGGTCCACAAATGTCCTCTGTTGACCACAAATGTCCTCTGTTGACCACAAATATCCTCTGTTGACCACAAATGTCCTCTGTTGACCATAAATGTCCTCTGTTGACCACGAATATCTTCCGTGAAGTCTCTTCTGCCATGTCCTCATTACCTCTGAGCAGGAAGATGCCACGGTAAAACCCTCATGCTTGCCATGTCCTCATAACCTCTGAGCAAATATGTTGGTTTTATTTCATCCTATTATCCGTATCCTGGATCAGGGTACGCCAAGGATAAAAGGTCCACAAATATCCCTTGCTAAGCTCCTTAGCAGAAATCCACCATCTCACCATGCCCCGGGAGCCCAGCTGCTCTACGGCATTCTTTTTCCCAATACCGAGAGCACCCATGACCACTTTGCCATGGCTGTTCCAGATATCCTGACCAAACTTGTTATCCGTACCTAAAACCAAGGTACGCCTAGGGTAACAGGTCCATAAATAATCCCCCAGCAAGTCTAATTCCACAAACGCCACAAGTACAAGAAAGAGAAGATGAGTTGAAACATGCTCATTTATTCAAAATTCAGAGTGCTACATCATTTAGGATCACATCCCTTACAAAAAAAGAGAAGAGAAGCAAAAGAAAACAGAAAGCTGATCACTGCTCCGGGGAACATAACGCCCTGAGACGGTCCGTCAGCAAGGCAACCGACCGCTCAAGCCTCTGGGTAGCTCGACGCTCCGCCTCTTGGGTCAGCACCGCCTTGTCCTCCAGGTTAACAAAAGATCGGGAAACCTTCTTGGCCTCCCGAACGATTGACTCCTGTTCCGTCTGAGCAGCCTTCAGCTCTGACTCTAAGAAGGCCAACTCCTTCTGGAGTGCGAGAATCCGCTCCTTCGTATCAGCAATTCCACGAGAAGCAGACTCTTCTCGAGCACGACAAGCCTGACTCCGACGACCCAGCCTGTCATACGAAGCGGAGAACTTGTCAAGGTCTCCCTGTACAACGGGCCCGGCAGTATCTCGAGCTAGCTTGATCCTATCCCGAGCAGCAATGAGGAAGCCCCGCTCCCGTTCAATCGCAGTAGGCAAACCCGCCTGCCGTATCGCCAGCAATTGGGTCACAAGCTGATCAGCCTCTGCCAACTTAGGCTCCAGAAGTGCACCCAACCCTACCCCGCCAGGAAGGGATTTCAGAGTTGCAACTTGACCCCGAGCGCACCGGAGAGATAGAGAGAAAGGGGTCCCCCGTTCTATAGCAGCGTCTATGCCCCTTTTTAAGTGGCGATAGAAGCTGTCAACCACATCATGCGTCACTTCGTCCAGAGCCTCCGAAGAAGCCGGTGTCAACGGGAGTATGGCTGGCAGCGCTGAAGAAGACGCAACAGAATCTGCCGCTCCTGCCACCAGAGAAACAAACTCCGCACGGAAGGACGCATGAACAGCGGCCAACTCCTCTTCAGCGGCCCGCAGAACTTGAATGCTCGGCAGGGTCGAGAGGTCAATCTCCGAAGCCGTATGATCAGCAGAGGATGAGGTGGAAACCATCGCCAGCTCTATTCCCATCTGCCCGGGGCTGGCGGGAGGCCCCTCGATATGAGACGGCAAAGGAGAGGGAACATTTCTTTCCTCCAGATCACGGCAGGCCGAGCCTTCCCCAAGAACATCCGCTGTGGAAAGTAAAGGGTCAGGACCTGTAGGGCCAAGGCAACCATGAATCGATTTGACCCGGAGGATATGTTGATAGAGCAAATAAGCCCCCTCACTAGTCAATATTTGGCTTATCTTACCAGTGGAGGAGTGTGAGGGCTGAGGTTTGTCTACAGCCACCGTAGCCTCTTCACCAGCAGTCTCCGAGTCAGGTATAATAGGCTCCTCCGCCCCTGCACCCTCGGGAAGGGATACAACGAGATCGGCGTCGCCTTGCTGAAGTTCAGCGATCTCGGAGACGGGCCCGAGGAAACCTTCATCACCTCGGGCCGAGGCCTCATCAATCTGGGAGTTTCCAGCCGCCGCTGAGAGAGCCCCCGCAGAAAGGACCGCGGCACACATGTCGCTAATTAAAGCAGCAAGGGCCGGATCAACTCCAGAGGCAGTAGACGGTTCAAGAGAGGCCGATTCATCAGATGCCTACAAAGAAAAGTGATTAAGTCATATCTCCAGGAGAAAAGAAAACTACAACAAAAAGATGGCTCCGACTTGGTCTTACCTTCGGAACAGCGTCTGCACCTTCACCCCTTTCCGTAATAAGTAGTCTACGGGGTCCGACCGCCGCTCTCTTCACAGAAAAGGCTACTCCTCCGCCAGTGGACTCACGCTTGCCTTGCTTACGTGAGGGACTAGGCACGACAGGCGGTAGTTCTACCCGCACTACCTCCGGTACATATGACAATTGGTCTACCGCCTCATCTAATACAACCGACGGTTGATCCATCATCATATCATCTGCCATGACGGAAGGCTGACCCGCCGTTGCCTCGTCACCAGAAGAAAGAGAGTCCTCATCGTCCCGCTCGTTGTCTTCCTCAATTGTGTCGAAGGACTCGGAATCGGGCATAGGAACTCTATTCGCCCCTTTCTTTTTTGCCCTCGACACCATAGCCTTCTCCGCCAGGCGAGTGTCCACGATGAAGCTAGTCCTCGGGTCAAAATCGAAGAGAGGAGGATTTGCCGTAACATGATACAAAGCCGCCATATACAAGATTTCCCCTATCACGTTTGCGGCAGGAACCAAGAAGCTAGCTCGAGTATGACAAGTGTCATAGTAGCTCCATGCCCTAATACCATCAAGAATGCTACCTTCAAATCCCAGGTGGAAACTGGGACGCCCGAGGAATAGCTGACTATACCCGAATTGACGGGCAAACCTACTGGGCAAGTAGGGCTCTAAGTACACAGTGTTGCGATTGCGGTAAACTAAATGTGTCGGGCGAATGTTACGCAGCCAGAAATGCATCTTTTCAGGTAAGAAATGAGGAGGTTCAACGCCATCAACATGAACACTCCTCACTTCTTGGTCGGTGAAACGGAGAATGGACACGAAGAAATTATATCCGTCCACCTTCGCCAACATCCTCCGACACGTCGGCATGGTACTACATTCCCAAGGCTGATGGTGATACTTGAAAAGAAAAGCATCGTCGTCCGTAACGCCATCCCCCGTCCCAGGCCTCATCAAAGACTGATAATGCAGCAACAGCCATCCCAACAAGTAATGATAAGGCAGTTCTATACGTTCAAAGTCTATTGCCACATCACGAGCAATGACCTTGGACGAGAAGGCACGGAGACCATGCTGAATACTGCACAACATAGCAGGAAGAAGAGCCAGCCTGACCCCAAAGGCCAACTTCACGGCAGAGAGAATGAAGTGGCGACTGATTATCTCGATAGAACCTGCCCCACCTGAGACTACACAATTGCGCAGCCACACCATTAAAAAACCTGCCAAGAGTGCCTTCTCTGACAGCCGCCGGGTACTATAATAAAAATAGCTGAAGGAGTCAATCTGGCTCCCAAATTTGTCACTTTTGGACTTCGACCTTCTAGCAGTCAACACCCAGTCCTCTACCTCCCTAGGAGTTTAACGATCCCAGGAGGTAACCCGGCCAGCAGCGCTGAATTTAAAAAGGTAGGAGACCCAAGATTTGGTATAGGAAGCATCCCCTTCCGAGCTGTCATTTTTCTGGATAGCCGTTCGGTGACAGGTGCTATGATGACACAATAGTTCTTGATACACAGCGACAAAACCTGGGAATCGTCGGTCTAAATCCTGGAACTCCTTATTCGTCGGAGTGTACACTTCGAAGGGCTCGTCTCTCCAGGGGAGATTGGAGACAGCATACATCTCGTGAAGAGCGAGCCCCAATTCCCCTACAGGGGTAAAGAAAGTCCCTGTCCGATGATTGTACATCTCCAGAAGGGCCATGAACAATGGCTTGTTAACGGGCAACCCGTGACTGGTACCCCGGATAGCATCATAAAGATTGACTTCTCGCAGAAATTCTCCATATTTCTGTAGAATCCACGAGGTCAGGTTAGCCCACGGGAGAATGGGGTGTAACCAACTCGACAGTACCAATCTACCAACAGGATAGGACCCTTTGTGAGCAAGCTGGCTTAGAAAAGTGTCAGCCTGAGTGAATGAAAAGATAGGACCAGGGGTGTTGATGAAGGTACCCGGAACTAACCCCATCACGGATCGACTGGCCGGATCCTTGATCGCACGCACTGATCCAGTAGTTTTATTGTAACGGATGTTACCAACAAACATCCCCGGTCTGGTTGGAGTGAGGGTGTCTGGCATCTGCTTGTCCAAGACGATCATATTGAACCACGCAAAAGGGAAATGGCGCTTTATAATGGGGATGTGAATCGGCATCCCGTCCAGGTCAAAATCCTAACTCTCGGAAACATCCAGCACTCGGGAGTTTTCTATGATCAACGCATCCCCAAAGAGGAAGACCGGTCTCAGATACTTTCCATCAGACTTCCCAGAGCTCATCATGTCACTGAGGAATTGGAAAGATTGAACCCTAATAGCATTCAGTCGCTCCAAAGGTTCATCAACAAGTAGTTGTTCGGACACTTGACGAATTAAATCATCTCGATGCACGCCCAAGGCGAACTGACGCGAGCCAACCATAAGTTCCCCCGCAGGATTTACTGGCAGATTCACTGAAGATAAGACAAAAGAGACAAGTCAAAAAGATAGCCGAAACGTAAATTACTTGATGCTTATGCGGCTTAAGCATAGCCTCATGCGGCTCAGTTTGAAAGAGCACATGCGATTCAGTTCGAATAAGCTTATGCGGTTCGGCTCGAAATGGGCTTATGCGGCTCCGTGCGGATAAGCTTATGCGGTTCGGTTTGAAAGGAGCATATGCGAATACGGTCCAAATTCGAATAAGCTTCTATGGTTCGGCTTATGCGGTCCAGTGCGGATGAGCTTATGCGGTCTAGTTCAAATGATCTTATGCGGTTCAGTTCGAAATAAGCTTATGCGGCTCAGTTTGAAAGAGCTCATGCGGTCCAAGTCCAGATAAGCTTATGCGGCCCTGATGACGAAGTAGTTATGCGGCTGCAAACAACAACTTTCATGCGGCTCAGGCCTGGGTCATATCCCATGCGGCCCGAACATGAGTCGGATACGCAGCATATTTGGAAATATAGGCTCGTGCATAAGATATGCGGCGTAGCCATAACAGTTCATGTTGATGGTCCTACCAGCAATAGGCGGGTGAACGTCGGGGGGTAGAACAGGCACGCCAGCCGGCGAAGGAGCCGCCACGTTTGCCGCCGTCGATGAAGACGCGTCCTTCTTGCCCTTCGCTGCCGCAGACGACAACGCGGCCTTCTTGTCCGTAGCAGCGGTAGTCTTCTTGGAAGCCATTGTCGATCGCTGATAGGAGAAGACAAAGAGGAAGTCGACAACAAGAAGTTCGAGCAAAAGAGAGAAGGTAAAGAAACCCTCAAAGAATAAACTTACTCCTACTTATAGGCAAAGGAGGCTCGAAAAATCAAACAAATGCCTCGATCCATGCGCCGTCTAAAAAAATAATAAACCGCTTCGGTCAAAACAAAACTGACCCTTGGGATCCTCCCCCAAAAGGCGGCAAATCAAGGGCATTTAATACAAAAGATTTGCACACGTTCCTGGGACACGTGGCAAAAAGTTTATGCGGCCTTACAGCTCATACGGCCAGATAAATCCATGCGGCTGAATCATCTATGCGGTCAACAAAGGCCATGCTTCTTATTCAAAGTATTTCAATTTTGCAAATTGAAAACTTTGAAGGGGGTCTTGTAGAAGCGTGGAAAATATCAGAACGATGATCTATGCGGCTCAGAACAGGAGAACCCCATACGGCTCATATAGGAGCAGTCCCATGCGGTTCAGAGAGACTCTTAGTCTTATGCGGCTCGAACAGGAGAGTCCATGCGGCTTACATAGGGACAGTCCTATGCGGTTCAAAGAGTCCCCCAGCCGCATGCAGTTCAGAAGTACATGCGGCTCACATTCGACCAACAGAGGTATACGGCTCGATCAACGCCACGTACCCCCATGGGACCCCTTCACACAGCTGGCCATCGAGCAATGGCCCTATTTAATGCTCTGCCATAATTTGACAGCTGACGGCTCTGACATAAAGTGTCATAATAGCCTTGTCATAATGACAGACTCTGTGGGAATAGGAGATAATCTCTGACACGATCCAAGATTGACACGTGGCTACCTCCATGCGGCTTCAGTAAAGAACAGCTTTATGCGGCTGGCAAGAATCGTCTTCCTACGGCTCACCAAGAAGCCATCCCATGCGGCTCGCAAGTACTACACTTATGCGGTTCATCGAGAAACCATCCCATGCGGCTCGCAAATACTATACCTATACGGCTCATTGAGACGTTGTCTCATGCGGTTCATGGATATCATGCGGCTCTGGCAGAATCCATCATTAAGACACGTGGCAAAGATTCAATGGCCCCCACGACTTGACAGCTGGATGATTATGAGATGCAAATCAATCAGAGATTTACCAGATCCCAATGACCAGATTTAATATTATCCTCATAATTAATGAGATCAGGTCATATCATTCATGATCAAGCCAATGGGACACGTGGAGAGAGATCTAAGCTTGACACAACCAATCATGAAGATTTAAAGCAATTAGCATTAATCATTCGCAGGATTCAGTGCTATCCCCATTTATGGCCCCGATCCTTCACGATTAAAACGAATGGTCCAGATTGATTAAGCATCAGGCGGCCGCCACTTTGAGAATGGGTAGTCATCCAAACCCTAATGATGCTCTCCACTATTATAAATAGCAGGGTGCCCTTTCCTTGCAAAGAGGGACAAGGAGAGATATACGCTATCAGAGAGAAAAATACACAGAGAGAGAGAGAAGCCAGAAGAGCAATACGAGGAGAGCGAGAAGAGCATTTCTTTGTCAACGCCAACCATCTCGTCACAGGAGCCAAGGCTGCATA
The DNA here is from genome assembly GCA_029216955.1 of Iris pallida. Classification (NCBI taxonomy): domain Eukaryota; kingdom Viridiplantae; phylum Streptophyta; class Magnoliopsida; order Asparagales; family Iridaceae; genus Iris; species Iris pallida. The sequence continues at coordinate 1,124,084 of JANAVB010014399.1, forward strand.
CCGATCGTCCAAGGAGTAAGGCAGGGCTGCCGTCGCCTTCCCGAGCCTCTATCGTTACCCCCCAGAATCTAAAATAAACAATTGTACTTAGACTGCTGTACCTAGGTTTTTGTCCCTAGGCTTTCTTTGTACAAGCGAGTTTGTATTGTGAGTCTAAGTTCAGTCCTCCTATAAAACTGTTCTGTACTTTTACAATCAATGGCAAACAGTAGGGTCGACGTCACTGCCGCGCCCTACACCCGTCCCTGTAGGGGGAGTTGATGCGGGTGATGAGATTCATTTTTCGAGCCCGGCTCCCAGAGAGGTTGAACTGTCAGGGGCGGACCCTGTCGCTTTGAACGAAAGGGAGAGCCGCCATGCCCCGGACGGGGATAATATCATCAACCCGGATACCGGGGGACCATCCGTCATTAGCTCTGATAAGGATAAGGGCCCTGTTATGGAGGATACTCCTCCTGCTCCTTCCACTTGGGGGACAGTATCGACGTCCCATCCGGCTCCTTCCGTCCACTTGGCACCTCGGGCTAGTGACGAAGTACAAGTCCCTGACGAGAGAGGGTCCGCTGAGGTTGAGGTTACAGCCTCGCAGATTAAGGTCGGTGGGTCTTCTTCAGGTCTGCTGTCCAGAGTAGCTCTTCTAACTCCTGCTATGACGCCTCAGGTGTTGGCAGACGTGGATGAGTATGTGAAGTTTGTTGTTGAGGCAGTGTACAAGATGCTGCAGAGAGGCGTATCGACAGTAATGAATGCAAATGGGAGTTTTACGACGGCAAAAGCCATGGCACTCCCTTACATTGGTCTGATACGTTCTCACCAGGGCCACGATCATATGGCCGAGATTCTGGAGGCGTCAGTAGCCGAGCTCGACCAGCTTCTTTCCGAGCTTCAGAGTATCCGACGAAATGACTTTTCTGCTCTGATAGAGACAGAAAAGGGGAAATTGATAGCTAAAGTCGAGTCGTCGTATTAGGCCACGGTGGTTGTGTGGAATCGCGAGGTGGCCGAAGCTGAGGCTGCGGTAGAGAGGCTATCTCAATCTACGCAGAAAAAGGTAGAATTGCGGGCCTCGTTGGAAGCTAGCATAGCGGAGGTCACTGCCAAGATCCGCCTCCTTGAAGACCAGCGAGCCCAATTCTTGTTAGATGTTGAACGAGTCCAGGTCGAACATGTAGCATCTAAGGAGGAGGAAGCAGCTTTTACCCGCCAGATTCTTTCCCTGACCCACCAGCGGCAATAGCTAGACGAGAAGTATGAGAATGATACTGCCCCTGAAGCTGTAGAGGTGATACGTCAAGAAGCCGAACGCCGGGTCTTGGCGACCGCAGAGACTCGGGCGGAAGACTTGAAGCATCGGATTGAAGAGCTTTCTGCCAATCCCTGTGATGTTTTGGGATTGTAGTCTCTCTCTCTTTTTTTTATTATTTTTGTAGTTTACAATTTTTGCTGGGGATGTAATCCTTTACTTTTAAATAAAAAATAAAGAATTTTGTGGTGTGTTCATTTTTGCTATCATGAACTGATGATTTGTGTGGACCTATTATCTTTTGCGTACCTTGATTTTTAGGTACAGATAATAAGTTTGAGAGAACTGACATGTTTGTTCAGAAGTAATGTGGACGTGGCAAATACGGGGTTCAAATGACAGAATCTTCCTACTCAGAGGTGTTATGGACGTGGTAGGAGTGACTCTGAAGGGATACGCGGAACTACTCAGAGGTAATATGGACATGGAAGTTCTGCGATCGATGTAAGACAACGCAAGGGTTATCCGTACGGGGTATTTACTCAGAGGTAATATGGATGTGGTAAACATGATAAGCAGCACAATCCTACGTGGTGTAAGATTACGCTTTGCAAGGCGTAGAGGAGCAACTCAGAGATAATGTGGACGTGGTTGTTCTTCTACTGAGGATAGAATGCCATGGAACAACTGGGTTCCGAAAGCATAGGATTTTGTGAAGGGAGATGTATGTGAGCTCTGATGATCAGGTCCACTGACTCCCTTGTTGGATAGAGATGGAAGTACATGTCTGAAAGATGTCATGAGTAGTACTTCTTTAGGAACTTACCGTTGATGGGCATCATGAACAAGTCCCTGTTCGGTCGAGCGAAGCGGTAAGTACCGTTTGAGTATACCGTCTCTATGATGAAAGGTCCCTCCCACTTGGGCTTGAACTTTCCTGGTATTTTGTGAGTTAACACCATCGGCCTCCTGACTGCCATGACCAGGTCGCCTATTTGAAAAGTCCTCTGCTTGACCTTTTTGTCGAAAGCCTGTGATATACGGGCTTGATAAAGTTCAATACACTGCTGAGCTAGGAGACGTTTTTCGTCAAGTGCTTCCAATTCTCGCAGACGACGATGCTGGTTGTCTTCTTCTGTCAACTGTTTTGTGATCGCTACACGGAGTGAGGGTATCTGAATCTCGAGAGGCAGTACCGCTTCGCTCCCGTAGACTAAGAAGAACGGAGTGTTGCCCGTCGGAGTCCGTACCGTTGTACGGTAGGCCCGAAGACATTCGTCGAGCTTTTCGTCCCAGTCGCGTTTGTTGGATAACACGATCTTCTTGAGTAACCTGACGATAGTCTTGTTAAATGCCTCGGCCAATCCGTTTGCTGCCGGATTATAGGCGGTTGATGCCACGTTCTGAATTCGATTCTTGTCACAGAATCTGCTGAAGACATGGCTAATGAACTGAGGACCATTATCGTGGATAATCCTTCGAGGTACCCCGAAACGGTAGATGACATGATGCTTGATGAAGCTGATCACCCTAGAGCTTTTCACTTCCGTCAGTGGAACTGCTTCTGCCCATTTGGAGAAGTAGTCTGTGATGGCTAGGATGAAGCGGTGTCCCCTCGATGAAGAAGGGGTGATAGGTCCTACAATGTCTATGTCCCAAGTTTCAAAGGACCAGGAGACGACCGTAGGATGTAGTGGTTCCGACGGTGTATGGATGAAGTCGGCGTGAAGCTGGCAAGCATGGCACTTTTTAGCATAGTCGACGGCGTCGGATGCCATGGTTGGCCAGTAGTAACCCATGCGTCGTAGTCGATCCTGCAACTTAGGGCCAGGTTGATAAGCCCCGCAAGTCCCATCATGAGCTTCCCGAAAGGCTTCGGCTGCTTCTTCGTTGGATAGACATCGAAGGAGAAGTCCATCAAAGTAACATCGGTACAGCATTTTAGTAGCTGTATCATAATAAAACCGAAGGGAACACCTTCTGACCGAGACAGCTTCTTTCGGGTATTCTGGGAGAATTCCACAGACAGCGAAGTCGATGAATAGGAATCTCCAGTCTCGGACATTAACACCGACACTTGTTGTCATGGCATGGGCCATTCGTGTGCATAGATTGTTTTTAGGACAGACCAAGTCTCGTCCAACTACCGTGACGTAGTGTTAAGTCCCGAGGGGTGCTGCCAATGAAGCTGCGAGGCCGGCCAGTGTCACGACCCGCACCCGCTTTTCGAACGCGAGTTCGTGAGCAAGCCAGCTACGTATCGAGCGGACTCCAGCCCGACTCGAGTACGTATAAGCTGTCAAGGTCATGGGTATCATATCTAATCTAAACTATATCTCAATCCACATGAATCATATAAACAAGAATGAACAAGCATGGGTCATGGTCTGCAGCCCATTAGTATATTGTTCGATTAGACTCTAAGAATGATATGAGCCTATAAATAAGCAGAGTATATCATGATATGGAATATAAAGCACGAGAAGATAATAAAGAAATAACACAAACAAATACCTGTATCATACATCGCAATCCTCTATCATCCTGCTCTGCTAACTAACTCCATATAGTCGCTAAACCTGAAGAGATCATCAGGTCCTCAAAGGACTAGCAAGATACATAAAAATGAGCCTTTCTAACAGTTTATTACGCATGGAAAAAAATACAGGATAAATAAGTAAAACTGAGTAATGAATAAGCACGAATCTATACACTATCTACACGAAAATGAACTCCTGAACAAGGACTAGAGAACTCATGTCAAGATGTCAACGGATAACCGAAACGAATACTCAAACCCTCGTCCCTGGTGTGGACTCGCAGGTTTGAACAACTACTAATCCTCGTCCCTAGTGTGGACTCGCAGATTAGCATCACCCTCGTCCCTAGTGTGGACTCGCAGGCGTAAACCCTATACTGCTAACCCTCGTCCCTAGTATGGACTCGCAGGCTAGCATCTACTACTAACCCTCGTCCCTAGTGTGGACTCGCAGGTTTGAACAACTACTAATCCTCATCCCTAGTGTGGACTCGCAGGTGTGGACCAATAACTACTAACCCTCGTCCCTATTGTGGACTCGCAGGTTAGCTTCAAGGTTCAAGACATGAAGGCACGACTCAATCAAGACACGACCAATAAGACACAAGGCTAACTGTGAACACGGTCTACAAATCAATGGTACCAATATATGAACAGGATATGAAAGATACATATCAATAATTATGAGAAAACTGGATAATAAATAAAGACAATGCATGTAAATAAAGCTGTGTAGAAAGGCAAGGTATACTTGCCTGGGGGTTGCACGAAGAACCAACAATGTAACTCCAATCAATAAGTCAGAAAGTCCAAGTCATCACAATTGTCTCTGAAAGCTGAAATAAACATTACCAACGTTCTCAGAATAGTCATATTAGCAAGAATTGCCTGTCCTTAAGTCCAATTCTGGATACAGGGGCAAAACGGTAATTTCAGGCAAAAACGATATCCGCCGTTAGACCCGCTTTGCACCGAAAAGCGTGCCAAAGTCAATGGTCTCTAAAGTCGTCAAACTATATGTCTACGGATCCAATTTTCTGATACGAACCCAACTGTATGTCCAGAGTTGGATTCCGGCGGGCCGTGCACAAAATCGCCCGTTGAGTGGGACCGTAGGGCCCGCAAAACGGTAATTTTATCAACTGTCTCAGAATCGGACCAAACTTGGCATGCAGGACCAGAAAAATGATACGGTCCTGTTGGCGCAAGTTTCGTCTCGATCTGACGTGCGTGCACAAAGTAATTAGAGAATTTGCAAAGTGCACGATACGGTAAATTTTGACGGATACGCATCAAATTCGTCGTGCACACGCGACCAATTTGAATTCCGTCAAAGCCCACACGACCACGAAGCCGTTATGCAACTTTCGATGCCTTCGGTTCGCGACCACGTCGCCCGGAATGGCGGGACGCACGTCGTGTGGATGGGTTTTCCTAAAAATTTAGTTTTGGAAAAACATATTTTTCTCAGTTTTTAACAACTGATATCTTTCTGAAATCTTGATGAAATTAGGAACTACAAAAAGGGTTTCGTAGGCCTATAGGTTGGCTACAAATCTGTTCAAACAGAATTTTGAAACTGACGACATACTGGAAGGAATTCACCTTCAAACTTTAGGGTTCCAAGCACTTTCCAGTTTCCTGTCATTATGGTTTTTCCTCAAATTTCAAACAATTTCACGATTAATCTAGCACAATTAAAATAGATCTATTTGAAGGGGTTTTAGGATGGTCGACTAGTCTATCCTAGAAATTTTACGGATCGAGAAACCGTTGAGTGTAATGAAAGAAAATTGACGGCGAACGGGGTACCTGACTTGACCGTTGCTGCTGTCGCATCAGTTACACGCGCGCACGCGGCCTGTTCCCGCGCCTGGCCGGCCGGCGGCGTGCGACGGTGGCGTACGGAGGTGCGCCCAGGCGTCGGGGATGCGTCGGGGTGGCGTGGCGATAGTTTAGGTTAGATGGTTTTGATGTGCCGCCCCCCCTTCCATACGTATATTCATACGTATATATAGCCTGTGCTAAAAACCGAACAGAGGTCGGGCTCTGCTACTGGAGAGTCTCGGCTGGGAGTTAGTCCAAGCCAGCAGGGCTACGGTGGTTGGGCCTGGGCCTGGGCCTGGGCCGAAGGCTGCTATTGCTTTTCTTTTTCATTCTCTTTTCTTTTCTATTTTTTTAAGCATAATATATATACATATATATATTCATATATATATATATATATATATATATATATATATATATATATATATATATATATACATATATACGTAAATATATGATATATATTTATATATAAATATATAAATATACATAAATACCTTTGTACTTAGATATACATATATATATACTCACAATGTCCATAAATACCTTCCTACAATGTCCATGTCCCAAGCTTCAAAGGGCCAAGAGGCGACCGTAGGATGTAGTGGTTCCGACGGTGTATGGATGAAGTCGGCGTGAAGCTGGCATGCATGGCACTTTTTAGCATAGTCGACGGCGTCGGATGCCATGGTTGGCCAGTAGTAACCCATGCGTCGTAGTCGATCCTGCAACTTAGGGCCAGGTTGATGAGCCCCGCAAGTCCCATCATGAGCTTCCCGAAAGGCTTCGGCTGCTTCTTCGTTGGATAGACATCGAAGGAGTAGTCCATCGAAGTAACATCGGTACAGCATTTTAGTAGCTGTATCATAATAAAACCGAAGGGAACACCTTCTGACCGAGACAGCTTCTTTCGGGTATTCTGGGAGAATTCCACAGACAGCGAAGTCGATGAATGGGAATCTCCAGTCTCGGACATTAACACCGACATTTGTTGTCATGGCATGGGCCATTCGTGTGCATAGATTGTTTTTGGGACAGACCAAGTCTCGTCCAACTACCGTGACGTAGTATTGAGTCCCGAGGGGTGCTGCCAATGAAGCTGCGAGGCCGGCCAGTGTCACGACCCGTACCCGCTTTTCGGACGCGAGTTCGTGAGCAAGCCAGCTACGTATCGAGCGGACTCCAGCCCGACTCGAGTACGTATAAGCTGTCAAGGTCATGGGTATCATATCTAATCTAAACTATATCTTAATCCACATGAATCATATAAACAAGAATGAACAAGCATGGGTCATGGTCTGCAGCCCATTAGCATATTGTTCGATTAGACTCTAAGAATGATATGAGCCTATAAATAAGCAGAGTATATCATGATATGGAATATAAAGCACGAGAAGATAATAAAGAAATAACACAAACAAATACCTGTATCATACATCACAATCCTCTATCATCCTGCTCTGCTAACTAACTCCATGTAGTCGCTAAACCTGAAGAGATCATCAGGTCCTCAGAGGACTAGCAAGATACATAAAAACGAGCCTTTCTAACAGTTTATTATGCATGGAGAAAAATACAGGATAAACAAGTAAAACTGAGTAATGAATAAGCACGAATCTATACACTGTCTACACGAAAATGAACTGCTGAACAAGGACTAGAGAACTCATGTCAAGATGTCAACGGATAACCAAAACGAATACTCAAACCCTCGTCCCTAGTATGGACTCGCAGGTTTGAACAACTACTAATCCTCGTCCCTAGTATGGACTCGCAGATTAGCATCACCCTCGTCCCTAGTGTGGACTCGCAGGCGTAAACCCTATACTGCTAACCCTCGTCCCTAGTGTGGACTCGCAGGCTAGCATCTACTACTAACTCTCGTCCCTAGTATGGACTCGCAGGTGTGGACCAATAACTACTAACCCTCGTCCCTATTGTGGACTCGCAGGTTAGCTTCAAGGTTCAAGACACGAAGGCACGACTCAATCAAGGTACGACCAATAAGACACAAGGCTAACTGTAAACACGATCTACAAATCAATGGTACCAATATATAAACAAGATATGAAAGATACATATCAATAATTATGAGAAAACTGGATAATAAATAAAGACAGTGCATGTAAATAAAGCTGTGTAGAAAGGCAAGGTATACTTGCCTGGGGGTTGCACGAAGAACCAACAATGTAACTCCAATCAATAAGTCAGAAAGTCCAAGTCATCACAATTGTCTCCAAAAGCTGAAATAAACATTACCAACGTTCTCAAAATAGTCAAATTAGCTAGGATTGCCTGTCCTTAAGTCCAATTCTGGACACAAGGGCAAAACGGTAATTTCGGGCAAAAACGATGTCCGCCGTTAAATCCGCTTTGCACCGAAAAGCGTGCCAGAGTCAACGGTCTCTAAAGTTGTCAAACTATATGTCTACCGATCCGGTTTTCTGATACAAACCCAACCGTATGTCCAGAGTTGGATTCCGGCAGGCCGTGCACAAAATTGCCCGTTGAGTGGGACCGTGGGGCCCACAAAACGGTGATTTTATCAACTGTCTCAGAATCGGACCAAACTTGGCATGCAGGACCAAAAAAATGATACAGTCCTGTTGGCGTAAGTTTCGTCTTGATCTGACAAGTGTGCACAAAGTAATTAGAGAATTTGCAAAGTGCACGACACGGTGAATTTTGACGGATACGCATCAAATTCGTCGCGCACACGCGACCAATTTGAATTCCGTCAAAGCCCACACGACCACGAAGCCGTTACGCAGCTTTTGATGCCTTCGGTTCGCGACCACGTCGCCCGGAATGACGGGACGCACGTCGTGTGGATGGGTTTTCCTAAAAATTTAGTTTTAGAAAAACATATTTTTCTCAGTTTTTAACAACTGATTTCTTTCTGAAATCTTGATGAAATTAGGAACTACAAAAAGGGTTTCGTAGGCCTATAGGTTGGCTACAAATCTGTTCAAACAGAATTTTGAAACTGATGACATACTGGAAGGAATTCACCTTCAAACTTTAGGGTTCCAAGCACTTTCCAGTTTCCTGTCATTATGGTTTTTCTTCAAATTTAAAACAATTTCACGATTAATCTAGCACAATTAAAATAGATCTATTTGAAGGGGTTTTAGGATGGTCGACTAGTCTATCCTAGAAATTTTACGGATCGAGAAACCGTTGAGTGTAATGAAAGAAAATCGACGGCGAACGGGGTACCTGACTTGACCGTTGCTGCTGTCGCATCAGTTACACGCACGCGTACGGCCTGTTCCCGCGGCTGGTCGGCCGGCGGCGTGCGGCGGTGGCGCGCGGAGGTGCGCCCAGGCGTCGGGGGTGCATCGGGAGGCGTGGCGATAGTTTAGGGTTAGATGGTTTCGATGTGCCGCCCCCCCTTCCATACGTATATTCATACGTATATATAGTATGTGCTAAAAACCGAACAGAGGTTGGGCTCTGCTACTGGAGAGTCTCGGCTGGGAGTTAGTCCAAGCCAGCAGGCCTGGGCTTCGGTGGTTGGGCCTGGGCCTGGGCCGAAGGCTGCTATTGCTTTTCTTTTTCATTTTCTTTTCTTTTCTATTTTATTAAGCCTAATATATATACATATATATATATTCATATATATATATATATATATATATTCATATATATATATATTCATATATATATATATATATATATATATATATATATATATATATATATATATATATATATATATATATATATATATATATATTCATATATATATATATACACATATACGTAAATATATGATATATATTATATATAAATACATAAATATACATAAATACCTTTGTACTTAGATATACATATATATATATATACTCACATATACATATGTATAATATATTTTTATATAGATACACATACACACACATATTATACATATATTTATATATACATATATGTACACACAAATGTCGTTTATACATATATATACGTACACATATATAATATATTTATATATACATACAAATACTCACATATTATATATATTTATATATATATATAAACTCTCGGAATGGGCTCTTCCCCTCCCGATCCCTCTCCTCCCCCCCCCCCATTTCCCATCCTGGTCTCCCCCGCCGCCTGACGCCCCCGCCCGCCCGCCTGTTCGTCCGCCGGCCCCGACGGCCCCCCCTTAGTTCTCCGTCGTCGTCGGGGTCGACGCCGTCACTTGGTCCCGTACCCCACCGCTTCCCCCGATGGCTTCCCACGTCCGGCAGGTGGTCCTCGGCCAGGCCGCTCCCGCTTCGGGCGGAGACGCAGGCCCCCCAGATCCTCCCTTCCCTCGATCCTAGGCCCCCCTTCTCGTTGTTATCCCGCGCCCCCTGCCGGACAATCTCCTTGCCGGGATGCTCTGGTAGCGCCGGGCCAGGCCGTCTCGGTGGCGTCTGGAGGAGGTGTTGGCCAGCCACACGCCTCGGTGGTCGACGCCGGTCAACGTCCCACCTCTTCTTCCCCCCTGGCCGGTTCCTTTTCTCTCATTCCCCCTCATGCTCGCTGGCCGGCGGCGATCTCCGCCTTGGTCGACCGGTCCAATGAGCTGCTCCGGCACACTCATCTCGCGGTGGCGCCGCCGCTGAGCTGGCCGTCCTCCTCCGCCCCCGGCGCGGGACGTGCATCTCCGCCTCCGTCTGTGGCCACGGGTGGAGCCGCACCACCCCTGCGGTGGCCCACTCTCCCCAAGCCCGGCGTCCTCCGTTCGGTCGTAGCCGTTTCGGCGAGCTCATCCTCGGGTCCCCCGCCATCGGTGGCGTGTCCTGGGCCGCTGTCCCCCTTCACGTCTCGTTTCAATTCGAGGGCCTGCAACCTCGAGGAGCGCGCCCCTCGTGCTTCGAGTATTGACGCTCTTGCTGGTTCCTCGGTAGGACCGCATCTCCATCCCGTTGGAGTTGGGGCCTCCGTTTGCGCAGGGGTGGCCACCCCATCTGCTGTGGTCCTCTCCCCTTTGGAGACCCACGTGGTGGAACACTTTGCGCGGCCTCAAGCGCTGCTTTACGCAGGAAGGGCTGTTGCCCCTCTTTTGCAGCACGTAGACCCCCCCCCACGTGTCCTCCCGACCTATCCCTTGTGCGCAATTGGGTCACCTGACCCCCCCCCCTCCCCCATCTCCTGTTGTTGGGGCAACGCAGGAGTCTCTGCGCAGTCTGGTCCCCCCCCATTGCGCGGTTCGATCAGCTCAGCTGGGACCCGAGCTCTCATCTTCCAGAGCCGCCCCCTTCACGCTTTCAGGACCCTGGCGCCGCGGATCCCCACTCAGTCGCGCTCTCCGGTCGTGGTAGACCTCCCTCCCCCTCCACAGTCCCCGGCCCTGGCACAGTGGATACGCCCCCGGTCGTTCCTTCGTGGCCCAACTCCGTTCACTCCCGGTTGGACAAGTCCGCCCTGACCGCGCCCCCCGGCCCCGTCTGACAGCAGGGCTACCTCCTCCAATGGTGCGAATAGCGATTCCCTCTGGGTCAACCCCCTGCTGGGTTTTGCCCCGGTCCCCCAGGCTGTCGCTGACAAAGAAACTTCCCCCCCTCAGGCCTATGCCAGCTCGGGTTCTCCCGTGGCGCAACTCTCCCTCCCCCCGACAGTTGCTGCAGACGTTCGTGCCTCTCCCCCGTCCTTCGGCGGGATTCTCCCGAGCTCCTCGGCAGACCCCCCCTCCCTCCGGGCCTTTGCCGGTGCGACCCCCTCCTCGAGTCGTGGTGCGCCGGCTGGCCTTGACCATTCAGCAGCCGGTTCCCTTCCCGGCCCCATCTCCTTTGCGGACGCACTGAGACCTGATCGGATTAGGCCTGGCTCTTTTTCGGCCACGGAAGTGGTCCTGCCTGACGTAAATCTGATGCCTCCGTCGGACGGATTCCCTATCCGGGTCCCCTTCTCCTGCGGGGAAATCCGAGCCCTATCTTCCCCCTTCAGCAGAACTCTGGTCCTCAAGTTTGGATCCGGATGCCCGAAATTCTCTATCGTTCGAGAGGCCATCTCGAGATGGGGCATCTCGGCGACATACCGGATTGCTCCTCTAGACCCCAAACACCTGTTTATCCACCTTTCCTCCGACCAGGACTACAACAAAGTGTGGATGAAAGGTTCAACCAGAATTGATAATCAGTTTGCCAAAATTGTCAAATGGTCACCGAACTTTAACCCCAAGATCGACTCAACTATCATCTCCTCCTGGATCACCCTCCCCAATCTCCCCCTTATATGTTTTCCTGCAGCAGTCCTAAAGAGGATCGCTAGCTCTTTCGGAGTCCTGGTGGCCATCGCCGAGGAAACGAAAAACCTCTCTAAATGTAACTACGCGAAGATTTGCGTAGAGCTGGACCTCACAAACGAGTCACCCAAGGTGATAGAGATAGAACTCGGTGATCAATCTTTCAGTCAAACGCTGGTTTATGACAACAGCGTTATTTTCTGTCAACACTGCCAGATGCGCGGCCACTCCCTACAACAATGCTTTTGCGCCCACCCAGAACTCAAGAAACATGTCCCCAGGTTAGCGCACGAGAAGGGAGCAGCATCCCCACCCCGCTCCACATCGAGGACCCCCACCCCCCCCTCCTCCAGTTTCAAATTCCCTCTCCCTCTCCGCTTCTGTCCCCGCCCCCCAGCATTCTCTCGAAATTACTCTCCACAATCCCAGTGTAGAGATAAACTCGGAGTCAGCTGCAGAGCCTGAGCTGCCGAGCGCTGAGAGCCTCCCTAACCCCTTATCCCCCTCTCTCGCCATCACCCTCCATAATTCCTTCGAAGCGCTTGACTTTGCTCCGGATGATTGCTCGCCAGAGACGCCTTCCTCCGGTGGCCTCCATAACCCCCACCCCCACCTGCCACATTCCGACTTCGTCTTACTTCCCCACCACAACCCCCCCTCTCCTCTCTCTACCTCGCTGCCCATCCCCATTCATCCTCCGTTGACTTAGAGATTCCCGGTGCCCTGTCGTCGGCTGATTTCAACTCTCCTTCCATAGGGGAAGTATCACCTCTCCCCTTTCGATCGGACACCGACCCTCCGTGCCCGTCCTCCCCGCTCACCGGAAGATTCTGGCAGGCTCAGAGAGCGGGTTTCCTTGATCGCGACAATCCACTTTGCGCTCTATCTGAGTGCGAAGACTTCGACATCTCCCACTCAGCAGCTGCAGTCGCTTACTCGAGTTCAGATCGGACTCTAGCTCCGGTAAGCACCCGCCCAGAAAACAACTCTCTCAAGAAAAAGAAGAAATCCAAGAAACAAAGGCAGCGTACGGCGATGATCACGAGATCCGCCGCAAAGCTGCAAAGCCCCCCTCCCTTCTTCGTTAATGCCTAACATTCTTTCTTGGAATGTTCGAGGCATCAGGAATAAATAGACTATGAATCGGATTATCAGCCTTACCAAATCGCACAGGATTGATTTACTAGTCATTATCGAACCCAAAATACCTTACAAAAGAATGAAAGAAATCCAACTCAAACTGGGATTCCCTTCCGCGATTCCCGGTTGTCACGATATTTGGATCTTCTTTACAGCTGACTTCAAATATGGCATTATCAACGATTCCCCCCAAGCCCTCTCCTGCTGGGTTGAGCATCCCGCCTTCAAGTCCCGCATCATCCTTTCGGCCATCCATGGTAGCTGCAGCATCCCGGAGCGCAGAGTCCTCTGGGAGCTTCTGTCGGGCACCTCTATTCCTCACGTCGATATACCTTGGCTTTGCATCGGAGATTTTAACACGGTCTCTTACAGAGAGAAAAAATCTGATGGTCGTGACCCCCCTATTCGGCCATGGAGGACTTCAACAATTTCGCTTTAACCGCTAATCTATCCGCCATCCCCTTCCACGGCAACCAGTTCACTTGGTGCAACATGCAAGACGGCTCGCATAGACAGTACTCCCGCCTTGATCGGGCCATGGTGAATGACTGTTGGGCGGATTTGGGATTGATCAACAATCTGACGCACCTGAACTCCACTGAATCTGACCACTCCCCCCTCCTGCTCGAAATCAACATTTCTCATAACCGCATCAAAAAATCCTTCCGCTTCCTCGACTTCTGGCGTCACCACCCCCAGTTCATGCGCATCGTGGATGAGGCGTGGGCTTCGGTCACTCACCCGGACCCTCTAGTCAGATTTGCTATCAAACTTAAAGCTACCAGGAAAGCCCTGACGGCCTGGAGCACCATTGCGTTCGGAGACATTTTTCAAGCCATCAAGGATGCTGAAGACGATGTCACCCGTGCGGAGATCGAGTACGCCCTCTTCAATTCCTAAGATAATCGCGCCTCTCTCAACCTCGCCAAGGCCATCCTTAAATCTAGAATCAGGGTTGAATCTAAATTTTGGAGACAAAAGGCCAGATTAACCTGGGACTTGGAAGGGGACAAGAATTCCGGCTTCTTCCACAAATGCGTCAAAGGACGCAGAAGCTCTCTTAAGATTCATCGCATCCGCGATGATAATGGCCATCTTCTCGACGATCAGGAGAATATTCGGACGGCTGCCACAAACTATTTCTCCAACATGTTCGCTAAAGAGGCCGTGATTAAAGATGACGAATTTCTGGCCGAGATCCCCTCCCTGATTTCTGACATGGATAACGAAAGCATCCGTGCTCCCCCCTCGGTTGACGAGATTAAAACTGCGGTGTGGTCCATTAATGCCAACAGCGCCCCGGGTCCGGACGGATTCAACGGGGTTTTCTTCCGCTCTTGCTGGGACATCATTCGATCCGATCTTGGGGAGGCCACAACCGCATTCTTTCAAGGTGCCACTTATCCGAAATCTATATCCTTCGCTCACATCATCCTCATTCCCAAGAAAGACAATCCGGACACCTTTAAAGACTTCAGACCTATCAGTCTCTGCTCTTTCACCAACAAAATTATCTCTAAAATCATCGCTTCCAGAATGTCGGGTACCCTTCCCAGAATCATATCCGAAGAGCAAAGTGGCTTCGTCAAAGGTCGCAATATTACCGATAATATCCTTCTGGCCCAAGAGATGATCACGTGCATGAAATTCCCGTCCAGGGGAGGGAACGTTGCCATCAAACTGGACATGGAAAAAGCTTACGACCGCCTTGATTGGCAGTTCATGATCTGGGTATTCAGAGCCTTTGGTTTTTCGGAACCGGTGATTGATATCTTCTTTAGATCCATCAACAACTCTTGGTTTTCCACTGTCATAAACGGCCAGCCTCAGGGTTTCTTCAAAGCTACTCGGGGAGTCAGGCAGGGTGAGCCCCTCTCCTCCACCATTTTCATCATCACTGCTGAAGCCCTGAGCAGAAACCTCAAAATCATGCCGCGATCTCCTGGGTTCCAACACTTTCACACAACGACCGGTTGCCCTCTCATAACTCATCTGGCGTACGCGGATGACATCCTCATTTTCTTCGCTGGTACTATTAGAGCCATTGAGGTGGTTACTAGAACTCTGGCTAATATACTCGTTGCTCTGGGCAGAAAATCAACAACAGCAAGAGCGTGATCTACACTCATCACAAAGCCGACAGAACCCACTCGGCTGTGCTGTCCTTCATGACCTCCTTCTCCACAGCTTACCCTCCTTTTCTATACTTGGGCTGCCCATTGGTGTACGGCAGAGCGAACGCTGGGATTTTCGAACACATGGTGGGCAAGATTTGCCAGAAAATTGTGGGCTGGCACAACGCCTCCCTTTCTCCCGGGGGGAAGTTAATTCTCATTAAACACGTTCTATCCTCCATCCCCATATACACCCTGGCGGTGTGCTCGCCTCCCATCAAAGTGCTTCATTCTATTGAATCCATCCTCGCCAATTTCTTTTGGGGACATATCGAGGGTAAGAACCAACATCACTGGGCCAGTTGGGCTACCATGGCCAAGTCTACTGAAGAGGGAGGTCTGGGATTCTGCAGGCTGGCCCACGTGGTTGACGCTCTCTCGATAAAATTATGGTAGAAAATTCGATCTGAAACCTCGATCTGGACCAGATTCATGAGAGCCAGATACTCCAGATTCTGTCACTTAACTGAGACGTCTGCCAATTGCAGATCCTCCGCGTCGTGGCGGCGCATCCTTCGTGGCCGCATCCTTGCGGAACCACTCTTGCGTCTTAACCTTGGGGATGGTCGCTCGCAGGCCTGCAAAGAACGCTGGTTGGGGGACGAAATCCTCAGGCCCAACGTGTTTACTCCGCCGTCGTGCGAGATTCGGGATTTATGGGATGCTGACGCGCCAGGGTGGAACTGGAATAGGGTCCGCGACTGGCTAGGCCCGGCGGTCGCGGCGAGTTTGGGAGCTTCTAATCTGTCGATCAATGAAGCTCGGGATATGCTCAGATGGTCCTCCAACCAGAGTGGCGTCTTCACCCATGCGTCGGCCAGGGGCATCTTCAGAGACATACATGTCACGACTTCCCCTTCGGCCAAGTTTTGGCACACGTGTATTCCGGCGAAATGGTCCATTCTCCTCTGGCGGGCCACGCGTCGAAAACTCCCCACGGATGATGCTGTGCAATCCTTCGGATATAGTCTGGCCTCCAGATGCCACTGCTGTGCTGATCACCATCCTGAATCCGTCGAGCACGTACTGCTTTCTGGGGAGTCGGCCTCTCACATTTGGACTCACCTCCACCACAGGTGCAATAGGGTCCCCTCAATCGGGGGCATCAACGATCTGTTGGCCAGCTGGAACTCGTCCCACGGGCACCAGATCGTCGCTGCCACCGCATTTTGGGTTTTATGGAAGAACAGGAACAAACACAGATTCGAGGACCGCCAATTCCCGCCGCCTCGATTGCTCAGTGAAGTGATTAGGCAAATCTGCAAAAGAAAGAGGTGTTGCACTCACACCTCGAATCAGTTTTGGAATGATCTGGTCGACTGACTGGGACAGGGGCGAGTTCTCGTCTTGATCTCGCTCTTTCTGCCTAACCTTCTGATGCTCGGTCCTAGAACCGTTTTGTGGGCAATACTTCGTGTTTTCCTCTTTGTTTTGGGTCGGTCTTCGCGCTAGGCGCGCTTACTTGTATAGGCTTCGGCTGTTTGCGCCTTCATTCAATAAAGTTTTTGTTTTCCAAAAAAAAAAAAAAATATATATATATATATATATATATATATATATATATATATATATAATATAACAAAAATATATATAATATATATATATATATATATATATATATATATTAGAGAATAAAATAATATTAAACATATATATATATATATATATATATATATATATATATATATTAGAGAATAAAATAATATTAACTATTAATAATAAATAATTTATTTATTTAATAACCACAATATTAACATTAATAATAATAATAACCCTACTAATACTGTAATTAAACCAATAATATATTTCCGTGAACTCATCAAACACACCATTTATTTGGTTCCAGAAATTCGTACAATTATTCTAAAACAACATTTAAATAAACTATTAAATATTTAGAAAGTATTTGTCAAGTCCTAAAAATAAATAAGAAAATATTTGTATACACATAAAATGTCTACATGGCCGTCTTAGATCTTTCTACATGCCTACATGGGCTTGGAATTGACTTGGGTCTAATCTGGACAGGTTCGGTACAACCGGGTTCCCGAAAACTCGATAATATAATTAAATAATAAATAAAATCTTCGGTACGGGTTAAGTCGCAACTTGGCCTGGTTTTTCTAGTTAGGACACTCATATGGCTCGGCATTCCCCTACCATGGCTAAACACTAGTAAAAGCACGCCACTGCATTATCCGTGCCATGATTCCTAGTCGTCTTGTACTTCAAAACTCAACCATGGGTAAAATCATCCACCGTAATAATTTACTAAATAATCATTTATAAATAATTCTAAAAATCACCATTTAAGTCAAATAAATAAATAAAAAAATTTATTTCAAGCATTTTCGGGAAGGGGAGCTACAGCCAGAGCGTCAGCCTCCAGGTTTTGTAACCGAGGTACGTATTCTATGAAGAACTTGGTGAAGGTTGAAATAATATTCAATGCGGCTTCATGGTAAGGAACCAGATCTTCATGGCGAACTTCGTACTGCCCTCGGATTTGATTAACGACGAGTTTTGAGTCGTTGTAAGCTTCCAGATGATCTACCCCCAGCTGTTGTGCCAGCTGGAGTCCCATGATGAGAGCGTTGTACTCGGCAACATTGTTGGAGCACGGCTTTGAAAGGAAGTAAGCACGCTGGATGACCAGCTCATCGGGGGAGACTAAGACCACCCCCACTCCTGCGATGATTTGGCCTTTGGGGCCTGTTCTCGAAGCGCTATCGAAAAACACCCGCCAGATGAAGTTTTCTTCGGTGACGTTTAATTCTTGGACCTCATCCGGGATGTCGTCATAGAGCCTGGAGGACTCTGGGATGGGGTGCATGGCTAAAAAGTCGGCTAGAGCTTGACCCTTGACGGCTTTTTGTGGAACAAACACCATGTTGTACGGCGTCAATAGGATTGCCCATGTAGCAAGTCGGGAGTTCAATGATCCTGGCTTTGTCATGAGAACGCTGAGTGGATTGACTCGGAAGATGACATGAATTGTCTGGCCCAAAACATAATGGCGAGTCTTCTGGATGGCGAACACCAAAGCCAAACACTCCTTTTCAACGGGGTTGTATCGGTGTTCGGCCCCGATCAGTGTCCTACTGAGGTAGTAGATAACTTGCTCGTAGCCTGCATCGTTGTTCTGAGCCAACAAAGCGCCGAGGGAATGATCCATGGCACGGACGTAGAGGAGAAATGGTTTGCCTGCGACGGGTGCCACCAGGACTGGCGGGCTCGTCAGGTAAGCTTTGATATCATCGAAAGCTTTCTGGCATTCTTCTGTCCAGACGTAGGAGACTTCCTTCTTCATGAGTTGGGTGAAGGGTTAGCATTTTTCGAAAAGGTTCGCTATAAACCTTTGGATGTAAGCCAGACGCCCCTACAGGCCTCGAAGCTCTTGGAGGTTCTTGGAGGGTCCATGTCAAGGATGGCTTTGGTCTTCTCGGGATCGACATGAATGCCTTTCGCCGTAATAATGAAGCCCAAGAACTTTCCGCTAGAAACCTCGAGGAAGGATTTAGCGGGGTTCATCTTGAGTTGATGCGCTCGCATGAGATCGAAGACTATCTTTAGGTCTTGTAGGTGATCACCTTTGAGACGGCTCTTGACTGCAATATCGTCAACATAGCATTCAACTGTTTTGTATAGATGTTGACGGAAGATGGTACTCATAGCTCGTTGGTACGTAGCACCCACATTCTTCAAGCCAAAGGGCATCACTGTGTAGCAGAAAACCCCCTTCGGAGTCCTGAATGACATGTGTTTTACGTCATCGAAGAACATTTTGATCGGGTTGTAGCCCGAGTACCCATCCATGAAAGACATACGTTCAAAGCCACATATATTGTCGATCATAATGTCAGTGATTGGAAGCGGGAATTCGTCCTTCGGGCAAGCAGTATTGAGATCCCTGAAGTCGATGCAGACTCGTATCTTTCTATTCTTCTTGGTGAAAGGGACGACATTGGCCACCCAATCCGGATGTTGTTCTTCACGGATGAATACGCTGCTCAGGAGTTTGTCCACCTCCTGATCGATAGCGTTCATGATGTCGGGACGTAAACGTCGTTGTTGTTGCTTTACAGGCTTAGCATCAGACAATATGTTGAGTCTATGCATTGTGATCTGGGGATCAAGTCCCGGCATATCTTTGTAGCTCCAGCCGAAGATGTCGATATATTCTTTGGCCAATTAGACCAAAGACTCTCGGTCTTTTCCCTTTAAACTCTTGCTGATAAAGATGGGTTTGGAATGAGATCCATCCCCAAGGTCAACTTGTTCGACCTCGTCTTCGGTAGGGGGTTCACGTAATTCAAAACGAGACTCCCACTGTGCTCCTAGGCGTTGAGCCCAGGGTTCTTCCTCAAAGAGTTCCAGCATTTGCTTATCGCCTTCATCCTCTTGAGATTATACAGATGTCATGTTGACTGATAGCACCTTCCTGAGGACTGAGCCGATACTGGTATCGGAATCCCAAGTTGATGCTTCAAACGAATGAGAGTGTTCCACTTCTTCTGCCTCCGAACTCTCTGGAGTTGCCGGCGGCGTGACATAGCCCAACCCCCGTCGAGTACGATGATAGTAGTCATGCGGCTTTCCTTTAGGTGTTGGGAGCCAGAGGGGAAGATGCTGGCCTTTGTCGTAGTTCAGGCCTTTGTTGTTTTTCAGGTCATAACCCATCTTTTGAATGAGGTACTTTGCCTTGTCCGTGTACCGATAGACTTGTATTCTGCCGGTATCTGGTTCTGACTCGAGTGGCGGGAGGTCTTGATGACGCTCGACTTTGCCGAAGATGATGGGTTCTTCATTTCGATTCTGCGGTGGGACTATAAAATAGACTCCTTGGGACGGGACTACTCGATTTACATGATTGACGGTCGTTATTTGTGTTTGTAACGACCATAGAGCATTATCTAGTGTATACATGGCATTCTAATATGAAAGACTAGAATAATTGAAAGACACTCTGTTATTGATAAAACACGAGATTTTATCCTGCGGGATTACATTATCAAGAGAAGGTGCATCTATATCAGCAGATATGTACTCTCATAACTCTTCATCTGTGAGCACTGGGGCTGGTTCAGGAGAGTTCATCGTAAATTTGACCTTGGGATCCGAGAGGGTTGTGTGGGTCTTCTCTTGCAGCTTAGATGATTGCAGAGGCTTGCCTTTAAGACGCACCTTCAGGGGTGCCTCGACTGCGCCTTCGATGACAGGTGCCTTCCCCTGTAGTTTTGCCACCAAGGGGGCCGATGTTTGAGGTAGTTTTCCCTTGAGCCATATCTTCAAGGGAGCTTTAGTAGGTGTTCTACCTAGAGAAGTCGATGCTTTTCCAGGTAGCTTGATTGCCATGGGAGGTGGCATCTGAGGCGGTTTTCTTTTGAGTCAAATTTTTAAAAGGAGCGTCGGGAATCATCTCTGGCTCCATGTCTGGCTCTGTCGCTATTTCTGCCTCGTCGTCAGCATCATGGCTTCCCCTTCATCGAGCGACTTATATAAGCTAGCATCGGTGAAGTAGGCTTCGACCCCCTTGAAAGGGTCAATGTCCGCGAACTCTGTCCGGATGATGTCGTTAGTGGACACGTACTTCATACATTGGTGGAGTGTAGATGGCACCACGATGTATTCATGCAGCCACGGGCGACCCAGCAGGAGGTTGTAGTTGACGTCGGCATCCACGACATAGTAAGTCACCTCGGTTCGGAGGTTACCGATATGACACTTCAGCCGTATTTTACCCAGCGGTTCACTTTTACTAGCATTGAAACCGTTAATTATAGTGTTGGAAGGCGCCAGGCGGTACATTGGGATCCCCAGTATTGAGAGCAGAGTCCTAGGGATGATGCTGAGGGAAGATCCTAGATTAATCTGAATTCGCTTCACCTTGACGGAACCCACATACCCTGTGTAATACAGTAGCCTGTTGTGCCGGTTGTGCTTGAGCAGCATGTCTTGTTGGGTGAAGGTTATGTTGGGGATGACCTCATCCGTACAATGGCAGTGCGTACATATGGTCGGGATATCCTCAGGCTGCTTGACCTGACTGATGAAGGACTCAGCATCCTTCAAGGCTTCACAGAGAGCTTCACGGGTGTCTTTGGAAAGACGAAGGAGCTCAAACAGTGACAAACGGGCAGGAGTACCGACAAGTTATGCCAGTATGTCGACGTTGTGGGGCTTGACTAGCCCCGAAGCATTTTCCCTTCGCAAAGGCTTGTCGAAACGGGCCTCTACGTGCTTCTGTTTATTGGCTACTGGAGGTCTGGATGGGCCCTCTTCCTGGACAGTAGGGGCAGTGCAGGGAGGCACCACCTCGACGGCAGCTTCGTCAGGTTGGGCGTTCTGATGTGAACGTGTTTGTACAGAAAGAGCCTCTTCTGTGGAGGAAGAGACCATACGGCAAGACTTGATCTTCTTGTCCTTGGTTTTGGAGGCAGAGCGTACCCCCGGTTGAGTAACTTCGGAGACGAGATCGGGGTAAACCCATAAGATCTCTCCCCGAGATGTGATGAGTGGGATGAGTCCACTCACGTTGTCACGAGTAGGTGGTAGGTTGACCACCTCCATTGTCGCCTTTAGGATGGGGACGATGCCATCTTGTTTTGTGGTTGGCGGCAAGGTACCGAATTGGAGCGATACCAGGTTGGCCGAGACTGTCTTCTCTTCATAGTCGACGGAGATAACATTCGTATTAATCATGCACTGGATGTAGTTTTTGAGGACGTAGCAGTCCTGAGTTGGATGCCTGACAAACCGATGGTAGTGACAGTACCTCGGATTGTCCACTCTCCCAACCTCGTCGGGACGCTTCGGGTCCGACAATTTGATCTTATCACCCTGCTTCAACATCTCAAAGAGTTGCAAGGTGTCTTCATCGTTGAAAGAATAGACCTTCTTTGGTCTCGGTGCAAGCGGAGGCTTCTGAGTAGGTGCTTGTACACCTTTGGAGGCAATGACAGTCAGCGCCTGCTTCCCCTTCGTCTCACATCTAGGGTTGTTAGCAGCAAGCCGTTTTCCCTTGTCTTCAAAAGCAGGGAAACTGACTCCCAAAAGGCGAGCATTGGATGCCTTCTTTTCAGCTGCTTCAGCCTCAATAATCAATGAGCTCCAACCGGAGGAGGAGTGGAGTTGACCCAGGGCTTGATCGCAGGAAGCATGTTCATGCTGCAGGAGGAGAGGAGTGCATGTTCTGGCATACCCGGGGGCAATCTGAAGCAGGCTTGTCGAAATCGTTCGATGAATGCTCGAACCGTCTCCTTCTCCTTCTGACGTACCTCTATCAGGGACGCCATTGTCATGTCTTTCCCTCCGTCGTAGAAACGATCAAGGAAGAGACGTGTCAAGTCATCGAAGGAGGATATGGAGTTGTCATGGAGACTGCAGTACCAGTCGTAAGCCACTCCTTTCAGTGCCCCCGACAAACAGGCTGGTGAGTAGCGCGTCTTCCTTCGAGAGATGTCCCGTTTGAGACTGGAAGTACGTCAGATAACGGCGTGGAGAGTCCTTCCCGTCGTATGGCATCAATGTTTGTGGTTTATACTTGGGAGGATAAACCACTTTATTCCATTCGAGGGGGTATGGTTGCGGGATCCCCATCTTCTGGCGCTCCTCCTGTCTATTCTTCGACTCGAAGCGCTCACGTAAGTCCCTGATCATCTCTACCACGTCTTCTGTGGAGCTGGGAGTCGGAGACGGTGGTACAGTCTAGAGTTGTACATTCGAAGGTTCCGACAATCGAGGTGCTTCGCGGTAATCGATATTCAAGGATGCCCGTTGAAGGGGCACACTTGATTCCCCATTGACTCCTGGGTCAGGATTAGTGGAAGGTGCTCTGGCCAAAGCTGGCCATATCTCGAACACTGCTTGAGTCAGTGTCTGCATGGAGGCAGAGAGGGTTTTGAGTCCTCCCTCCAAGGTATCCATGCGCTGAACGAGATCTACTGGTGGCGCATCTGACTCCGTATCACCACCTCCCATCATGTATACTGTCATGACGTGACTGGATGTGGATGGATCGGTTGAAGCTTCGCTTTCAGTCTCGCTCTCCTGTAGAAGCGGAACTTCCCCCGGAGCTTCGTCTTGGCTACCCCTAGCAATGTTCTGGAGGATATCTTCGTCTTCCGGATGAAGATCCACATGGGCTTGACTACCTCCAGCTATGTTCGGGAGGCTAACTTCATCTTCGGGATGAAGATCCACAGGGGCTTGACTACCCCCAGCTTCCTCTGAGATCTTCTTTCTCCCCCGGGTGCCCTCAAATACTCCTGAGGACGGGACGGTCGTCTTGGTCTTCCTCGACTGGCTCTTGGATGAGGACGAGGTCGAGGAGTTGCCAGTCGTCTTTCGAATTGATAGGGAGTTGGAGACTACATTGCAAGAAGCAACCTTTAATTCTGGCTCCTCTTCAGTTAACACCTTCTTTCCGAGGCGACGTTGGAGGGGTGTTGATGATTACAGCCGCTGGAACACAGACTGCCTTTGTGGTGGGACTGCTGTCTTACAACAACAGTTGATGGTGACTACAGCACGGGTGTGCCCTGTGAGGGACGCATTGTGCTTGTCAGTCGACTCTCCTGATCGACGTTTGTGAATGATCACATTACGCAAATTGTTAGAGGAGATGCCACCTTCACACCCCCATCAGGCGCATGGCAAGGCCAAGCACCAGGGTGGTCAAGTGAATGCTGCACCCCCTGATCCGATGTAAAAGATGCATCCAGATCAATAGTAGGGAAGCAACATTTAAAGTGGCTTGAACCAGCCTCAGACGCACAACCAATGTAGGCACGGGGGTTCAAGACCACGGAGTTTGCCTCACACGGCTTGTTTGAAAATGCAGCAGATGTGCCCAAGCGGCACGAGGTCTTTAAAGATTGGCCCGTTCGCGGCGCAGAAGCACTCGAGTCAACCTTGTATAGTTTACCATTGGCAGCGCGCATGATTGTGAGCGCATGCCTCTGGCTCACTGCTGGCATAGCATGTTCGAGGCGTATGGCCCGTGCTGCCTTGGACTTCTTCGTACCAGCCCATTGGGGCGCATAGTACTCAGAGTCCAAATTATCTTTGCCACGATAGCAAGTGAGTCTGTCAAAGACAGATGCCTTCTGTGGCATATCATAGTTAATGCACAGGGCGTTAGCTGCGCCCCTGCTCCGTCGACGCATCTTCCTTATCTAAGAAGAAGAAGGTTCGGGAATGTGGTCGGCCCCACGCTTCCCCGAGGGATGTGCTGCACCCGCGGGCGCATCCTGGCTGCTGAGGACATCAGCAGGAAGGGTAGGCTGCATCGGCGCATCCCCTTCGGTGATGGTGCCAGGGGCCTCGACCTTATGTACCCAGGCTTGGCGAGTCTTCTTCGGCTTCGGCAGTCGCTTCGAAGGACTCGCACTGCCTTCAGAGATGAACCCCTCATACGCCTGTTGATTGAGGTGTACGACCAGCATCTTGTGGGAGGAGCCCACCTTCACGTCGTCAGATTGCGACACAGCTTTCTCAGCGGAGGAGAAAGAGGTCCCCAGCAAAATCGCCAGCTTATTTGCCATTAAAATTTTTTGATTGCAATTTCAATTACAAACAGAACAGTATTACAATGTAGGACTTAGATGTAGTCCTAGGAGTACACTTTTGTTTATCTGGGTCCTGTGTCGATGGAGCGAGTGGTAATGCGTTGACTCCGTTGACGATCTGATGACAATTTCTGGTTCTCTGAAGGTTTGATTTGCTCTGGGTGCTAGAGCTTGCGAAGAGGAAGAGGACGTTGAGTGTCTCTGTCCATGTCCGTCCCTCTGTGTGTGTGTAGAAGAAGGAAATGATCTCTCTATTTATAAGCAGCAGGTTGGGCTGCTCATGCGTGCATATGTAGGATGTTTCTGTACGTGGGGATGCCACATGGTTGAAGCTGTGGGAGGTACATGGATGATGCACCATCATTTGTGGGTTAAATCCTTCATGCTGTATTTGTGGGCTGGCACGTAGCAGGAGAGAGGATCTTTCAGTTGCTGAGATCTTGGGTGATTAGCACCCCTTCATAGGCTGAATTGAGTCAAAGGACATGTGGCGCATGTTTATAGCTCAAAGATCTCGAATTTGGTGGAGGGTAATCTGATAGGATGCGCCTGGGATTGGGCGCATAAGAAGACTTTGGCTCGCAACCTTCAAGAGTCACGAACCAGTCTGGGCGTATGGCTTTTGAGGTGCATGCGAGGCTTCAGTAGCGATTTGACCTCTGTCTTTAGGGATCAGAGGAAGGTCTGAGGTGCATGGCTCTTGAAGCGCATGCAGAGGTTTGGGCGCATGGCTGCGGAGGCGCATGCGAATGGTTGGGCGGCCACGTGGCTTGTAACCGCCAGAAGAGAGTAATGATGACGCTGACGTCAGCGACGCTTCATTTTCTGTAAAAGCTGTTGCTGCTCTGTCATCGAGGCATGGCTGCTGTCGTGTCAGACTTCAGCATTTAATGTTCTTTGACGGGTGATGGGCTTTTGAGTGGGTGCATTGATCTGCGTTCTACTAGGCGCATGGGGACGTGTGGGGCGCATCCTTATGAGGTGCTTGGTGCTGATGGGCACGTCTGTATGATGCACGGTCTGACCGGCGCATTCGTTTGCATGACGCATCTTTATTGGTCCGACTGTTGCGTTCTTCAAGTGCTTTAAATAGCCATTTTGACTTGGCTGAATTCGAAGGGTCAGGTTCATCACCATAAATGCAAATTCATTGCACGGGACTCGGAGAGCCCGCCACTTGGCGCATAAGTTTGATTTTCTCGGCCTATAAATAGCAGCAAGGAGAGAGTTTGCCTCTCGTTCTCTCATGTCTTCCCGAATGAACTTATTTGCTCGAGTACATTATGTTGACAAGATGCTCCCGAGGGTGAAGATATGACGAGTTGTCTTCGTACATGCACTTGAAGGTGACTGTTACATCCAAAAGTCGGGGTCGCAGGCTTCTGAGGCAGGCGGAAGGTGCCTGTTGTATCCAAAGATCGGGATGCTCGAGCCCCGTCTCCGTTATGCTGGAAGAGCCGCAGATCGAAATTGTGGTGATCTCCTCTTTCTTGGGCTTTGGAGAGCTCTTCCTCCAGCTAGAGTGGGGTTGGTTGCCCGCTCTGGTTCTGCTCAAAGCTGCTCCTTTAGCCGAAGCACTTGATCAGGTCGAAGTGGAGCGCATATGCTGAGACTTCGTGATGCGCCTAACTGAGACGCTGAAATAAATACGCCTGACTGAGACGTTGAAGAGACACGCCTGACTGAGACACTGAAGTGATGCGCCTGGCAGATGATGCGCCAGGCGGGAGGCGCATGGCAGTTTGCTGCGCCTGGCTATAGTCTTAGGATCTTTCTTTTTGTAGAAATTTTTCTTTGTAAAGCCTTTCTTTTAGACATGTAATAGACTTTTATATGAAATAAAAATCTTCTTTTTATGTCTATACTTTTGCTGTCTTTTGCTGTGCCAAGTACTTTGTTTGAGCCCCCTGACGCATGTAGTGTTAAGTGCATAGGAATTCTGGCCTGTAAATGCGCCTAAAATTCCATGCTTCTACACATACGTACACTTAACGGCATCGGTGTATATCCATACACAAACGCGGGATCAGACATACGATAAAGTTGCATATAGAATGTAACAGTGCACGGTAAATACATACGGAGAAGGGGGGCATAATCACATACTCTACTAACAGTTTTCCCATAACCCATTTTATAACATGTGAGTGATACTAAGAGTAGTATAAAGCATGGTGGATACTGAGAGCAGTATAAAGTATGTAAAATATGGAGAGATATGACTTGCAATTTAGGTATCGGTATTTTAACATAGTTTTTACACAATTCATTATATGCAGTAAATAAAGTTTGTAGAGGTACTTGCCTCGAGCAAAGCAAGGATAATAATATGAAGATACAGATGTCCGGTGTCCTGTCAAAATGATATACAAACTCAGCCTCTAAGTTATAATTAAGATTACACTAGTGTTGTGTCACGGCTTCTAATAGGACACTAGCTAGGTGAAGCTCTAGTAGTCCAAAGTGAGGTGTTACAACATCTAGACTAAAAAGTAAGTCTCTACACTAAGGTAGGGTAGAGTCTCGATACTAAAATACCACAAAACCCACAAAAACACACAAGTCATTATTAATCAATTAATTAAACAGACTGTACACTGTGTTCCAACAATTATTAAGATAGGCAAAAATCTCAAATATGTATAAAATAAAGTACCCAAATGATCCTTGTTAATTATAGAAATTTATACTAATTTTTCTGGAATTTAAAAACCCTCATAGATATTTATTAAAAATCAGTAAACATAAGTACCCTGAAGTGAGTTCTGTTTTCCTATTTTTATAAAATGTCAAAAGTACTAATTAAATCCTAAACAAATTATATTAAATTGGCTAAATTAACATAGTATTTAAATACAATTTTTCTAGATTTTTACAGCACTTAAATTATATATAAAAATTCAAATACAGCAAGTTACAATTTCTGGAAAATAAATAAATAATTATTTACTATTTTATTCACGTATACAAAATTGAACCGGAGTCCAGATACGGGACCCAAAGCCATGAATCAAGTCCGATATAACTCGTACAGGCCTTGAATGTATTTAGGCTCATTTAAGTCCACAGAACCCATGCTAGGTCTGGAATCAAATGGCCGTAATCAATCGAAATACAAAAATACATATACTAATATATATATATATATATATATATATATATATATATATATATATATATATATATATATATATATATATGAATATTAAAGCATTTTAAATATATATATTAAAGTATTGAAATATACAAGTTATAAAATTAACTAATAGTATAACTTGTAAATTTATACATAATAACATTAGCAGAAAATTACATCTACATACATAAAAATATATACATATAATTTAGTAAATGCATATATGTACATATACATAATAATAACATATATATACATATATATAAGGAAAATATATATATATAAATATATATTTTTATAAACAGTATATATATATATATATATATATATATATATATATATATATATATATATATATATATATATATATATATATATATGTAAAAAAAAAAAAAAAAAATATATATATATATATATATGTAACATTGATTTACAAAAACTCAAAAAAAATACCCCAACTTATACGAAAGGGGGTTCGAACTCGGGTCTGCAAAGGGGGGCGGGGGTTCGAACTCGCACGCTGACCAATAGGCCAACTCGACCCGCTGGTAAAGAGGGGATCCCTCTTAAATTTATGTTGAACCCTTTAACGGGTTCGGCTAACAGCGGGTCGGAGATCCGACTTGCTATGGGTTACCATCTTCGTGTCCTGCTTAACTAGGGCACGTCTAAACATGTCCAGCATTGTGTCGGACATTTAGAGACACAAATTTTCGTGTCAAAGGGTATGGTCGTGTTCGTCGTGTCATTCTCAACACGATGGTGCCAAACTCGTGTCACCACGACACATTTTTGCGCCGTGTCCGAGTGTCCAAATCTAGGGCCAGCTATTACTCAACGTGTAGGCGTCGAGATGAGTCGAGGCTGGGGGCGATTTGTTCGTCTCGTCGAGACGAACAAGTCTGTGCCAAAAAATCGACGAATGATAAAGAACTGGGGGAGTTGCATACTCGAATGGTCGGACGGGCTACGCCGGCGGTGCTACGGTGGTCGTGGTAGTAAATAGGGTTAGGGTTTCGACTTGGGGGGTTTTATAGAGAAAATTTGGGGGTCAATTTGGGATTTTCGTGGAGAAATTAGGGTTTAGGTCAGTTTCGCGGTAGCCAGTCGTCGATGACGACGAGGGTCAGTTTGCAGAAAAATCCTCCTAGATTCTTATTTTGCAAAACAGACCACCGCCTTAGCAACATGCAAAATCCTTATTTGCAAAACCTATCCCGCAATGTTCTGTACAAAAAATTAATTTGCAGAGACAAATCAAATATTGCAGTTTTGATTTAAAACATTTGATTTAATTGCAAACTGCTATAAAAATAATTAAAATAATTAAAAATTGATATTTTAAGTCTTAAAAACCATTAAAAATCATTTAAAAATTCCAAAAAATTCCTAATAATTATAATAAATTATTTTAAGGCTAAAATAATCATTTGTACTTAAAAATCCTTAAGTTAAAATATTTAAATAACAGGAGCTTACAGTCCTATACCAAACCGATAGACCGATACTAATCTGATATGGTCGATACTAAGTACATCCGGCCTATACCAGCGGATCCACCAATTACTGCACGATAGGCCCAAGGACTCCAGTTACATCCGGTTATTGGTGAGTACATGATTATATAGTAATTCTGTTAGTCATGATACAGATTTTTACCTCCAATCTGCGATGGATCGTTACTTCTTTGATTGTACATAGATGTACAAACGACAACACGAGAGCAGAATAGGTGTGAGTGGCGATTTTCAGGCAGGCGTGGAAGTATTTCTTAAGTATGCCATGAGCAAAGCTCAGTACATGGACGGTACCAAAATCAAGTATCCATGTCGTAATTGTCGTAATAGACGTTACAAAGAAGTGGTGACTGTGAGAGATCATTTGACCCGTAAGGATTTCGTACGTGATTATGACATGTGGTCATCGCAAGGTGAACTATATACGGAAAGACAGATTGCGAATGCTGCTACTTATGCTTTTAATGATAATGCTGCAACGGATTTTGTCATCGAAGACGAAGGATGCTCTGTTGATTATGGAGACCTGCAGAATCTTGCACGAGATATGGTGTACGATGCGGCAGGGCCTAATTTTGATCCGGAGGATCCTAATCCCGAGGCGAAGGAGTTCTATGATATGTTTCAGGATGCAGATACTCCTCTACATCCTGGTTGTGATACTCATTCTGTACTGTCAGTGACGATGTGGTTGTTGAGCATAAAGTCTGATTTTAACTTGCTATAAGCTTGCTATGATCGGATTACACAACTAGCGAGAGAGATCTTACCGAAGGAATCAAAAGAGCTCCCAAAAAACTTCTACAAGTCAAAGATGATGGTCCAAAAACTGGGACTGGGGTACGATAAGATAGATTGTTGTCGCAACGGTTGCATGTTGTACTACAAGGAGAAGGAGGATATAGAAAGTTGCATCTTCTGTAATACGGATCGTTACAAGCCAGTAAAGGGAAAAGGAAAGTCAACTAGAAAATGACGTCTTTACAAGTATATGCATTACTTATCGATCACGAAACGCTTGCAGAGGATGTATGTCTCTGAATACAGCTGAACACATGACATGGCACAACGAAGAACGCACAAAGGACGATAGAGAATTGTCACAACCTTCGGACGGAGAGGCGTGGAAACATTTTGACTTGTGTCATCCAGATTTTGCTGTAGAGCCTAAAAATGTACGACTGACGCTATGTTCTGATGGCTTCGCCCCTTTCGGGCAGTCGGGGTCTTAATACTCCTGTTGGCCGGTCATTCTTACCCCTTATAATCTGCCACCATGGATGTGTATGAAGACTCCTTATATATTCTTGACAGCTATCATATCGGGTCCTAAAAATCTGACGAAGAACATCGATATATATTTACAGCCGTTGGTGGATGAGCTTAAACAGCTGTGGGAGATCGGCGTCACGACCTATGATATTTCCAGGAAACAGAACTTTCAGATGAGAGCTTCACTGATGTGGACAATAAATGATTTTCCAGCATACGGTATGCTGTCAGGATGGAGTACTCACGGCAGGATGTCTTATCCAATATGCATGGAAAATAGTAAGGCGTTCCGCCTTAAGCATGGAGGAAAAACTTCTTTCTTTGACTGTCACCGTCAATTTCTGCCCGCGAGTCATCCTTGGAGAAAGAACAAGGACGCGTTCAGAGCTGGAAAACAAGAATTTTCTCATCCGCCTGCCAGATTGTCGGGATACGATATTTGGGATGATGTAAAGGACTTGCCCTCCGTAATTGAAGATCCATCGAACAATTGTGTCGAGGGGTTCGGACAAAGCCATAACTAGACCAAGCGGAGTATCTTCTAGGACTTGCCTTATTGGAAAGATAATCTTATAAGGCATAATCTTGATGTCATGCATATCGAAAAGAATGTGTTCGATAATGTCTTCAATACCGTCATGGATATTAAAGGAAAGACGAAGGACAATCCAAAAGCAAGACAAGACATTGCCGAGATATGCAAGCGTTCTCATCTGAACTTGATACAAAGGGGAGCTGGTGGACAATTAACTAAGCCGGTAGCACAATACACATTGAGCAAGGAAGATAGATTAATAATTTACAAGTGGATATCTACTTTAAGATTTCCCGACGGCTACGTGTCGAATTTGTCTAGATGCGTTGATCCAATGAACGCAAGCTAACGGGAATGAAGAGTCATGACTGCCACGTGTTTATAAAAAGATTACTGCCCATTGCGTTGAGAGAGTAATCCGTCGGCGAGTCGTCGCAAACTGTACGAGTATGGTTGACGGCAGTCCGTCGCTAATTCGTCGCTGGGCGACTACTTGCCGACGGATTGCTGTTGGCGACGAGGCTTTTTCCAACGACCTTTTTTAACCAATATCTGTCGACCATCCGTCGGTAATTACATTTACCGACAGATTTTGGACGGATATAGCCGTCGCTAAATCGATGAATTTTTGTAGTGTAGGTTGTAACTTGGCTTCCGGAATAGCTCCCAAGTCATCTTATCATTTACCGTCCTATTCAATACTTACACGTTCTACATGATCCCTATGTTGTACATTGATTAGAGATTAAGTTCTGTTCAGGAGAAGGGTTACAACCCCGGTCCTTGTTTGGTTTACGGGTTGTAACTTGGCTTCAGGAATAGTTTCCAAGTCATCTTATCATTGTCGTTTTATATAGTTCTTATAGGCTCTCATGCCCTAGTTACATAACATGCTCACAAGTCTCAGTTATCTACATGCTCACAAGTCTCAGTTATCTACATGCTCACAAATCTCAGTTATCTAACATGCTCACATGTTCCACTTACCGTACATGTTCGCATATACCATTTCTTTTACATGGTTTAGCTATGTCACAAGTTCTCTGTTTAATTCACAAGTCCATAGTTTATATTATGTCACATGTTAATTACTTATGCTCCAAGTGGCTTACTTATTATCTTTTCTATTTCTTGGGATGAGTGCATTGGTAGTGCACGAGTCTCGATCTGTATTTGCTTATTGCTTTCTCTAACCACTGCGATGTTAGCTATTGCTGGTTTTAGTTCATAGTTTGGCTTCCTTTGTGGTACTTGCTAATTGGGGTCTGACCCCACTGGTTTTGTTTGGCCAGATCTGATAGAGGAGCCCAGAGGATCTTTCATACCATCTACTCGACGGTGACCATCCGAAGCACCAGAGTACCTGAGTGGGTTTCTTATCATTCTCCCACTTGATATATACATTATTATTTTGTGGCATTTAGCCTCCGAGCACGTGTTTAACTCGTGTTTTTGGATCTTGACATTTAGCCTACGGGCCAAAACATGATGTGCATATTAATTCTAGATTATAGCTAGAGCTTATCATGTATGACTATTACTCTTGCTAGTTCTCTATTTTGCATATGACTATCTTCATGATCATCCATGTATAAATGGTTTGGGACGCTTTACTATTGTATGTCTGATGATCATACTTTTTGTACTTTATATAATTGCCTGTGATTGAGATACCTAGGATTGCTTGACCTAGGATCGATTGTTGGCTTGTAGAAGCAACCCCCATGTCTTGACAGCTTATATGTGATTTCGTAGTACTGGCGTACTTTGGTATCACCTAGCTGGCCTTGTCCGTCCCCACCTGCAAGTATTCTGGTTCTGGGGCATGACAGACATAAATAGCTCTAAGAGACACGGTATTTAATCGTCCCCTGTGAACCTCTGCTAGCTGCGAACCGGCCCCTACAGCTAACCCAAGTTGATCAAAACTTGATAAACTAAAGATTTGATAAGGTCAATTAGCAAGCTCACTTAAACTATTATTCTAGACTATCATTTTTTGCAAATATGACTAGTAAAGATAAATCTTTAGAGCCATGACTGAAAGATATTATGTCTTACTTTAAGAGGTGACAGAATCAGATAATTTTTGACTCACTATCCTAAGGATTATATCAATAATTAGTGGAATCACACATTTTGTTAAATGGATTCTGATGACACAGAATATGATTTAGGAGTAATCCAAACATCTGGCTTAGTCAAACCAAAAGTTCATAAGAAATGAACTGCAATTTGTTTCATAAAAATTTTAGTGTTTTCTGAGTTATTATATGACAATTTCTTCATATATAAAAATACTAAAGATCCAGTGTAAGATTTCATCTGTAGAGCAACTTAGATAATCATAAGTTGATAGGTCAATATGACAAACTATCAAAGCCAGGAGTATCAAAGAATTTAAAATAGTATATTTAAACATAGTTTGTGATGAAGTTGAATGGTCCAGATATCTTACTATGTATATATCAAGTAGATCAATGTCAATTTTATTCGTACTATGACTTCATGCTATATGAAACTGAATAGATCAAGCATCTTATTATGCATATGCACGATCTACATATTTTGTACATGTTTTTCTTTAAATTATGCTGAAGGAACTGCTAAAGCATGATCTTGTGAATTCTAAGATAAACATGTATATGCAGCTGTATTTCAAGATTAAAAAAAAGGCCTAAAAGGCAAAAATGTAGTTCTTGACTATAAAAGTCATAAAAGAACTTTACAGATCTCTTGACGAAGAGTCTGTTTACTCTTGACGAAGAGTTTATCTAGAAAATTAATCCTAGAATCATCGAGGGGGGTGGGGTTAAGTCCATAATTTAGTCACCGGCAGTGGCAACCCAACCGAGTCTGATTGGAGATCCCAAGAAGCTGGTTCAATGGGTAGGAACAAGCTGGACTATGTGACTATTATGGAACACTGACCCTGAGATTAAATTCTCTTAAAATAAATGTCCAAGAGGCTGTACATGGATACCCCATCCCTATGATGACAGTGTTCCTGTGTGATAAGGTTAGGGTGATTTTAACTCTTAATAAGTCCAAGTATAATATACAGGGTTGATTCCTATCACTAACCCTTGAGGACTTACCTATATGAGAGGTCGTGAAGGTTGCGACTATAGGATAGGACGATCATAAATAACTCAAATGAATACGTAAAAGTGCGCATGGCCAATATAACGCGCCACCCGATAGACCCAAGTACCTCTAGCGTACTATGTGTGTTATTTTCTGAATCTGGTTCAAGAAGACTGATTAAAGACGTAGTCAATCAAGCTCTTCTTCAGACAAAGACAATAGTCACTAGGTGAGATTCAAGACTGTAGTCCATCTCATTTATGCATAGTATAAACCGGTCCAGATCTTTTATACTCATATTTTTTCTTATTCAGAACTTTTTTTTTGGGGTGGGGGGAGGATTGTTGGTGCTGCTGCTGCTCCTTTTCTCAAAAATCAATTTCCCTCACCAATTAAACTTTTTTGCTTGTCATTAAATTATGAAACGTTTGGACACATTTAATCTTGTCCAGTTTCTTTGAACCACATTTTTTTCATGTGTTATGCATTTGTAACGTCTGATTTTATTGCCATTGATTTGTTCATTTGTAACATCTGGATTAATTGGTCATTATTAATGTTCGTTGGAATTCGCCTATATACATTACACCAAAATGATCCTTTTGGAACGGAGAAATTATGTTCCAAATATTTTTTAGAACGCCTTTATTCCGTGCCTATTTTTGGGCTGCCAAATTCTTTGAACGGAATAGAAGTGTTCCAAAGGACAGTTATTGGAACACTTTATATGCGTGTCAGTGTTGGAACACCTACAAACCGTTCCTAATAAAGGGTTCCAAAGAATGATTTTTGGAACACATTATATGTTTGCCAGTATTGGAACACCAAGAAAGTGTTCCTAATAAGGAACAGTCCAAATTAATTTGAGCATTCATAATGGAACGGATAAAATGTGTTCCAATATTGGAATGGTAGAAATATGAATTCCTATCAATTGTCCATACTCTTTAAAATACCATTACCTATAATCCGAATTTATATATAGATAAATAATTTTTAACCCTCTTAAGATTTTATAAAACTAAAACTGATTATAATATAGAAGAAAGTAAACAAATGTCAATAGCATACTGACACACAAAATAGATAAAAATAAATTTGCATATCACTAATGAAGTTAAAATGTCTTACATAATAATATAGTATTATGTTTTATAAAATTTTACTAAACTACGATTCTAACAAAATATCCTAGTATATGAAAATAATTTGAGATCTTTTTCTCGTTCTCTTTCTTCCCCATAGCTAATTTCCCATCGCTTTGTGATCAAACTCTTCCATTGTTGGGGTGGCCATTGGGCCTGCAAAGTTGAAAGGTAAAAAAAATTAGTGGAAAAAAAGAGATAAAAAAAGAACGAAGAGTACCTATGCAAATCTGTCCTAACTTTTCGAATAAAAATAGATATTTTAGATGTTGAGATTATATTCTGTTGAGAGTCAATAAGGGACTTTTAGTCCCACATCGGAATATGTAGTATGTAGAGGAGCTAGACTCCCTATAAGTAGTGAAGTAGTCCATCAATAAAATAACTCAACTATTATTTTCTACATGGTATCAGAGTCATAACTCTCTCTCTCTCTCTCCACAAAACAAAAATTTTCCTCCCCCCCAGCCGCCGACCCGCTCCAGCCCCCCGACCCTACGCTTCAGCCCCACCGCTGCCCCTCTCTTGCCGGCTGCCCCACCCTCTGCCTCCCCGCTCCAGCCCCCCGCTCCACCCGCTACCCCTCCTTGGCCGCTCCAGCCCCACCGCTGCCCCTCTCTTGCCGCTCTCCCCTGCTCCAGCCCCCCTCTCTTGCCGCTGCCCCGCTCCAGCGACCTCAGCCCCCCCTACAGCCCCCTCTCGCGCCCCCCTCTCCAGCAACCTCCCGCCCCCCATCCAGCACCCTCCCGCCCCCCTACAGCACCTCCCGTCCCCCCCTCCAGCACCCTCCCGCCCCCCCTCCTAACCCTAGCCTCTCTTGCCATGGAAACTCTAACCCTAGCCCTAGCAGCCCCATCCAAACCCTAACCCTAACCGTCAAAAAAAATGGCGTATTTCGAAGACAGTCGAGATGTCAAATATTTTATTTGCACCGACTCTGTTCCTAGATTGCGCCATTTAGAACTAACAAATGTTTATTTTGTTATTCCTCCTTCACATCGGGATCTATACAGAGACTGATCATGTCTTCTCTGGTGTCCTGACGTGTTCACTTTACATGCGCGCGCCGGTGCTGGCCAAGTTAGTAGCGCATTCGTAAAGTCTCTGACGTCGAAGAAGACGACGAAGACGAAGAAGACAACGAGGTTGGGGATGTTGCCGACTCCGACGTCGAAGAAGCCGACGAAGATGACGAATAGGGTTCACAGTTGAAGAAGCCATGGATTCGATCAGTGGCAAACTGACGGCCGAAGAGATGAAGGCCTTGGTTGATGATATCTTATCAAAAAGATTAACCGAGGTAACCCCACGTGTGATCCATACTGATGTGGATCCGTCCCCTTACAAAATAGGGAAATTGGAGAAGCTGGAGACAAAGTTGGAAAGAACGTCCAACTACTTGAAGTGGTCGCGGCAGGCGCTGCGAACACTGAAGGGACGTGGCTTGGTTGGCTATGTCACTGGCCAAGCCAAGGCGCCAGCCGATCACTCCGCCAAGGAGTTTGCTGTTTGGGAGATTGTCAACAACGTCGTGGCTGGGTAGTTGACTGCCTCTTTAACCGACCAGGTGTCGGGCAATGTCGAGGCAATGGAGGCTGCTGCTGATATATGGCAAACTTTAAAAGATATGTACTCCGGCTCCGGCAACCCTATGTGCGTCTTTCAACTGCAAGATGAACTCGATAGGGTGGCCCAAGACGAACGTACTATCTCTGAGTACGCGACCCTGTTGAAGAAGTACTAGTCTGATCTGGATCATTATGATCCTCTTGGGATGGACGATGCACAGGTCGAACCGGCATTCGCGAAGTACTTTCAGACGTTCCTGGCTTATATTTTCCGGCAGCGTATGATGAAATTCCTGAAGGGACTACACCCTGTATTTGAGCAGAGACGGAGTATCCTCCTATCCCAACCCACGCTTCCGACCTTGGAAGAAGCTATAGCTGTTATGACACAGGAAGAAGCTCGACTGAAGTTGATGCCCAACAAGGGCTCCTACCAGGGGGAGCAAGCCGTGGTTGAAAAGTCTGCCCTTGCTGCTTTCAATCAACCTCCATCTATGGGTGGTGTTTGCCACAATTGTGGTGACTCCGGATATTACATCCGATTTTGTCCAAAACCCTTGCGCAATCAGTCTAATGATCGAGGACGGGGTCGTGGAGGCCGACGTGGTAGTAGAGGAGGATATGCTGGTAGAAGAGGCGGACACAAAGCAAATCTGGCGGAGGAATGGGGAGAGAATCAACTGGCTGAAATAACCCCGCTTGAGCGGGAGTTCCTTGAGAAGTTGCGAGGCACAAAGCTGGGTTCGGCCGACAGTCCTAGGACGTCTTCGACCTCGAGAGATCACATCACTTGCTTTGCCCAAACCAGCACCGGTGATTCTGCACGTGCTCTTGCATCTATCCATCCGCCAGGATGGATTATGGACTCTGGGGCATCTCGCCATGTCACGGGGTCCCGTGGTGCGTTTCAGGAATATACTCACCTACCATTGCCAGAGAGTATTCAGACTGCTAATGGTACATCCAGCCCTGTAATGGGTAAAGGCACTGTCGCATGCACCCCTTCCATCACTCTAACCAATGTCTTATATGCTCCGTCTTTTTCTGTCAATCTTCTATCCATTAGTGCCATTATACTTGATCTTAACTGTACTGTTTTCTTTGACATTCCTACGGTGACTTTTCAAGAGAAAGGGACAGGACGACGACTTGGGACTGGCACATGGCATAAGGGGCTGTGGTATTTAGACAGGACTGGACTGGACAACGCATTGGCATCCTTGGTAGCAGACGCACCACCAGAAGCTTCCTGTCGCAGTGTTGAAGCCGACTTGCTACTCCACCACCAGCGTGTCGGTCATTTTTCTTTTAAAGTTATTAGTCGCATGTATCCGTCCTTATATCAAAGGGCTAATAAAGAGAAGTTATTTTGTAATGCTTGTGAGTTGGGAAAACATACCAGAATCTCGTATGTGAGCACGGGGAATAGGAGTTCAGCTGCTTTTGACATGATACATTCGGACGTATGGGGCCCTTATCCTACAACCGAAATTAATGGCTTTCGATGGTTCGTCACCTTTATTGACTGTTATACCCGCGTGACATGGGTCTACCTTATGAAGAATAAAAGTGACGTCCTTGAGGCCTTTCAGGACTTTCATCGACGGGTGGAAACATAATATGGCGCTAAAATTAAGTGTTTTCGGTCAGACAATGGGACGGAGTATACTAATAAGCGGGTTGCTGAGTATTTTTCCACTCATGGAATACTTCATCAAACTTCATGTGCTTATACTCCGGTCCAAAATGGTGTGGCAGAACGAAAGAACAGACACCTGCTGGAAGTCGCACGGACGATGATGCTGGCTATGAATGTCCCGAAACACTTATGGGGGCAGGCTATATTGACGGCCTCTTATCTTATCGACAGAATGCCATCTCAAGTATTGGACTGGAAGACACCGTTGGAAATGCTTACTGGGACAACTACATACACTGTTCCACCAAAAGTCTTTGGATGTGTGTGCTTTGTCCAAGATAATAGGCCAGGCATTGGCAAATTGGATCCTAGGGCAGTTAAATGTGTCTTCGTCGGTTACACGGCGACTCAGAAGGGTTATGCCTGTTGGAGTCCAGTCGAGCGGAAGATGTTTGTAAGCATGGACGTTACTTTTAGAGAACTCGAACCATACTATGGTTCGGATGAAGGTTCAGCATTTGGTGACACACCTACCACAGATGGTGTTAGATGTGAGGGGGAGATAATAAGCCCAAATGTGGTCGTCGGATCGGTTCCGTGTCCGGTTGTAGAAAACTGGACGAAAGGGGGAGAGCACAGTGACTCAGATACAGAAAATGAAGAAAAAGATCCATATGTTACGCAGGGGGAGCAGCAGACGAGGGAAAAGGAGCTCCAAGTCTACAGAAGGAGCCAACAGAAGTCCAGTACTGTGCCTATGCCGTGCCCTGTGCCTACTGTACCAAGTCCCTCGTCTACTCCTGCTCCAACTCCTGAAGATGTTGCCCCCGCACTGAATCACTCGGATTCTGATACAGATCTCTCCGACTCGGATGGTATGATCTCTCCACCACCTATTGCTCCCTTAAGGAGATCTTCTCGTATCAATGCGGGTAAGGCTCATGCTCGTTTTGATGATTACGAACATGACATTGCCAACTTCTTGTCTTATTCTAACATTTCTTCGAATTATCGAGCCTTCATTGCATCGTTAGACTCTACTTCGTTGCCCAAGTGTTGGCAGGAAGCAAAGAAAGATCCAAGGTGGAAAGCTATAATGATGGAAGAACTTGGGGTATTGGAGAAAAATAAGACATGGGAGCTGGTTCCATTACCCAAAGGGAAGAAAGCTGTGGGATGCAAATGGGTGTACACAGTAAAAGAGACGCCAGAAGGAAAAGTAGAGCGGTACAAGGCGAGGTTGGTTGCAAAAGGATTCACACAGTCATATGGAATAGACTATGATGAGACATTTACCCCAGTAGCAAAAATGAGCACCGTGAGAACTCTGGTCTCCATTGCAGCGAACTATGGATGGAAGCTGTACCAGCTAGATGTGAAGAATGCCTTTCTTCATGGGGACCTGCAAGAAGAAGTATACATGGAGCTCCCGCCTGGGTGCTACGCGACGGAATCAAACGGAGGGACGTCGCAAGGAAAGGTGTGTAAACTGAAGAAGTCACTATACGGGCTCAAGCAATCTCCTCGAGCCTGGTTTGACAGATTCAGAAAGGCTGTTACAGGCATGGGATACCGTCAAACAAATGCAGATCATATGGTCTTCCTCCAGCATGCAAGAGGCCACATCACTATACTTGCTGTATATGTGGATGATATAGTGATCACAGGTGATGATGAAGTCGAGATCACTAAGCTGAAGTCAAAACTCGCGAAGGAGTTTGAAGTGAAGGATTTAGGAGCGATGAGGTACTTTCTAGGTATCGAGGTGTGTGAAGGCGAACAAGGAATTGTTCTCTCACAGAGAAAATACATACTAGATCTGCTGAAGGAGACATGGATACTGGGATGCAAAGCAGCGGTCACTCCAATTGACCAGAAGTACAAGTTGGGAGCAGAAGCAGGAGAGCCCGTTGATCGTGAAAGATATCAAAGACTTGTAGGGAGATTGATTTATCTGGGACACACTCGCCCTGATATCTCATTCGCGGTGAGTGTAGTGAGTCGCTACATGCATGATCCAAGAAAGGGTCATATGGAAGCAGTATTTTAGATCTTGAGGTATCTGAAAGAAACACCGGGAAAGGGGCTATGGTTCAAGAAGAATGGACGCATAGAAGTTGAGGGATACTGTGATGCAGACTGGGCGAGCTGCATAGACGAAAGAAGGTCTACCATGGGATACTGTGTTTTTGTAGGAGGAAATCTGGTCTCATGGAGAAGCAAGAAACAGTCTGTGGTAGCACGGTCGACAGCTGAAGCAGAATACAGAGCAATGGCTCTGGGCGTGTCAGAGTTGCTGTGGGTGAAAGCGTTGCTGACAGAGTTGAAGCTAGACAAGGGAGCACCATTACGTCTTCTGAGCGATAGTCAAGCTGCAATAAGTATAGCTAACAATCCCGTTCAGCACGACAGAACGAAGCACATCGAGATTGATCGATTCTTCATCAAGGAGAAGCTAGAACAAGAGATACTGAAGATTGACCATGTCCGCTCAGAAGAACAAGTTGCAGACTGTCTGACTAAGGGTCTTAGTTCATTAAGTCTGTCGAAGCTATGTAACAAGATGGGGATGATCAATATCTATCGCCTATCTTGAGGGGGAGTGTTGAGAGTCAATAAGGGACTTTTAGTCCCACATCGGAATATGTAGTATGTAGAGGAGCTAGACTCCCTATAAGTAGTGAAGTAGTCCATCAATAAAATAACTCAACTATTATTTTCTACATATTCAATGTTCATAATATATATGGAATATATACACGAAAAAGAGAGGCTTTGACGAGTAGACATATATGATATCTAGTAATAATTGTGTAAGTAGAGTAACAGATTAATGAAGAAAGAAACTGTGTGTCACGACCCGCACCCTAGAGTTAGGGCACGAGAACGTAACAACGCCCAGCCTACGCCGCAGTGTCGACGGTAGAACGCTGTCCTAGGTCTCAATGCATCTAATAGTATAAGACTAAACAGTTTATACTCCCCGAATGGGGGTGACATAGCAGAATGTAAACTCAATCACATCTAAGGTAGAGCATAAAGGAAGATAGATAAAACATGAAATCAAAAAGAGATACAACAGATAGAAGTCTAAGTGTCTAAGATACAAACTCAGAATACATCTCAAAACTCAAATACAGTAATCCATAAATACAACTCAAGATGACTGAAAATAAACTATAAGCAAAAACCCTAGCTATCTATGCAACCTCTACTGTCTCCTCTAGGCTAGCAGGCAACCTCCAGGCTATCTGTAAAATTTATCAACGGGTCCAGTCAGGACTGGAGCGAGCACAGTACATCTCAACAGATCATAGCAGGTTAGAAAATATAATCATGCAGTAAAGTAAGATACATGAACTGAAGAAATACAGTATGTAAACAGAGAGAGAGAACTGTAATAGAAATATCTACTATAAGAAGAGTACTAATAGTGACTAGTGAGTCAGAGTAAAATATAAACATGTGAATGGCATAGAAGATTCATGACTACAGCTAAGAGGGTGATTCATGACTACAGCTACTTGGATAATATTCACATGCCTATTTCCACTCCCCCATCCCCAATCAATACACAAGGATCTGTTCAAGTTATGTTAAGATTCGTGAAACTTCACATGGCTCATAAAATGAGTGATACGTGAAGGTGATTCATGATGGCTCTGTGAACATGAGAGTACATGTGTCACAAGCGATTCGTGAATCAGAGGAAGCATAGAGATACGTGATGATTCGTGAAACGCACAAAATATGTAGTATCCGATGCTCCCGAGGGGGATAACATCTCATAAAAAGATCCATATAGTACCAATCCGTGTGACCAACGTGACAGTATCAAGTAAAGTAATTTAAAGCAGGAAAATAATTCTAAACAGGATATGAAATGATCAAAGAATGTACTCGCCTGATATCTGAATGTCCAAGGTAAAGATACTGTCCGAGGAGAGGTGTCTGGCTCCTAATTAGAACAGCACAAGTCATAATGTCCAGAAGGGTAATATAAAGCACTACAATGCATTCTACATGAATCTAGGTCAAACTAGGCCAAAGTCAACCCTTGGTCAACTCTGGTCAACTGCACTAGTCAAACTAGGTCATGTCCTAACCCAGCAAGTCTTACTAGGCCTAACCAAGACTATCCTAGCAAGCACACATCAATACAAGGCTATACAAGCCAACATACACCCAACTCTATATAGCATGCAATTATTTAATACTCAAATAGACAAAAATTCACATTGGATATACACTAGGTAATCTATTACTTTAAGCTATATATGTCTACACATATATACACATGCATATATTGGTATTCAACATTAGGTCTATAATCATGGCATTTCAAATGGTTATATAAACTTATATATTACAACACAATATGCTAACATATATATAATATGCATACATAGCTAAGTTAACTGTATTCATAAATACTTATTTAAGAGGCTATGTGTGTGTATGTGAACATGGCAAAGGGGCAAGTGAGGGTTAAATGGGCATACATAGTGTATATATATCAAAGAGTGTCAAAGTGTAAGTGAACAAAATGTCAAGTGTGATAGTGTCAACATAGTGTAAGGTGTTCATGACGTAATATAGGATTTGTGTTAACATAGAATATTACATCTCATTAACTTGTATATTACATACATTACATCTATTATTACATTACATTCATGCTTGCATTCATTCATCATTCATTTATTCTCTTGCACTACTATATGTACCATACATTACATACTATGGAACCTACATATTCATTACAAGTCATACTTATATATGCTTACATTAGATAGGATACTTACACCTCATACATCATTTATTTAAATATTTACTCATACTTGTATTCTCTATTTAATTACATAATGTATATACATTAACATGGGTTAAAATCAAATAGAACATTATATTACACACAAGGGTGCACAAAATGCATATACCGAATAGTAACTCCTACTAATAATCAATACTGTACCATCTCAGCATGAATTAAAATCTAGGATTAAAGTATGTTATAGATCTATGTGTTAGCTTTCCGAAACTTCAAACGGATCGCTTTTTCGTTTCCGGAAACTCTCGGAATCGCGAAAACACCGAGAACGCGTTTGTCTTTCGTACAGCTGACACTCAAATAATTCTCCAGAAAGTTACAGAAAGAATTAGGCCTATTAATACATGTTTTTGGAAAGCTAACTTCAATACGCTTCTTTTAAAAAAAATGGAGATTAAACCGAGCTTTGAGCTAGAAGTTATGACATTTCTAAGTTAGGACTGAAATTAAAAACGTGGATAAAAATCATGACGGATTTAGATAGTTTGAGCCAAAAGAATACACAATATATATCCTAATTATCCACAACAATAATGACAATAATAATATGAGGAACCACACTCACAAACTTGATTATATAATCATCATGAACCATTTATTACATATATAAATATAGATACACTCTCATTACAATATATATATATATATATATATATATATATATATATATATATATATATGGGAGCGGTTCAAAAGCCCCCCTTAGAAAACCCCCTAAAAACCCCCCTCACTCTAATTCGTAATATTAATGTTAATATTAATGTTAAAATTAATGTTAATGTTAATGTTAATATTAATGTTAATATTAATGTTAATGTTAATATTAATTTTTTTTATTTTTTTTATATTAATGTTAATGTTAATGTTAATGTTAATATTAATGTTAATGTTAATGCTAATGTTAATATTAATTTTAATGTTAAGTTTAATGTTAATTTTAGTATTTAACATTAATATTAACATTAATATTAACATTAACATTAATTTTAACATTAATATTAACATTAATATTACGAATTAGAGTGAGGAGGGTTTTTAGGGGGTTTTCTAAGGGGGGCTTTTGATCCGCTCCCTATATATATATATATATATATATATATATATATATATATATATATATATATATATATATATATATATATATATATATATATATACATACACAAATCTATATATGTAACATGAACACATCTATAAGAGATACATGAATGAAATGTAAAGTACTCAAGAACACATCTCTACATATTCAAATCTGAGATTTAATATGAATTAATTCATTTAATCAATATTTTAAATA
This sequence comes from Iris pallida, assembly GCA_029216955.1. Lineage (NCBI taxonomy): Eukaryota > Viridiplantae > Streptophyta > Magnoliopsida > Asparagales > Iridaceae > Iris > Iris pallida. The sequence continues at coordinate 1,168,835 of JANAVB010014399.1, forward strand.
TAAAGTGTGTCCAAGTTTGGGGGTTTTCCCCATGAACACAAGACACAACAATAATACAATAGAAATCCCTAAAGGACACATAATGGACACAAGAGGACACAAAATAGGGACACAACAATGGGGGTCATTCCTATGGTTAAAACTTTCCTAAATGCAAAATGGAGAAATAAAAGAGAAGGAAATATTACCTAAAGGAGAGAAAATCCAAGGAGAAAGGCTTCTTCCTTAGGAGAGCTTGAGAGCACTTGGGGAAGAAGACTTCTCAAAGAAAGGAAATGAGATGGGAGTCCTATTAGGGCCGGCCACAATGGTTATCCCCCCCCCCCTCATTGAATATTACAAGTTTGCCCCTCCCTTAGTTACAAGTGTTTAAAACAATTTTGGTTAGGGTTTGGGGGTAAAAGGGTCAAAATAAAAACTCTAAATGGTTAACCTAATAATTAGGATTATGACTAATCTTTCTAACATGACTAATTAAAATGTGGGCCATGGCTAACTAATGCATGGGTCCAACTAGAGTCCAAGTTACCCCGGGTCCCCGTTACAAGTCAGATTGAGATGAAATTCGAACCCGACTCAAATAATCCCAAAACAATATCATAAATAATAAAATAATATCAAAATAATTCAAAGAGGTCAAATGCAAAAATATCCTTAGGCCAGAAATGACATTAAAATATCATAATCACATGGTTAGGCTCTAGGTCAAACAGTCTCTAGGGTTTCACTAGCAAAACGTCAAAACCATAAGTCATTGATTTAAATAATTTTAAAATGATTTAAAATTACCAAAAATCATATCATGAATTAAATATCATTATTAAAATAATTATAAACACGAAATTTTAAAATTACCCTCATTTGGAAAATTGGGTGCTACAACTCTACCCACCTTAGAAAAATTTCGTCCTCGAAATTTAAGATCGATAGTACTCCTTCTAGAGCCTCTAACCTACCCAATATCTAAGGTAATACTTCCTAACACTGGAATAATAAACGAACATCTAAATAGTGTCAATCTACGAATACCTCCAACACTGCTCTGCTGTACGGCGGTAATGGAACTTCAATAAAATATGGACTGGAACCTATATCCAAGGGACTGGACCTATTTTAAAGTGGTCTTAACTAAGGATGAAAGGAACTGATCATAGGCTATAGGTATGCTCAAACTATTATCTTCCTATTAATCATCTATTAATACATTCTATTACCATAGGAACGATGCATTACTAAGACATATAGGCCCCTATCTCTCATAACACATTTATACTCACCAAAAGACTAGTACATCCTATCAAGGCTGATACTATAATCTCTCATAAATCTCATAAGCTACATGTTTATAGACACACATCCCCACATCAAGGACTAACCTATATATATCTACAACTGATACTAATGGGGTGACGTCCCTATTTCCTAACAATCAAGGTCTAAAAATTTTATCTAAATCATGCAATTTGAAGGAATAGTATACAAGGTCAGGGCATACCGTAGCAGTTGGAAGTCTCATCTAGGTACACTAATCATTCTAGGTCAAAACAGTACTATGGTATCAACACACAAACAATCTAGGGTGTCCTAATTGGGAAGGTAAGGGAACAACAATCATCAAGGTTGTAGGGCTGTCTACCATCCTATATAAAAATTGGTCATTAACAAGCAACTAAGAAATTATTAAAAGGTTACTATTCCATAAAATGGCAAAAATTGAAAATTTAGGCACAACAAATCACAAATAGATTTTTGTCTTGACACGATCTAAGTTGATCAATTTCGGGATAAAACGAGATTTGGGCAAGAAGGGAAATCAATAAAATCAAAGTATGAGCACGAGTATCCAATGATGGAGGTTCAGGTCATGATTAAATTTAATTCGACTGAGTACGAATACGAGGTTCATAGGCGATAAAAAGATTTCAAGAAGAATTGTCAAGGCTGTCGCGAATGAGACTCTAGGATCAAGTTTAACTATGTCTCCATTCTCGTAGATTGATACATGAAAAAGCGAACCAAAGTGCAATAGGTTGATCAGACCATCATGTACCGGTTCTGATTAGACAATATATTAGTGGGTGGCCACCCAATAAAATATGTCATGACCAAGCTCGAAAATAGATAAGCTTGCAAAACTAAGGCTAATTTAGCAGCACAAGATATAAGGGTGGTAATGATGAAAGGAATTACATAGTCCAAGTTTCTTAACCAACGGGTCAAGTAATCAGATAAGGTACAAGGTTAAGCATCTAAGAAAACAAGCAGAACACCATCACATGTCGGGTCGAAAGAATTGAGTCAAGGCTGGATTTCTAATTGAAATAAGAAGAAATTTAGTATAATAGTAGAGGTTATAGTTTAGCCAGTTGACCAGAAAATCATATCAAGAAAATAGAGTACAAGAAGATGGGTTTTAGTGGGACATGATATACCTACACGAAGGTGAGCTCGTCTAGGTCTTACATATAAGATTTGTTGGAGGGTAACAGCTAGTATTATATTCCGAATATCAAAGTCACGATAAGGAACGTCAAGGATCTCAATTAGAAAGTGGGAGTTCAAGAGGTGGTAATTAATGGACAAAAATAATGAAGATCGAGTTAGTCATCTGCTTCTGATACTCTTAAGTTCATCTGGTCATAACTTGCCAATCATATCTTTACTTCACTAGTCTCCATATGAAAATTTAACCTTTACTTAAACCCTTACCATGACTACCGTAGGCAATTCCCAATTTCCAAACATCACTCTTGAAGCACAGCCCTCACTTTTAGGAATCAATATTAACCATTTATTTAAATTTTCAAGTTCTTTCACCTTGTCTTAAATTTGACCCAAAATCTCTAAATCCCGTTTACGAATTCCTTGAACTTGTTTAAATTGTTCTCCTCGTATTATTTAATTTAAATCTCTAGGCCTTACAAAACTTATCTTCCATCATAAAATTAACTTCCGTATTTTCTTCGACATACACCCTTGAATATTATTCTCCTAAAAATATTTCACAACAATCTCTAAACTTCCATAACTTTGTGTTCTCTCTATCCCTAGTCATTTCCTCGCAACATCTTGTTTAATATCCTTATTAAACAAAATTAACTTCTCTTTTCCATTACTAACCTTCTACATAGCCTCAGAGTAAAAGTTTCCCCAGAATCAATAACCAAGATTTTATAAGTTCTCAAAACTAGGTTGACCTCTGATATCCTCATTAGTTTTGAATACACCTATAAACTATCTCATAACCCCAAAATTTATCTAAATGTAATTGTTTCCAGATTGGAAGTATACATCTCTTTATTCTATTCGAGACCTTTACCACATTTCTATCTCAAGTTTCCATATGGAACACTCCACAATTGATTTTATTTAGATCATCATAAAATAACCAGTTACGTCTTCTCTGAGCTACATAATTTACGTCACTTCCTTAGCCTTCCCCATGCAAAAGATACGAAGATTCAAGGGTTTCGAAGTACATCTGGTAGGGACGACAAGATATGTGTAATTAATGTAATGAGACAGAGTTTAAGATAAGAGGTAAATAAGAATGCAAGGGAATAATGGCGAGAAAGAATAATGAAGATATGTTCCTTCTCATCGGTTCAAACGAGAGGAACCCATCAAGCTTAAATTCAATAGCAAGGAATGAGGGTGAATCCAAACAAGAGGAAAAGAAATTCCAATTGAAGTTCAAAATGAGTTTCTCAGGGGTCGTCCCAGAAATCTCTCAAAGAATCCTAAGTGTGATTGAGTACCTTGGATTTGAAAATATTAATCTAAATACAAAATTAAATCAACAACTACAAAATTTTATCAAAATCATCAACTAATACCAGGATTCAAAGTTCTACAATGAATCCACAAAATCAAATTCAAATCAAGGAAAAAGGTGAATCAAAACAAGGAAAAGGAGTTTAAATCGGAATTCAAAATGAGATTCTCAAGGGTCATCCCAGGAATCTCTCAAGGAATCCTAACAGTGATTGAGTATCCTCTCATCCTAATATCTTAATTTATATATCCTATAGCTGGCTCGTAGTAGTACAACTAAGTCGTTGCGCTACTACGAAATTGCACTAATGCGAATCTCGACCTGCATGGGCCACCATTAAAAACATGTCACAACCCGCACCCTAGAGTTAGGGCACGAGAACGTAACAACGCCCAGCCTACGCCACAGTGTCGGCGGTAGAACGTTGTCCTAGGTCTCAATGCATCTAACAGTATAAGACTAAACAGTTTATACTCCCCGAATGGGGGTGACATAGCAGAATGTAAACTCAATCACATCTAAGGTAGAGCATAAAGGAAGATAGATAAAACATGAAATCGAAAAGAGATACAACAGATAGAAGTCTAAGTGTCTAAGATACAAACTCAGAATACATCTCAAAACTCAAATACAGTAATACATAAATACAACTCAAGATAACTGAAAATAAACTATAAGCAAAAACCCTAGCTATCTATGCAACCTCTACTGTCTCCTCTAGGCTAGCAGGCAACCTCCAGGCTATCTGTAAAATTTATCAATGGGTCCAGTCAGGACTGGAGCGAGCACAGTACATCTCAACAAATCATAGCAGGTTAGAAAATATAATCATGCAGTAAAGTAAGATACATGAACTGAAGAAATACAGTATGTAAACAGAGAGAGAGAACTGTAATAGAAATATCTACTATAAGTAGAGAGCTAATAGTGACTAGTGAGTCAGAGTAAAATATAAACATGTGAATGGCATAGGAGATTCATGACTACAGCTAAGAGGGTGATTCATGACTACAGCTACTTGGATAATATTCACATGCCTATTTCCACTCCCCCATCCCCAATCAATACACAAGGATCTGTTCAAGTTATGTTAAGATTCGTGAAACTTCACATGGCTCATAAAATGAGTGATACGTGAAGGTGATTCATGATGGCTCTGTGAACATGAGAGTACATGTGTCACAAGCGATTCGTGAATCAGAGGAAGCATAGAGATACGTGATGATTCGTGAAACGCACAAAACATGTAGTATCCGATGCTCCCGAGGGAGATAACATCTCATAAAAAGATCTATATAGTACCAATCCGTGTGACCAACGTGACAGTATCAAGTAAAGTAATTTAAAGTAGGAAAATAATTCTAAACAGGATATGAAATAATCAGAGAATGTACTCGCCTGATATCTGAATGTCCAAGGTAAAGATACTGTCCGAGGAGAGGTATCTGGCTCCTAATTAGAACAGCACAAGTCACAATATGTCCAGAAGGGTAATATAAAGCACTACAATGCATTCTACATGAATCTAGGTCAAACTAGGCCAAAGTCAACCCTTGGTCAACTCTGGTCAACTGCACTAGTCAAACTAGGTCAAACTAGGTCATGTCTTAACCCAGCAAGTCTTACTAGGCCTAACCAAGACTATCCTAGCAAGCACACATCAATACAAGGCTATACAAGCCAACATACACCCAACTCTATATAGCATGCAATTATTCAATACTCAAATAGGCAAGAATTCACATTGGATATACACTAGGTAATCTATTACTTTAAGCTATATATGTCTACACATATATACACATGCATATATTGGTATTCAACATTAGGTCTATAATCATGTCATTTCAAATGGTTATATAAACTTATATATTACAACACAATATGCTAACATATATATAATATACATACATAGCTAAGTTAACTACATTCATAAATACTTATTTAAGAGACTATGTGTGTGTATGTGAACATGGCAAAGGGGCAAGTGAGGGTTAAATGGGTATACATAGTGCATACATATCAAAGAGTGTCAAAGTGTAAGTGAACAAAGTGTCAAGTGTGATAGTGTCAACATAGTGTAAGGGGTACATGAGGTAATATAGAATTTGTGTTAACATAGAACATTACATCTCATTAACTTGTATATTGCATACATTACATCTATTATTACATTACATTCATGCTTGCATTCATTTATCATTCATTTATTCTCTTGCACTACTATATGCACCATACATTACATACTATAGAACCTACATATTCATTACAAGCCATACTTATACATGCTTACATTAGATAGGATACTTACACCTCATACATCATTTATTTAAACATTTACTCATGCTTGCATTCTCTATTTAATTACATAATGTATATACATTAACATGGGTTAAAATCAAATAGAACATTATATTACACACAAGGGTGCACAAAATGCATATGCCGAATAGTAACTCCTACTAATAATCAATACTGTACCATCTCAGCATGAATTAAAATCTAGGATTAAAGTATGTTATAGATCTATGTGTTAGCTTTCCGAAACTTCAAATGGATCGCGTTTTCGTTTCCGGAAACTCCCAGAATCGCAAAAACACCGAGAACGCGTTTGTCTTTCGTACAGCTGACACTCAAATAATTCTCTAGAAAGTTACAGAAAGAATTAGGCCCATTAATACATGTTTTTGGAAAGCTAACTTCAATACGCTTCTTTTAAAAAAACTGGAGATTAAACCGAGCTTTGAGCTAGAAGTTATGACATTTCTAATTTAGGGCTGAAATTAAAAATGTGGATAAAAATCATGACGGATTTAGATAGTTTGAGCCAAAAGAATACACAATATATATCCTAATTATCCACAACAATAATGACAATAATAATATGAGGAACCACACTCACAAACTTGATTATATAATCATCATGAACCATTTATTACATATATAAATATAGATACACTCTCATTACAATATATATATATATATATATACACAAATCTATATATGTAACATGAACTATATATGTAACATGAACACATCTATAAGAGATACATGAATGAAATGTAAAGTACTCAAGAACACATCTCTACATATTCAAATCTGAGATTTAATATGAATTAATTCATTTAATCAATATTTTAAATATAAAGTGTGTCCAAGTTTGGGGGGTTTTCCCATGAACACAAGACACAACAATAATATAATAGAAATCCCTAAAGGACACATAATGGACACAAGAGGACACAAAATAGAGACACAACAATGGGGGTCATTCCTATGGTTAAAACTTTTCTAAATGCAAAATGGAGAAATAAAAGAGAAGGAAATATTACCTAAAGGAGAGAAAATCCAAGGAGAAAGGCTTCTTCCTTAGGAGAGCTTGAGAGCACTTGGGAAAGAAGACTTCTCAAAGAAAGGAAATGAGATGGGAGTCCTATTAGGGCCGGCCACAATGGTTATCCCCCCCCCCCCCCATTGAATATTACAAGTTTGCCCCTCCCTTAGTTACAAGTGTTTAAAATAATTTTGGTTAGGGTTTGGGGGTAAAAGGGTCAAAATAAAAATTCTAAATGGTTAACCTAATAATTAGGATTATGACTAATCTTTCTAACATGACTAATTAAAATGTGGGTCATGGCTAACTAATGCATGGGTCCAACTAGAGTCCAAGTTACCCCGGGTCCCCGTTACAAGTCAGATTGAGATGAAATTCGAACCCGACTCAAATAATCCCAAAACAATATCATAAATAATAAAATAATATCAAAATAATTCAAAGAGGTCAAATGCAAAAATATCCTTAGGCCAGAAATGACATTAAAATATCATAATCACATGGTTAGGCTCTAGGTCAAACAGTCTATAGGATTTCACTAGAAAAACGTCAAAACCACAAGTCATTGATTTAAATAATTTTAAAATGATTTAAAATCACCAAAAATTATATCATAAATTAAATATCATTATTAAAATAATTATAAACACGAAATTTTAAAATTACCCTGATTTGGAAAACTGGGTGCTACACTGTGAAATAGGAAATGTAGTAGAAATTTCTATCCTAGTCAACAAAGTTTCAACATAGAAATTTCACCATGCCTAAGTATCTAACCCTCACCCTTCACTATAAGCCGAGTTGTGGGACAATGCAGAGACTTTAACATACATGGTCACAAGTGCATAGGGATGGCAATTTCTTCCGAATTCGACGGGGACCCAAATTTTTTTCCCGACGGGGGCAGATTTGGAAATTTAAAAACGGGGATGGGGGTGGGGATGGGGATTAAAAAATTTCCTAGTCAGATTTGGGGATGGGTATGGGTATAGTACTCCCCGTCCCGGTAAATCTCCGACCCCGATTACTTATACCTATATGTGCAACCCATTGGTATGATGGGTTCATGATCTAAATCCAGTAGTTTTTTTATTTATGAAAACCATGTTTTATTAACCTGTCTTGTAAATTTTTTTTGAATGAAAATAATTGTTTTAAGCTTATAATGTACATAAAAAATTGTTAACCGGACGAAAAACGGACGACAATAAATTCGGCCCCGAAAGTGTCAACGGGACGGGGGCGGGAACGAGGAGGGCATTGTTCAACGGGGGCAGGAATGGGGGTAAAAAATTGAACCTGGCGGGGAACGGGGACGGAGATGGGAATTCAAACACTACTCGGGGATGGCAATGGAGATGGAGGATATAGTCCCCGGCCCCTACCCGCCCCGTTGCCATCCCTATGATGTGCACACAGTTTCCCTTCCCTCTTGCATAGTGATACAGCTGCCTCAAGATACTGCTGCACCTGATACAATTTACCTAGACACCTGATACAATTTACGTACACACAATTCTGCAGGAAACATTCATACTGCCAAGATAATGTAAAAAATTTCCAGTTGGAGATTAATAGACCAATTGCATTTAAACAAAGGGCAAATCATATCAGAACATTGTATCATAACATTTTTTGTTGTCAACAGCCCATATGCACATCTTTCTGGATTAACACAAGATAAAGCAAGAACCTCTTTGCCCTCTCGCAGTCTACTATTATGTTTAGTAATTTGTAGCCTCCTAGATTATTTCCTTAGCTAACCCAGTTACTTTGCACATGCAATATTATGTTGGTTTGAACTTCAAAAATTTTTGTGTTGTTTCAGCAACTAATATAAGCCATTGGATTAATTTTTTATTTGTTTGCAGTTTCGTGATTTCATATCATATTTGAAGCAAAGGGATTGTGCTGGAGTAATTAAGATTCTCAAAGGAAAGTCCAAGTGGGCAAGGTTGCTCTTCATTCTACCCCGCTCGCATGATACTTGTTCCTTAAAGGTGTTATACAAAATCGTAAAAAAAACAAAAGAGAGGCTATCTAGTTAGAGTCTTCTAGATGGGAACATCCCAAAACCCTACATTTGCCTGCTTAGAAATTGTGACCTATGGAAATCATGAATCAAATGGAAGTCCTAATGCATAACTATATGATGAGGGAAGTATATACCAAATGTAGGCATGCATTCAAGAATGACTAGTGGAATTTTGAATGACATTGTTGTGATTAAGAAAGACTATACCATTTTTATTTGATTTAGTAGAAAATAAAATGATAAGCCAGAAAACTTGCACCTATCTAAGGAGGTGCCTTCACCTGCATAAAGAAAATATCATCTCCAAGCAACTAAGTGAGAATCTGCTGCAGTGGGAAGGCATGAGATCGACACTCTTGAGAGGCTAAGAACCAGTATGAGATGCATAGCGGTCAAAGCGTGATAACTAACCGCTTCAAAATCTGTATAAGGTAGATATCTCATAATGACAATATTTTGGGTGAAATACTAATTCAATGGGGGTTAGGTAATTGGGGGGACCATATATTGCAATAATTTGATCACAGGAAGCTTACCTCATTTGGAGCATCAATTTGTCCTTTGAGAATCCCGTCACCCAGAACACTGAGAACAGTCATCTCAAACAACTCATCATTCTTGAGTGCTACAGCTGAAGGAGCATCAGAAGAGAGAGCACGGCCGCAAGACCCAACAAGAAATATTTTATATACATCTGCAACTTCTTTCCATAGACGTGCTCTTCCAAGTTTATATGCATTTGAATCTATTTTATTATCCAAGTTTCTTCTACTTAAGTCATCAATAAAAAGTCGGTTGAGTCCCTCAGCAGCTAATCTCCAAAGCGAGCCTTTTGGATTGTCTCTTCTTGTGGCCATGCACTTGAATTGACACATCATTGTAGATATAGATATCATGACATTGCTTGTTTCCCAGGCCACCAGGTTACATTCTGTCTTTGAATTAAGGACACAAATTTTCGATAGGGTGTTCTGTCCTTATTAGTATGTTAAGTACAAAACTGGAATCATTGAACAAATTTACAACATAGCATATTCTAGGATACAAATTGTTTCTAGCAATGTAAATGGGTCAGGTTTAGTCGAAGTTTGCAAATTTTGAAGAGGAAAAGCCAAAGCATGGCAAGAATGTAAAGATCGGTCCCTAAGTGTGCCCACTTAAAACTCTAATTCTATCATATATAATCTGATCAATATACTACTGTGAAACAAATAAAAGAACAACAAGACTGTTTTTACCTTCCAAGGCCTTGTATAATTTTAGGAAATATATTGTACTTTTCAGTTGATGAGGCCTCCAGAAAAAAGATCTACAACTACATGTACAAGCTTTTCTACAAACAAATCTCCAACCAAATGCCAAAGTATTATCAGAAGGAATTTCACCAGGTTGTGGCAAGGAAGTTTCGAATTTTGTCCTGGAAAGAGACACTGTTAGAAAGTTCAGACTTTAGTTTCATCTGAAATTCTTTCAGAATGATACACATTGGAAAGAGACACACTGTGAGAAAGTAGAGACCACTTTGCAAACTGAAAGCAGCTTGAGATATCATCTCAACCCCATCATCTTCGTTTATGTTGCTACTTGATTCCATCTCTACTTTCCTTTTATGTCGAGGAGCATCAGACCCCAGAAGAAAACAAAGAAGCTCGAAGAAACAGTGACCACATTGAAGGTAGCCGATCAGTAGGACGCAGCAGCGGTAAAATCTCCAAAATCATCCGTTACACTAGAGGAACAGTTCCCTGGATCATAAATTCTTAGTAAAATAACAGATCATAGATTTGTCGTACACAAACAAATACAGACAATGTCTGTTTAATAGAGGTTATACAAGAAGTGGAGAAGTCGATCGAACACAACTTATATGACTTACATTGTCACTATCTACATCTCCTGCACTCTTGGAATTTCTAACTGCCCATTGCAGTATCGCTAGCAGTTGTAAATACATGTCATCATCGAACAAAGTTTGTGCATGTACATACAGATCTCCTAAAACCAATAATTGACAACATATTAGGTAAATATATATAAAGCTAAGACTAAAGAACAAGCTGATTAGAAGCATTACCAAGGCCATTCAAGATCTCTTGCTTCACTTTGTTGGCTGCATTACCCCTATAATTAGGGGACCTTTCAAGTACAAGCTCATAAACATCAAGCATAGACTTGATTTAAGGCACTGCCAGATTCCCCTGATTTGCATAAAGTGTTAAAGTCAATACCCACATGGATTGTACATTAGCAAAATGAAATATATGTGCAAAACAAAGGCAATGTCTTTGTCTTGTCCAATAAAGAACACCTATATTTAGCCTCAAAGACAAGAGAACTCCATGTACCATTTGAAAGACGATGCAGCTGCATACATCAAAGATTCATTGATATTGAGATGCATGGGGGAGCTCACCTTTTGACAATGAGAACTAACAATTGTTTGTAAACAGCTTATTGCTGCAAGGCCAACCTCTTTACTACCATTCAAGATGCTATCTTTAATAAAATTAAGCAAACGTTCCCATCCTGCAAAAAACAAAACTTATATTATAGCTTGGATACTTCACCAATAATGGGATTTCAAGTCACTGAACAATAAATTGAACAACAGACTCACCTATAGAAAAATTGCTTAAACTCCGAAGAAAGGGGGAAATTGATCTTAGTAAGCGAGTAATTCTACCTAATACCAGTACAATTGTCTCATCCCACTGTTTCTGAGCCGTATTCTGGCTGCAAAATTACTCATGTTAGAAAATGACAAAGACAAATAATTTGTACGACATGATATAATAAATAAGCATCTTCCATTTGAATAGTTGATACCTGTGATGGATGAGAATATGGACAGCTTTTCCTCCACGAATTCCTAGTTCTTTCCCTTGCCACTCATCTCTGGATGAAGTTGCTGCCTAAGAGAAAATGACCAACTGGATCATATAAAACTGGTGGAAGATCATACGAATCTTTCTTCTATAGTTACAAAGCTTACCAAATGTGATACATGATCAAGAATTGGGAACACATAATTCCAGAGGCAATCTTCCCACATACTTCTGGAGATCTTCTGCCCATGGCTGCCCAGAGTTTGGAAGAGAGTACGAATTGCTGAGTTTCTTACCTGATATAAGCAAAAGCCGTATTAATTTGCATTCAAGTTGAATAGAAGGGTTAATAAGAGATGAAAAATCTTAGAATATCTAAAAAGTTCAAATGATCAAGACATAGTCAATATTTTCACGAAGAATTAGTAGAGCTATAAAGATGCCTCAAGTGAAATCTGTACTATCAATCAGCACATACATGAGGTATAGATATACAGATGTTGTTCTACATTTTTGGTGATGTTTAAGTTAAATACATTGCAAGAAGAACTATGAAGTTTACCATTAACCTAAGTCCAATAAAGATAAATTGAAAACTCAGAAAAAATAGGTTGAGAAATGAATACCCAGGAACTTTCCAAGCATGGTAGACTTTGAAGATGTAAATATGGCAATAGCATTAGTTAAGTGACAAACATAACTTGTGCATTTCAAATGCTGCTAGTAAAACAACAAGCAATACCCTTAATATCATCTGTACTGTCCCTAAAAATGTATAATCAATATAAACACAAAACACCCAAGTCAGGCTATAGATAGGTCTTTCTATGATACAAACTGCAATTTTACATCATTAACCTTTACAAAAAATGAAAAACCTTTTAATCTCTTTCTTACATTTACATAAAGCAGATTTTCAGGATATTTTTGGATTGCTAGGTTGCATGGCAACTCTTCATAGACAAGTGTTGCTGTGATACAAACTGCGATAAGTACATCATTATCCCTTACAAAAAAGTGAAAAACTTTTCAATCCCTTTGGTTACATAAAACAAATTTTCAGGATTTTTGTTGTACTGCTAGGTTGCACAGGACTTTTATCCACTTCTGATACATACGTAGTGTGATGTTTTCCTGACCATGTATCAGAGATGGACAAGGAATGTCTAGGTTCCAAAGGGTTCCTAGAGATTCCTGAACATGCAAATACGAGCGACTTGTGCCAGTTTATAGTCTAGACGTAGAAATCAAAATGTCTTTAAAGTGGGCATTTGTAGTGATTCTTAGTAATCTAGTTACTTTGCATGATCCACACACAACCACCTCTTGTGTATATGTTTATGTACTTGTACTCATGACTCAGATACATCCTTGATCTTTTAAGAAATGCCACATCCTGAACAAGTTCTCGTATGTGCATATATGTGTCCCTGTCCATGTCCATTCAACCAGGGTGAACCAAGTATCGCATGAAGAATTTACATACCTACTATGCATGTAATGTCAAACTGAAATGCGTTGGAGTAAACTGGAGATAAATTAGCAGGCCATTGTTCTTTGTTTATTCAAATTCCCATTCTATCTCTAACCATGATTTCCTAGAACTTCTTATAACAATTCATAAATTATAAAGTACATACCAATCTCAATTATAGAGAAGAGAATGTGGTACTGGTTACTTAAAGATTTTCAACTAGGGGCCTGATTCTTACTCACATAGATGGAGACTTTTGAGCTGAGTCAGTCTAACGAATTTCCCAACATTAACTCAACTTGGTAGATGAATCCAAGAGAATCAGATTCATTCCACTACCAAAATAAGTGGTTTTAGCGACGCCCAAAAACGTCGGAAAAACAACAAAATCCGTCGCTAATATGTATCACCGACGTATTTACCGACGTTTAGGTTTTGTCGCCGTTTCCTTAGTCGCTGATTACAAAAACGTCGCTGAACGTCGCAATTACCGACATTCAGCGACGTTACAGTACGTCGGTGAGTTATCGACGTTTATCGTCGTTCCGTCGGTATATTAGCGACGTATATGTAGTCGCTACACGTCGGTAAAGACCTGGAATAGTTACCGACGTCTACCGTCGTTTCGTCGGTAATATAGCGACGTGAATTTTGTCGCTAGACGTCGGTAAAGGTCCTGTACATTTTTGCAGCTAGTGTCGGTAAACGTCGGTAAATACGTCGGAGAGCTGTACTTTTTTTGCAGTTAGTCGTCGGTAAATGTCGGTAAAACGTCGGAAAAATATATTATTTGCAGCTTGCCGTCGGTAAACGTCGGAACACGACGTCGCTAAACGTCAGTAAGCGTCGCTAAACGTCGCTAAAGTTGTAAAAAAAATAAAAAAAATAAAACACAGATTCTATATTACCACTCACAATTCTATAAAACACATATAGGTACACATTCAAATCCCCACTCACAATTCCAAATCACAGCGCATTCAAACCCCCACTCACAATTCCAAATCACTGATAGCTTTAATCTAAGTTAATTAACATCCAATCCAAACACAATTAACATTTATCGACGAAGGAATTAACATCCAATCCAAACAAGTCACAAGTCAATTCGATACAAACACAACTAACATCCAATACAAACATCCAATCATAAGTCACAAACATAAGATGATACAAACACAAACAAAAGTCCTAACTAGGACTACTAGTGATCTGGTGCAGGAGGGGCACCGCCGCGACGAAGGCGTAAAAACTCCTCATACTCCGCAAGTGAAATCGATACAGATGGAGCGCCAGGCTGTGACGTCGGTGGAGTCGGTGTCGAAGAAGAAGGCGGTGGAGGCGGCGGAGTCGACGACGATGAAGGTGCACCCAGAGTACCAGCATGCTCCAACGCTGTAAGTCGCTGGTTGTATGAATCCATGATAGATAATATTCTACCACTGCTCTGGACCATCGAATCCTGCGCCAATCTCACCGTCTCGGCCATGGTCACCTGTCCTGTCTGCAACTCCGTCACCGTGCGCTCTAACCCTCCAACGGCGCGCTCTGTCCTCTCAGTCGTCTCCCTGAGGTCTATAATGCCGCGGTCGAGCGCATCCAATCGTGCTAGCAGCGCAGGATCGTCCGTAGGATGCTGAGACTGCTGCTCGATCCGTCGTAGCAGGTCGTCACGGAGAGACTCCATCATCTGGTGGACTCGGGCAGACTCCTGGGACGGCTGTGGACCATGCACACTAGCAGGAGATGTCCTAGAGGACTGGGTCGAAACTAGGGCGCCATAGGATCCCGTACCGTAGTACGTACCCCTACGGAGGCTACCAGCGGCGGTCATCCACAGCTCGTCCGCCGACGGAGCTTGAGTGGGCTGCGAGGAAGTACCGGCCTCTCCTGCATCAGGTGCACTAGCAGCCGCCCGTTCCCGCAGCCTCGTATACTCGGCCTAGAAAGTATGGATAGTACTCTATGATTTCTAATTTCTAATTAATGTACTTATTTTTACTAACTTCATGAATATTTATTTGCATCATATTTACTAAGTTATATTAAAATGGACACGAAGTATTAAATTAAGATAACGTATTGTAATACTTACATAGGTCTGCTCGGCCCTCTCGTCAATAAGGACTCCGCCCTTCCGATGGGTGGCCAGGAAGACGGTCACCATGTCGACGTTACCGACCTTCCTTACCTGTAATTAAATATATTATCTTAGTAATAATTTATCGGATTTGCATTAAAATAATATTTCTAAAAGAGAAAGACATACCAGACGACGAAAATGTTCCGTCATCGGAATCGACCCACCGCACCACTTCGAGGCATGTTGCCTAGCCGCCTTAGCCTTCTCCGACTTCTCCTTGTACCTTGGCTCGTTGAATCGAGCCTTCATCGCATTCCACTGATCAGGGGTGATCCAACCTTTGATCGGCTTTCCGGCACGATCACGTTCCTTCTGATCATTAATAGAGTCGCGGATCAGCTTAGCAGCGACGGAAGGAAACATCCCCTCGATCTTCTCGGCCCGGTGCGGCGGATAGTAAAACATATCCTAGAACAGTACGAAACCAAATATTTATCAGTTATATATAATATGCATAAATTAAATGATTCATGTTAAAAACAAATCTATTTAAACCTTGAAGCGCGTAAACCAGAAGTTCTTCCTTTCGTCTGGAGCATCAGAGTAGTTAATCCAGGGACCACCATAATTATGCCTCAGCATATCGCCTAGGCGTCTCTGTACCCCTGGAGGACGATATCTATACATACATATTATATTCATGAAAAAAGTTAATTTATGATAAAAACAGAAGAAAAAAAAATCATAAACCAAAATACCTACTTTGTACCGTCGGCCCAGATCTCCGTCCTCCCCTCCTCCGGAGGTGCGCACGCATCATCTTCATGATGCTGGTCGGCCGTCGGCGCATCCTCCTCGGCCATCTGCTCATCCGTCTCCATCGTCGTATCAACATCAGGAACGCTAGACGGGGGAGCCCTCTCAACAGGTCTGGAACTACTCGTCCCAGGAGATATGCCACGTGACGTCGTCCCAACCGGCCCAGCTACTGTCCGATATGGAGGAGTAATCGGCGACGAGGATCCAGAGCCGGTACCAATAGGAGGTACCGAAGGCAAACTCCGTCCCCTAGCAGTACCTGTAGGAAGTACCGGAGGATCCCGACCTCCTCGTGGCCCTCGCAAATGTCCGCGACGACCTGCCATACCTGATAACAGCATATGATAGTACAAGATATAATAGAGACTAGAAATATGACAGTACAACAAATAATAGAGACTAGAAATATGACAGTACAACAAATATTAGAGACTAGAAATATGACACTACAACAAATAATAGAGAATAGAAATATGACAGTACAACAAAGATAATAACCAAGGTAACATATGATGATACATTCTACAATAAACATCTAAGTCCAGATAATATATTCTAGAAGAAGCATCTAAGTCCAGATAAGTATATCTCTCTCAATCATCTTCAGAATAATCATCTTGTTCGTCTTCCTCGACCTCATCTTCCTCTTCCTCCTCATCTTCACTTTCGTCTTCACCTTCGTCGGCTTCGTCTTCCTCTTCGGATAATTCTACATCTTCTACATTATGTGTCGTGTAATGTGTAACTTCCGTGGAGTCCACATCGATAATATTGGTTACAGGAGGTAGCTCGTCCTCCTAGTAAGCTTTTTCATCAACATCAAAAGTATCTCTAGCTTTAGTCTTGTATACTGCCCACCAGTCAGACTTCGTTGCTCCCCGTCTCGGATAAGCTGTGAAATACACGAGCTGAGCCTGAGTTGCTAGGACAAACGGTTCGTAGCCTTGATATCTACGCTTGTAGTTTATATCCACAAGACCATGCTTGTCAATTTTCCAGCCTTGATTTTCAATCGGATCGAACCATTCACACTTGAACAACACGATCTTTGCAGGTTCTCTGCCATAATTATATGACAACTCCACAATCTCTCGCAAGATGCCAAAGAAATCATTTCCTGGATCGACGTCTTTGTAGTTCGAAGACTTGATACACAAACAACTGTTCTTCGTGGAATCAAGATCCAGGAAGCTGTCTCTGATCGGAGCATTTGTCGACTTGAACCGAAAGCCATTGACATAATAACTTGGCCATGTTTTAACAAAAGTAATTGGTCCCTTGGCAAGAGTTCTAATTAATTCAATCTCGGGTGAAATTAGACGATCGACCTGAATATCAAAGAAGAGATAATAAGTTATTTATTGCGCAGTTGCATTAGAAGAGGCCAGTAAATATTACCGAACTGCTTACATATTCGCTCAACCAAGAAGGAAAATGACGTCTCATTTCTTGTTCTAATGCTTCGTCTGTTAGGTAGGGTCTAACCAGCCTCAACTCATCATTATATGTGCTGGAAAACAACGAAGCATTAGAACGATTAGTACAATAATATTAGCTTATACTATTACATTGAGATGACGTAAACTCATCATTCCTTACTTACCCCTCTAGCTTCTCCACTTCATCCTCGTCGCAATTGAGTAATACATACAACTGAGCAGCCCTTAGCTCTTCGTCATTCAAATATCTCTTCTTCATTTTCCCCGAAGGCTTTCCGGACGCATTGAATACTTTCAGTATTCCATTATTAAATTCTTGATATCCGTCGTCGTTTCTCGGAGCCCTCGTTCTATTCGTAGCAACATGAGGTTTGAAATAGAAGGAGCAGAAATTTGTAATCTCCTCGAGAATATAGGCTTCACAAATAGAACCCTCGACCCGAGCCTTATTTTTTACCTTTCTTTTTAGGTGATTCAAATGTCGCTCGAATGGGTACATCCATCGATATTCGACGGGTCCACCAACACGTGCCTCGTAGGAAAGATGAATCGGCAAATGCTCCATAGAGTCGAAGAATCCAGGAGGAAACACCCTCTCTAGCTTGTACAGTGTTACCGCAATGTCCTTCTCTTGCTTTTCTAGACGATCAACGAGCAATTTCTTAGAACAAAGATCCCTGAAGAATATGCTAAGCTCCGTCAATGGATCCCAAACTGCCTGCGGTAAGAATTTCCGAAATGCAATCGGAACTAACCGCTCCATGAATACGTGACAATCATGGCTCTTCATACCTGTCAGTTTGTTCTCCTTGAGGTCGACGCATCTTCTCAAGTTTGAAACATACCCATCTGGAAATTTCAGACCTTGAATCCACCTACAAAGCCTCACTTTATCCTCCTTCTCCAGTGAGAAAATTGCCTTAGGCTGCTTCAACTTCCCATTCCCGTCCTCTATCAAATGCAATGCAGGACGTCTACATATTTCTTTCAAGTCCAATCTAGCCTTAGGATTGTCTTTCGTCTTCCCCTTTACGTCCATTACAGTATTAATTATGTTGTCAAACACATTTTTCTCAATATGCATGACATCAAGGTTATGTCTAATCAGATTGGTGCTCCAGTATGGCAGATCCCAGAATATACTCCTCTTCGTCCAGTTATGAGTGCGACCAAATCCGTCACACTTGTAGCCCGTAGCAGGCTGCTCAATAGCACTTGGTAAATCTCTAACCTCCTCCCATATCGTGGCTCCGCACCACCTTGTCGGTGGATCACCCTTCTCCACAACGCCAGCACGAAAAGCATTCTTGTTCCTCCGGTACGGATGATCCTTCGGCAGGAATTGTCGATGACAATCGAAGAAGCACGGTTTGCCTCCGTGTTTCAAACGGAAAGCCTTAGTGTCGTCCATGCAACACGGACATGAAAGACGACCATGCGTGCTCCATCCAGATAACATTCCATAGGCCGGAAAGTCGTTGATGGTCCACATGAGTGCTGCCCGCATCTGGAAATTTTGTTTTCTAGATACATCGTACGTGTTGGAACCTACTTCCCACAGCTGATTCAACTCATCAATCAATGGCTGTAAATAAACATCGATGTTCCTTTTCGGATTGTTCGGACCTGGGATAATAACGGTGAGGAACATATATGGAGTCTTCATGCACATCCAAGGCGGTAGATTATACGGGGTGACGATCACAGGCCAACACGAATACTGGGATCCCGAAAGTCCGAATGGGGTAAAACCGTCAGAGCAGAGACCCAATCTAACATTACGCGGATCAGAAGCAAAATCTGGATACTCTCGATCAAAGTGCTTCCATGCTTCTCCATCAGATGGGTGATCCAACACTCCTTCGGTATGTTCCCGCTTATGCCAACTCATGTTTTCTGCAGTTTCCTTCACCATAAACAACCGCTGCAAACGCGGCGTCAACGGCAAGTAGTGCATCGAAGAGGTAGGCTTCCTGGCACCGACAGACTTTCCTCTACCACAGGCCTTGTAGCGATCGACACCACAAAATCTGCAGGCGTCTTCATCCTTGTTGTCTTTGTAGTACAACATGCACCCGTTGCGACAGGCATCGATTTTTTCATATCCCATCCAGAGCGATCTAACCATCCTCTTAGACCGGTAGAAGTCTTTAGGCAACTTCGCACCCTCAGGCAATATTTCTATAAGCAACTCCATAATACGGTTGTAGCAATCTTGCGACATGTTAAAATCGGACTTGATGCTCAACAATCTTGTAACCACCTCCAACGGTGAATGATCCTCACAACCAGGATATAATGGAGTCCTTGCATTCTCCAGCAACTCCATGAACTGTGCAGCATCGGGGTTCGGTGCCTCCTCAGGTGCATCATGATCATCCGGATCGAAACTAGGCCCGGCCGCGTCAAAAACCATGTTCACCAACCCATCGTCGTAAGGAGCGTTGTTGTGGACATCCACATAAGGCTCGTACTCCGATGCTAAAGACACAAGTTCTCCGTGCTCGCTCCACTGATAGTAATTCGGCGTGAAACCCTTCGAGTACAAATGATACGTGACATCCACTTCTGGATGATATTTCAAGTTGCGACATCTCACACACGGACACTTAATTTTGGTACCGTCCATGTACTGAGGGAACGCCTTGGCAAACTGCAGGAACTGGTGTACACCCTCTATGAATTCATCCCGCACACCGCACATGTCATCAGGATGACGGTTGTACATCCAAATACAATTCCGCAGATAGTAATTCAGCTCCATAATTCTGTAAGATAGATACATCAAGGTAGTGAATGATATGCAAGTGTCAAAGCTTTTCCGATGGATTGCATTTATCTTTTCATCCATTCATTCATGCATTGCATTTATCTTTTCAGTTTTGCATATCATTACCTACTATTATACATGCATACTTTATACATGCAAGTGAAAATCTGTATCGTAAGACAAACTAAACATAATTAGTATATAATCATGTAACTGGTGGATCCGCTAGCTAGTAAGCCGGATGTACTTAATATCAGAGAGTATCAGATTAGTATCAGTATATAGGTTAGGTAGACCGTATCAAACGCATATCGGAATAGTAGGCCGAATAGGAGGCCGAGATAGTCGAATGAGAAGAAGGGAAGAAGGGAGGAACAGATGGGTCCAGAGCCATGGTGGAGGAGGAGAAGTAACATGAGAGCAGTTTCCGCCGTAACATCTCCTGTGGCTCTGCTGGCAACTGAAGTCCAGATGCTACAAAGGACGATCCTTCGCTGAAATCGACTACAACACCCATCAGTTCAAGTTCATTCCTATATGAGTATATTCCAATGCCATAGAGGAAGGTCAACAAACTGATGGCTTCTATGGCATTGTAATCTACTCATATAGGAATGAACTTGAACTGATGGGTGTTGTAGTCGATTTCAGCGAAGGATCGTCCTTTGTAGCATCTGGACTTCAGTTGCCAGCAGAGCCACAGGAGATGTTACGGCGGAAACTGCTCTCATGTTACTTCTCCTCCTCCACCATGGCTCTGGACCCATCTGCTCCTCCCTTCTTCCCTTCTTCTCATTCGACTATCTCGGCCTCCTATTCGGCCTACTATTCCGATACCGATACTTTGAACCTTGATCTTAACACAAACCTATATACTGATCGATACTAATCCGCTACGCCCGATACTAAGTATATACGGTCGATACTGATAGCGATAGTCCGATACCGATAGCGATAGTCCGATACCGATAGTTCGATCGATACCGATAGCGATAGTCCGATAAATGGAATTGTAAACTCGGAGGCATACCCTTAAGGGTTGAAACCAAATAAATTTTGACATTCGGAAAGGGGTTATTTAGAAGGTTCTCTTGCAACATAACATGTTCCCATGGGCTTGTGGGGAGAAAACATGGCCTAATGATTTAATTCGTTAAATGAGATCTTAGGGAAATGCCATGTTTGGTTCGCAGAATTAGAGCTGTGGAAAGGAAAGTGATGGATTCATTTTTCCCCTCTAAGATTCACTCTCTCTCCAAATATCTGTTGTTTTTCCAAACATAGGAATGGAAATGGATTGAAATTCTAATTTCACAAAGCTTACCTTTCCGCGAACCAAACGAGGCCTTGATAGCTACTTTGAGATTGAGAAAATGTAACACAATGTGAGGAGAAGCTCTACTTCAATCGATCTTCAGGTGATTGATGTAATAGGGAAAATAGATGGAGGTAAGTCCAACAAACTTATAAATAGCACACACAGTCATTCGAAGAAGACTGCTCAGGTCTTGATAGCTACTTGAGATTGAGAACCGCGATAAAAAAAAATCATCTAATGTTTATGATTTCCTTCTTACTGGCTACAATTTTAGGAAAGGAACAAATGTTTGCAGGTTATAAAGAGAGTACAACTTTGCAGAAGTTGCAGCAATAGATCATTGTTGCTTAAAAGGAGAATTTCTCTCCAACTCGTAAGATTAATGGATCTTTCCAAATGCTCTACTGGCCTTCTCTCTCTTTTTTGTCGGGGTCACGAAAACATCTCAAAGCCTCCTTCGAATTCTCAGACGAAGCCACTGACCAAGGCTTGAAGGTTCGGGGATGAGAAACCAAAAAAATTATGTATGCATTATATCGTGACTTCATCAATTACGTCACAGCAAAATCTCATATGTTTGCATGCTAATTTGCAAGATCAGGAGAAACTTAACTTGGCTCGAGATAGAGAATGAAGGAGTTAGGGTTAGGGTTTACCAGCCTTGGTCGGAGTCGCGTCGGGATCGTCGGGGCTGGAGCAGCGGTGGAGTCGGGTTGGCGTCGACGAGGGGAATCAACGGTGGAGGGGGACGCCGGAGGGAAGGGGGTCGCTGCAGGGAAGGGGGGAAACCGCGGGGAGGGGGTAGCCGGAGGGAGGGTTCGCCGGAGGGAGGGGGTCCCCGGAGAGGAGAGAGAAAGGGGCAGAGAAATTTGGGGAGCGGGAGATTGAAACTTTTTGGTGAAAGAAAAAAAAAAGATCGATCGGGTGGAACCCTATATGAAATATTTTAGCGACGTCCACAAAGGACGTCGCTAAACATCGCTATTCAATAAAAACCTGGCGACGTCCCTAATGTGGAGTCGCAAATCGTCGCTGAATTAAAGAAAACAGCGACGTTCTGCGACTAGACCGCGACATCAGCTTTCCAAAGCATAATGTGTATCGCTAACGGTCGGTAAACGTCGCTGATGGTGACGATCAGCGACGTTTTTATATAACGTCGCTAAATTCACAAATATTACCGACGTATATGACTTGCGTCGCTAAATTCGTCGCCAATATGACTTATTTTGGTAGTGTTCTATTCCCATTTGAAATAGAAATCACTCAATTTCAAATGGAAAACGCCAAATGGTGCTCTCACAAGTGTGAACCATTTGCTGTTTTTGACCATTTTTGTATGGAGAAAACGACAAAAGATGGGAACCAAACAGACTTCATTTGCTATTTTGGCCAAAATGCTAATGGAAACGGCAAGCTGTCTATTTCAAACAATTTCAAACACGAACCAAACTAGCCCTTAGAAGCCAGTAATTTGTCAATATAAGTCGGGTATCCTTGTTGGTGGAGATCTTCAATAACTTTCAACTTTTTCTTCATTGACCTTAAATCGCTAACTTCATGTTCCTGGCTAATAGTTCCATGATTGAACAAGAATCATGTTTTGCTATTGCTCATTTTCAGAAAAAAAAAGTCATTTGTTTTTGAAAACCTATCTTGTACACCACCATGAATTTTTACATGTGCTCTCTCCTCAAAGAAGTGTTTGGGCCTTGGGAAAATACCTCTAGTGCAACCAGGATGGCAATCTCCACGACAAATGTGACCTTCCATATTTTTGTCTTCAAGTTCCTCCAACAGCTTCATTTAAGGCTTCGATCTACTCTCAATGCAATACTCTGAAAAGAGTATCCTTGCATGCTTGAACTTTGGTATCAGATACAACTCAACTTCGGTTCACACAAATTTTTGAATCACGCATCCAAATGGATGACAAGGCTTTAAAAAAAAGCATTTCATACGCAGTAGTCATGTGATCCCTAATTTGTGGATACATCAACAAACATCCTTATTCTGCAGGCTTCTATAAAACTAGGGGCAGTTCGAATATGAGAAATTAAATTTACCAATGCAACAACGGATAGGAGGAACCAAAACACCAAGTAAAAGTCAAAGCTCGACTATGCCGCATATCCTTACAGACTCAACTGTACTTTATCTTCTTAATGCCTTCTCTCGTCTTGTGCAAGCAACCTCCTGGATTTCTGTTATATGTAAATAAGTGGGCATACATGATATACATGCTCCAGCTTGAGGGTGACTTAGAATTAAAATCAGTCTTTGGCCCAACTGGGTCTGGCCCACCTATTGGGATCCTTATTAGGCTTAGGTTTTCTTATATGATGTATATTTATACTCTCTTATTCCCAAAATGAAGTACGACGTCTATTGAACCATTCTTTTACAAGCAAGCACTACCATTTGCAATTGATATTGTAGCTACTTATATTAGATTTTGTCACCTAAAATGCCAACAAGATAGAAATGACCATAAAATCAATCCTAAGTTGGATCATTTTATGACTGATGATTCGAATATCAGTAGGAGAAGCCAAAATAATTAGTCATAAATGTCAAAGAATTAGCAAATCAACAGTATATGGGCAAATGAGCATATATTCATTAGAAGAGAATAATGTCTTCAACTAAACTGTTAATACATATCAGGGAGCATGGTTATCAAAGGGAAAGAAATTGCTCAAAAATTAATGAGAAGAAAATGCATCTTATATATTACTTTCCTGCTTACAGATACATTTAGTGGATTATGGTCACTGAAGGGAAATTTTTACTCAAATATTAATCAGAAGAATATACATCTAAGATAATATGTTCCTGCTTAGAGAAACATATAATATATTGATAGATTATTCCTAATTCTTTCACACTGTAAATTCAGTCGAGTAAATGTTCATCTAGAGAAATACTTGCCTTCACTACTATGTGTGATTCATTTCATACCTTAACACTATTGAGTTCCTTCAAACAGAACAATGAGAAGTTATCCATATGTCATCTTACATAATCAGCTGTATATGAAAGTCCATTCTCACTATATACATAACAATGAGAGAAGCAAAGAAAAACTTAAATGAACTTACTAGGATCCCATATAGCAATGATGAAAACGAAACACAATACCTCAGGCCTCTCGTCTGCACCAAGTTTTTGAAGAATTGAGAAAACTGAAAAAGAGCAACTTAATGTGATCTATCCCAGTTGTCCTTGGAACTTCGCCATCAATGTTGTTACTATTATGATTTGTTTGATCATCTTCAAAGTTTTGGCATTATCATCATGATTTGGTATGAACTCGACATCTGAAACAACCGCTAAAAAATAAGAGAGTCAATATATACGCATATAAAGTATCCCTATAGTTTTCATATACTGCAAGCTCTCCTATTCTTACCCTTAAGAATATTCTTTCCCAAGTTGTGTACCAAGCCTTGCTTTTCCACAGGCATTTATATCCATATTTCTTAGCTATTTCCGAACTTAGCTAATCCTATGCATCTCTTTGCAACTTCAAGAAGTGAGTTGCATTTTTAATAGCTTCCTTCTGTTCATTCAGACAGCGAAAGAGTTATCGACACAGAAATCTCAAGAGAAGATAAAATTAGAGAAAAATGACAAGCCTGCATTATAGTAGCTTGCATTATACAAACTATTATGTTGAGGATTTATAAACCTGAGCCTGCAATATTGAAGAGATTTACACAGTATTTCACTGGGTTACCAAGTTTAAGTTGCCTAGTCCAAATCCTTGCATATCAACAAATAAACAAAGTCAAAAATGTAAATTGAGAAGAAAGTGGTTGCACAAATGACATTACTCAATTAAATTAAAATTTTGGTGAATATGTACTTGTTCCATGACTAAAACATATAAAAGGCTGACATAATAACAACATAAAGTTGATTGTATATCAATGCAGGTTGCAATAATTATCATGTTGATCATCATCATCATCCAAGCCTTCTCCCATCTTACTAGGGTCAACTATGGCGAATAACAAAGCTACATGAAGATTTAACGAAGATTTTATGACCGGTTGTCAACTTGATGTCAACTCTCTATGTAGGTGCAAAATTCCTAGCCAAGGTAACTATGAGAATGAGATGGTCTATAGGACATAGATGACCAATTGGAGTAAACTGCCTACCACCAATGACTAAGGGACATGAAGTGCACAACATACTAACAGCTATAATATCACTGCCCATGAATACATTTAGGGTTTGTTTGGTAAACCGTATTTGGAGGTAGAATTTGGATTTTTATGGATTTGGAGAGAAATCCATTGAATCCTATATTTGGTTGGAGATGGATTTGGATATGGAAAGTATGACAAAATCCAGAACTTGGATTTGGGAGGAAAAAAATAGTTATTTTTTAATAATTTTGTTAAAATATTTATTCTTTAATAATTTTGTTAAAAATTAGTAAATTAAAAATGAGTTATTATTTAATAATTTTGTTAAAATATTTATTCTTTAATAATTTCGTTAAAAATTAGTTAATTAATAAAAACTAACTAATAGTTAGTTATCATAATTATATTCTAAGGTAATAATTTATTAATTAATATTTTATAATAATCCTAATTAATAATTTATTACTTTATTAATCATAATTATAATAATTTTATTAATCATAACCATAATCTTAATTAATAATTTATTAATTAATATCCAATTATAATCATAACTAATAATCTATTAGTATTATTATAATATTAATAATCATTTGTTAATAACTATTTTATTATAATCTTAATTAATAATACTTTAATCTCGATTAGAATCATATTTTATGATAATTTAATTAATAATTTACTAATCATAATTATATCAATTTATAAATATTATTTTTAAAATATTTAATTTATAGTTAATTAAAAACTAACTAATATTTATTTAAAAATTAACTAATCGTTAATTATTAATTATTAATCGTTAATTATTAATTTTATAATTATAATAATCGTTATTTATTTAAAAATTATTAATCGTTAATTATTAAAAATTATTAATTGTTAATTATTAATTACTAATCGCTAATTATAATTTATAATTATTAATCATTAATTAAAATTTGTTAATCGTTAATTATTAATTATTAATCATTAATTAAAATTTATAATTTATAATTATTAATCGTTAATTATTAATAATTATTTATTTAAAAATTAACTAATCGTTAATTATAAATTTTATAATTACTAATCATTAAATATAATTTATAATTATTAATCATTAATTAAAAATTATTAATCGTTAATGATTAATTATTAATTGTTAATTATAATTTATAATTTATAATTATTAATCGTTAATTATTTATTAATAATTATTTATTTAAAAATTAACTAATCGTTAATTATTAATTTTATAATTAATAATAACTAATCGTTAATTATTAATTATTAATCATTAATTATTAATTTTATAATTAATAATAACTATAATTAATCATAATTAATTAATAGCTGAATTATTGATCATGATTATAATTTAGTTATTAATCATAAATCCAAATCCTATGTTTGGTTGGAGTTGGATTTGGACTTAGATTTGGATTTTGAAATCCATAATTTGGATTTGAATTTAAATTTTGGATTTCTAAATCCAAATCCAAAATTCAAATCCATTTACCAAATAAGCCCGGCCCGTTTGGTAAACCGTATTTGGAGGTGGGATTTGATTTTTTTGGGATTTGGAGACAAATCCATGGAATCCTATGTTTGGTTGGAGATGGATTTGGATATGGAAAGTATGATAAAATTCAAAACTTGGATTTGGTTGGATTTTGGAGGGAAAAAATAATTATTCTTTAATAATTTCGTTAAAATATTTATTATTTAATATTTTTGTTAAAAATTAGTAAATTAAAAATTAGTTAATCTTTAATAATTTTGTTAAAAATATTTATTCTTTAATAATTTTGTTAAAAATTAGTTAATTAATAAAAAAACTAACTATTTTATTAGTATTATTAACTAATTAAAAAAAATAGTATTATTAATTAAAAAATAGTTAATTAGGTAATTTCGTTATAATCATAATTAATAATTTATTAGTATTATTATAATATTAATTAATAATATTTTATTATTTAGTTAATAATCATAATTTACTAGTATTATTATATTATTATGATAATATTAATTAATAATTTATTAGTATTATTATAATATTAATTAATAATCATATCCTATGTTCAGTATTATTAATTAAAAAATTAGTTAATTTAATTATATTTTAATCACAATAATATTTTAATTAATAATATTTTATAATAATGTAATTAATAATATTTTATAATATTTTATAATATGTTAATAATATTTTATAATATTTTATAATATTTTAATTAATAATATTTTATAATATTTAATTATATTTTAATCACAATATTAATTTAATTAATAATATTGTATTATATTTTAATCACAATAATATTTTAATTAATAATATTTTATAATATTTTATAATATTTTAATCACAATAATTTAATAATATATTAATTAATAATATTTTAATTTAATTATTAGTAATATTTTAATCACAATTAGAATCATATTTATAATAATTTAATTAATAATTTACTAATCATAATAATATTAATTTATAATTACTATTGTTAAAATATTTAATTTATAGTTAATTAATTGTTGATTATTAATTATTAATTATTAAGCAATAATCATAATTTATAATTATTAATCGTTAATAAAAAATTAGCAATTGTTAATTATTAATCATTAATCGTTAATTATAATTTATAGTTATTAATTATTAATTATTAATCGTTAAGTATTAATTATTAATCTTTAATTATTAATTATTAATTTTATAATTAATAATAACTAATCGTCCATTATTAATTACTAATCGTTAATTATTAATCGTTAATTATTAATTTTATAAATAATAATAATATAATTAATCATAATTAATTAATAGCTTAATTATTGATCATGACTATAATTTAATTATTAATTATAAAACCAAATCCTATGTTTGGTTGGAGTTGGATTTGGAGTTGGATTTGAATAGTAAAATCCATGATTTGGATTTGGAGGATTTCCAAATCCAAATCCAAATAGTAAAATCCGGGTACCAAACAAGCCCAAACCCGCCGGATAGAAATTTCTATGAACTCTTACAATTTCGTCATCTTGACATTGTCGGGGGCCATGGAAACCCCCTTGTCCTCCTCAAAAGAGAGACAACCAAACCCTAACCCTAGCTCTCCATGTCCGTCACCAAACCCCTCTCCTTCCCGTCTATGGAGGCCGGCGGCGCAGAGGAACCTCCGGAACCAGTGGTCGAAGCTCCTCTCCTCCAAGAACCGCTGGCTCTCCGCCGCCTCCCAAGGACGGTCTCACGCCACCTCCCTCGTCAACGCCCATCTCTCCCGAAGGTCCCTCCTTTCTCTCCTCCCTCCTCTTCTACGAATTGCTTGAACTATGAACGAAGAAATTGAGCTTGAAATTTCTCGCTTTCTGAAGACATATTTGGAGTTCTCGAGTGTTGTTTCTGACTAAACCCTTGTTAAACCCTAAATTTGGACGAGGAGTTTGCTTATTAGTTCTCGTTTGGTTTGCGGAAAGGAAGGAAATCTATTCTTTGCTCTTTCATTTCCTTTGGGAAATTGCAATTCCAATCATTTTTTTCCGGGGTTTGGAAAAACCAAGGAAATTGAGGGGGAAAGTGAATCCTTAGAGGGGAGAAATGAATCCTTGTGTGGGTGGGGGAACCATTTCCCCCCTATTTTCCTTCCTCTTGGGAATCAATTTCCTTTCCTATTCATTTCCTTTGGCATCAAACACAGGAAAGGAAAAAACTTTCCTTTCCCAAGGCCATGATTCCACGAACCAACCGAGCCCTTATTTTAATGTAAGTTTGAAGTGTACCATATTTCAACATAAGTTCCCCAAGTCTTGTGATTTGCTTAGAAGTCGACAAACGATAGGAAATGAGCAAATAACGAGATTCGGGTAGTTGTGGCAAAATAGGGGATACTTAAGGGACTTAATGTTAATATTGGACTCCATTCCCATTTTTTTTTGAGAATTTACTTTTAAAACACGTGTGCAATAGTTCTTGTAAATTATAGGAAATATTTTATATTTGATGGAACTAGGGTTGATTGAAATGAACAATATTTTGGAGTGAAATGTAGCTCCAAGCATCTGATTCTGAAAAAAAAAAAACTTTGTACCTGTGTTGCACATTCACATATGATATAGATGGACACAGCAACATGGACATGACACTGACTTTTGTGCATTAGTTTATTTTGGAGTATATGTTCCATGTCTGATATGTGTCCGACATGATGATGCTCCACTTACATTGTACCAATTATTTGTGTGTATATGCTTCCTATATTTTCAATATTGTTTGAAGAATTCACAAGCTGAATTTGGCAACCCGATAAATGATAATACACTTAATTTTCTGACATTTCTGTAACTAGATAAATTAAAAAGCTTGGACCAATTTTGGACTCCATCACTTTAATTTTGTAGAAGCATATGAAGGTGCTGCATTTGTAGTTTATGACAATTGTTTTACTTTGCAGACTCAATTTAGTTGATACAATCACTTGAATCTGGAAACAGGTACATGCCAGATATGGACTTGGGAGCTCTGAGAGATATGCCGGGGATTCGTCAGAAGGCTAGTGAGAAGTTGTCTCAGAAGCAGGTCACCTTTTATGAAGCCATCTCTATTAAGCCTTTTTTGGATTAAAAGTTATCGGACTTTATTTGTTTATGTACAACAGGACCAATCATGACGGAGATCAAAACTTAAGATTTGCCTAATAATCTAGTCCTTGTGTCCTGCAAAAGTTTTTGGGGGCCAATACATTGTAGTATTCTTGGACTTGAAACTTACAGTAGAACTAATAAAAATTTTAAGGGGGGGGGGGGGGGTGCTTTGTAAAAAAAAAAGTGATGTGTATAAGTATTATTACAAATTAGATTAGGAAAAATTGTGTTGTGTAAAAGTATTATTCACCAATCTCAATATAATTGAAATTAACGAAGAACATTTGACTGCATTTAATTCATATTGTAACTAAGAACTCTCACATAAAAGTAGTGGTTGTCATTTGGTTGTGCTGAACTCGCAAATCGTTTAGTCATTTAATCTCGATATAGCTATCATCTATACACATTTTTTTTGGTTGAATATTCAGTTTCTGTTTTTTGTCGTGTTGTTAATCATCTAACTTTGCACTTGTATGATTTGCTTCTAATCAGGAGGTTTGCCGCAGGGGGCTTTTATCATCTTATGAGGACATGGTATGCATTCTTTAAATATCCGTTAAGTGTTCATTGTTACACACCTAGTTGGGCTTTCTTTGAATATGCCCGTGCCTGTGAATCTACACAACAAACTTTTAGTAACTTACTGTTCTCTGATAGATGCAGATTGTAAATAAGCAAGATCTCTAGACTGTATTTTTTTTAATTGTTATTTGAAGGAATAAATCCAGTTTTCTATAACAACCAAATGACATCAACTGGGGCAAGTATAAAGAAAAAAAAAAGAGTTGGATTAGTTTCAGTGATGTTATTTGGTGGGAGGTCTGAGTAGGTTACGATGAGAAATTTGCTCAGTGGATACTCGTCAGATGCTCTTAGTTAGAGCCTACCGCAGGTCCGCAGTTATTTCCGTTGTTTTAATAGTATACAATATACACATTTGGTATCTTCAACATTATATCTCATTGTTATGTGCCTCATTGGTTATAGCACTACTGAAGCTTCATTACATTTTTTAAATTCCAATGCATTTTATTGTTGCTTTAAGGACAACCCATTATTTGACCTCATGATTGAAACCCATTGAGATATGAGAATCCCGTTTTACTGTGAATTAGAATATAGGGATCGGATTCTAGGGTAGGTTAAATAATGACTTTGATATGTATGAATTCAAGAATCCTGATTTCACTTGAAATCTCAGGTTACATTTTGTATTAGAAAATTACAGATACCGAGTTCACTCATTTTAGAGAGAATCCATTTCACTCATCCTATGAGCGTATCCAATTTCGTGAATTGGGATACACTTATGTGCTCTCATATGACCAAAGGTAACTAAGGTGATCATCTCTACTAGAATATTTTACCCGTTAATGTCTGGAAGATTACATCAAGTCTTAAAATCAGAAGGCGCTTTATTAAAAAAATTAAGAATATCAAACACATGGAAGGACTTGGAATTCATTGAATTTCATAATGCCGACCGACCAAACATATGGAATAGGTACTGCAGTTCAATGATTCTCTATTTTGAACTTTATGAGTTCTTAGAATTATGATGCACATTGGCCAAGCCCTTAAGTATATTCAAATGCTTTTAAAAACATGCTGCAACGTTAGTCTACAATGATAGCAATTGGAATTTGCTCATTTTATGAGCACGTCCAACTTCATGAATTGGAAACACATACATATATGGCTCTCATGCATTGTTTGTCGCCCGGTGCCCGCCTAGTGGCCAAGTTATTTGGGGTTTATGGGCAATTTTCAGCAAGGAGAATTTTGGACCCTTTTTCGTGACCACCTAGAATTGGGTGGTGCCTAGGCTGGGGTAGGCTCTTGGCGTCCGCTCGATTACTGCATATCGACTTTTACAACCTTGTTCTAATGTGAGCAAGGTAACTTTATATCTCAAAACTATAAGGTGATTTGGCCAATTGAGACTTTTTACTCGTAAATGCTGGGGAGAATATGTAACTTCACCTTTCAAAATTAATTATAGGTGATTGTTTCAAAATTTAAGCTTATCAAGAATATGAAAAGAATTGAAATTGTGATTCATTAAACATGGAATTGGAATGACAATTCCATGAATCTCTTATATGAATTTTATTAAATCACGAAAGTCCAACCCACAGTAACCAAAGAGGCCTTAATGTATAAAAATATTTCAGAAAGATTGATACGTTGTACTCTTACACGGTGGGAATTTCTTGAGTAGTTTATGGAGTAATCTAGGAAGCCTGTGCTATTTTGTCAATATATTATGTTTTTAGCTACTCTTCTTTGGCCTCTTTGCTATGTTTCTTCATCTCAGTGAATTAAAGTATCTTCTGACTTATCTTCTGACTATAACCACATCCACCACCAAAAAAATTAAGACGACTCAACTCACCCAAGGCATATGTTAGTTCACATTTTATCTGACCACTGTGGGAACCTATATTATAGTTATAACCAATTACTTTGTGAAAGTCAACTCTTATCACCCTCTTCTCATCTTCTCTAGGGTCCATATCATCTATCCGTAGGTTCTCCAAAATGTAGACTAGTCATTTGTAGTTTCCTATTTTTATACTTTATTATTTTAGTTGTTTAGAATTTCTGAAGTAAGAAGAGGGAATTAGTGAACTTCTTGTTTTTTTTGTTCGAACAAGGTAGTCAAAGGCACAAATGGTCCATATCGCTCGAGGCGCAAGGTGCACTTAAGATGCGCGCCCGAGCGAAGTGAGGCGTAGAAATAAATAATAATATACATACATAAATAAATATATTAGTAATGTAAGAAATAAAACCAAATAACATATTAAAACCAACAAAAATATGTTAAAACACAATCAAGTGAACTAGCAGAGCAACAATAGCAGTTAACAAAACCAACAAGAATTTGTATTATCCCTATCGCACTTTTAGTACATTTTAGTGTTTTTAGTTCAATTATAGCCGACTTTAGCAACCGTGGAACGGACTACCTCCCTCTCACTTGTATGAGGTAAGGGCCATCTCTTTGCCTCAATTTTTTTTTCTAAATAAAACATAAGGCTCGTCTTTTCTTTATTGTGCCTTGCTGAAAGGCGCCTCTTGGATGCGTCGGGAGAAAGACGCCTAGTCTAGTGAGGTGCGAGGCGTGCCTTTGACTATCATGGCTCCAAAGTTGGCCTTTTCTTTATTTATCATTGTTTATAATGGTTATTTACAATTTGTACCTGCTGGATGTTTTTCTTCCTATTTAATTTAAGGGCTTAACTTCCCCTATATTTCATGTTTATTACACAAACCTTCCTTATTTCGAAAATAATTACACCGATCTCCCCTATGTTTTATATTTTATATAAAAGGTTATTACACTAACACTCTTATTTTCAAAATAAAACATAAAGCATAAGGGACGTCCGTGTAATTATTTTCAAAATAAGAAAGGTCCTTGTAGTACCCATGAAACATGGGGGGTTAGTGTATTTATTTCTTAATTTAACGTCCGTATAATTTTACTAAAAAGAAAAATTTAGAAGGAATTGTCAATTAGATATGAAATAGTGAACTCTGTTTTTTTTCGGGTTTGAAGCTTGATCTTTTCTTTCTTTACCATTGTCTATAATGGTTATTAACTGCGTATTTAATTTAAGGGCAAATTGCATCAACTACCCATATGTTTTACACTTATTACAGAAACCACCTCCTACTTTGAAACTAATTACACGGACTACTCCTATACTTTATATTTTCTATAGAAACTTATAACACTGACCATTCCTACGTTTTATAAAATTTATAAAGGAGAGGGGTAGTCAGTGTAATTATTTTTGGAATAGGTGTAATCCCTGTAATACTCATGAAACGTAGGGGGGGGGGGGGTCACTGTATTTATTTCTTAATTTAATGACCGTAAAATTTTGCTGAAGAGAAAAATTTAGAAGGAATTGTCAATTAGATAGGTAATAGTTCTTAACAAAGCAGAATGGAAGAAAATGATTCATGTAGTAGACTCAACAAATTTGGGATAAAGACTTTGAATTGTTGTTTTTAGTTGTAGAAGTTCACCAAAGGGATATTTGTTTCTTTTCCTCTAATCTTTTCAATCTGCTAGTATCAACGTACACCAACTGGACACTTATTCATTCTAGACCAGTCTATTGCATAGATGTATATACTCCTTTGATCCATCATAAATATAAATAGAAATAGTTGTCTACCATCATATTATTTACATTGACAACTAGGCATATTAAGTTATTAAAAAATACTTGACCATCACAATTTAAAGCAAGTCTGGTTGTGAGTCATGGATGTGCCTAGAAATTGTCTTGGTCAATCATTATAAGTCATTTTCATTGTTTGCCATTTACAGGTATCTTCTGTTTCTCACATGGTCAAAGCATCTAATTTGATGCGATGTTTTCTCAAAGATTCAGCGGTCAGCCACCTTGTTCAGTTTTGTGATCATCCTGAGGACATAAATGACCCTGGAGATGGTGGGGGCTTTCCTGTATTTTCATTCTTATCTGTCCCAAATTTTGGTATGGACTCGTGACAACTTTGGTCCTTATTAAGCATCAGTACAGTTCAGTTTTTGCTAATCACATGTGAATTATATGTTAATTGGTATTCTAAGATTTATCTCTTTATGTTCAACTGATGGCAATTGTTATTGTAGAATTAGAATAATAGGTTAACTTTATTATGAAGAGGGATTACATATATATAGGAGAGTCTAGCTCCTCTCTTACTCTCTTTTTCAATGTGGGACTAAAGCCCACTATTACTAATACTTAACACCCTCCCTCAAGCTGGAGCATATATGTCAGTCATGTCTAGCTTGTTACACAAAAATTGAACCTGAGGACCCAACGGAGACTTTGTAAAGATATCAGCTATCTGATCACCGGTCCTCACATGACGAAACTTTATTGCTCCCTTCTTATACTCATCGCGTACAAAGTGGATGTCGATTTCTATGTGCTTCGTCCTTTCATAGAATATAGGATTAGTAGCAATATGAATAGCGGACTGGTTATCACACCACATGTCTGCTGCTCTAGACCCTGCTTCTTCTCCTAATTCTTGTAGCAGATGTTTCAGATATAGCACTTCTGCTGTCCCATGAGCAATAGCTCGATATTCTGCTTCGGAACTTGATCGTGCAATCACACTCTACTTCTTGCTTTTCCACGAGACCAAGTTTCCGCCAATAAATACAAAGTAACCAGATGTAGATCGTCTATCCGTTAGACTTGTACCCCAGTTAGCATCAGTGAAGCCCTCAACATTCGTATGTACCTGATTTTTAATGCGAATTCCTTTTCCAGGATTCTGAACTAGATAACGTAGACTTCTAAGAACTGCCTGCCAATATGGAATCCGTGGAGAAGACATAAATCTACTTGCCACACTAACAACAAATGAAATATCTGGACGAGTCATAACTGCCAAGTAGTTGAGCTTTCCCACTACTCGACGGTACTGATCTGGATAAGTCATCAGTGTCCCCTCGTCAGGAAGTAACTTTTCTCCTGGGTCCATTGGCGACGTTGCTCCCTTGGCTTGCATCATTCCAGTATCATTTAGTATGCCCAATACATACTTTCTCTGGGACATGACAATGTGCTTCTTTCCCCTTATTACTTCAACACCCAAGAAGTAGCTCAGCGCTCCCATATCCTTGGTCTGAAATTACTTTCCCAGAAATTTTTTCAGTCCTGGAGGGGGGGAGCAGCAGGGGGTGGGCGCTGGAGGGGGGGGGGGGGGAGCAGCAGGGAGGGCTGGAGGGGGCGCAGGAGGGGGGGGGAGAAGCCGTGGGGGGGCTGGTGGGGGGAGGGGGGATTAGGGTTAGGGTTTTTTTTGTGTGTGGGAGAGATGGGAGAAGGATGGTTTATGGCTTTGATACCATGTAGAATTAGAATAATATGTTAACTTTATTATGAAGAGGGATTACATATATATATATAGGAGAGTCTAGCTACTCTATTTGCTCTCTTTTCCAATGTGGGACTAAAGCCCACTATTACTAATACTCAACAGTTATCTTGAATTCTTGATTTGCTTAGTATTGTAGATAAAGGCTAACAGTTCCTTGCACATGTATGTTAAGAAACATATCATCTTTCTACCGCTTACAGTCAAGCTCTTCCTCCAGAATACCATCATCTTATGTGATAATCTTCACTTTTATTCAAGTAATAGTGTTTAAAAGTTATAAGTGTGGCACCCAATATAAGTGATCAATACTATAATACTGTTGTGCCTTCTTTACTCGTCTACCATCCTTTTTCATTAGCCTAATAGCCTTCTGTAAAAGATGTTCTTCAGCCGTTTGGGAAAGCACCTTGAAACTTGTAGTACGGTTCAAAATGTTCAAGATAATGATCTTAGATTCTGCTCTGGTTCACCTAGTTCAAGATAACGCCTTCTTTACTCATTTACCATCCTTTTCTATTGCATGCTATGTTGCACGGGTACTGATATGCAATACATTATGGATATATTGACAACTGTGGAAAGTAGGATAAATGCAGCAGAGACATGGCAATATGGTAATGAATAAATATGTAAATAACATATTAACTATAGTTTATTGTCTAAAGTAGAAATAAAAACAATAAATGAAAGATATACAACATATAAGTTTGTTTAACTACAATGAAAATAGCAAAAGGCAGGATTTGACTCACCATAGGAAATTTGTTTGTTGAAAAAATATAACTATGCTATGCATTCATACTTCATATCTTTCAAGCATCATTGAATACACACCTGGTTAAAGTTTGTATGCGTTTATGTGAGAAACAATGTTATTAGGGGACTAAGATGATAGATAAGCCCCACATAAAGTACACAAGTTTATGATGGAATCTTACTTATATGTGAATATCATGCTTTATATAAAGTGCAAAAGATTTTAGTAGTTATATAGGTTCTGAATAAATATATAGAGTGTCTATGTTACTTAGGGCATCCCATGTTGTCTGAGATCAACTTGTGGTGTTACATCTTTGTTAGCATGTCTATCTATATTTATGCTTCCGGGAGCCACCTATGGTTTACTGTATTATCATCAATTTTATGGCTCCTTGTGTAGCTAAGTAGAAAATTGTTTCCTCTCAAGTTATGGGGGGAAATATCATGAGTTGCCCTTAACATTTGCACCTTTACTAGGCATTTCTTAGTTGATTTCTTATTATGTTAATTTCTTCTAGTGAAAATTTCACAAACTGATGATAATGTTCTTCCTCAATAATAAAATATGAAAAAGAGGAATTAGTATTCATAAGGTTGATTCGATGCAGAACCCCTTCCATGCTCCCCCTTTAACTAATTCTCTCCTATTTTACTCTTGTTAGAATACTTCAAATATTAGAGTTTTAGCAGGAACTTCAACATGGCAAGCAACCTAGGTTCGAATCTTCTCGCATCAGTGTAGTCAAAGGCAGTGCCCCAGGCGCGCCTTGCTCCTAGGCACCGGGACAACGCCTCCGTGTAGTCCAGGCGAGGCACATTTCGTAAGGCGCGCCTTGGGAATTTTTTTTATTGTTTCTTTAATACTTTATTTTATATGCTTTTTCTGTTTTTATACTGTTTTGTATAGTACTTTTTTATACATTTTTTAGTTTACTTTTTTACTGTTTTTGTATAATGTTTATTTTGTATATTGTTTTTTACTGTTTTTTTATATTGTTCCTGCAAACAAATTTCTCACTATTTGTTTGTTTTATTTCTTACATTAGTAATTAGTTCATATATATCATTTCCATCTTTTGATGAATCAAGTCCTATTAATTGGAATTATCCTTACAAAGCACTTGAAGTATATCTTAAAACTTCAACTCAAAGGTTTGTCCTGTTGTGCGCTATATATATATATATATATATATATATATATATATAGTGCCTCACATCACTCGGGCGTGTGCCTTGCGCCTCGAGTGCGCCTTGCGCCTTTAACTACCTTGTCTTGTCTGGCATGTATTAATTCCAAGCGGATTTAAAATAAATACCGTTGCGTGAATCCAAGTCTTAGCCCAAAATGGGTTTCGACCTGCAGGGGCGTGTTAGAATACTACAAACACTAACCCTCATCAACCCGAGTTTTGGTGCAAGTGGCAGGGACTTTAACAATTCCCGCATGGAGTGTAGCCAAATGAGTTGTAGGTGGCACTGATCGTTCCTTCCATCTCAAACTCACTTCCTCACTTTATCCTCAACCAGCACGACTAAATATGCTCTCTTTCTGAGCTCCCTGCCTTGGCATGGCTAGCAATGATGGCATCAGTATTAGGTAGTTAGCCATCCTGCGTCAAATCACAACATGTAGGATTTAAGCCATTTTTTTTTTGTCGAGTTGCTAACCGATTTGCAAGCTACTCAGATTGGCCATGGCAGATCTGATGCAGGCTGTTGACAACTTGCTCTATATCTGTGATGTTGATTCTTCATAGCTAAGTTGTTGGAAGCAGTCCATGAAAGAAAGGGCTTCATGGTTGCTGCTGCTTGCCAGCTGACCTAATTATCATCACCATTTTGGATCACCGACAAAGAAGAGGGAGACCTTTTACAAGAGGACCTTCCGGTGCCCTTGTTGCCTTCGATAGGAGGGAAGTCATAAAGACGGGGCAGAGAGATGGGGTGGGGGAGGGGCTCACCATTGCAACCTTACCGTGTCCATCATCCTTTCCTACTGCCATAGGAAGGACTATTTGTAAAAGGCCTTGCTATTTAGTTTGTTATTTACCGAGGAAAGTACACAAAAAATGATTCCTGATTGTCTCATGGAAGGTTACTCGAGCTAATTTTGTTCTCTTTCTAATGATTGTAAATTATAGTATAGGCTAGATCTTTTTTAAAAAGTGCTGATTAAAAATGTATAGGAAACTGTTCTTCTGGATTGCATATTGCCCTTCAAGAGGGATCTAATGGAAACTAGGTGTGCATAGTTGTTTAGTGATTTGTAGATGTAAGCAGGCTGGGCAAAATTATTACTTTTAGCATTCCACAGTGTGTAATCCTACAAGTTAACATTTGAATATCATCCAAAAGCGATATAAGCTACTTCGAAATCCGTGTGCCATATCAAATCAGATCTGTGATTAATACGTATTGTGTATGGGTATGACACTCCAGAGTATAGAAGGACACGCCAAATCATCTTGTACATATTTCTGTGTTGCATACTATATTCATATAGATTCATCATAGTTCAAACTTCAAAAGTTACTATGACCATGACTAGTGTTGATTTGCGCTATGTTCATAGTATGAAGTATAAATGGATAATTATACTAATACATGTATATGACTAGAATTCTTCAAACAGTACAAACATTTGTGTTGTTGAGACATACCAGTGTTATCTGGTTCCCACTAGGGCACAATCCAGCGAGGAGACGCATACAAGAGTCTGTGACGAAATAAAGTGTACAAGAGCATGGTATTGTGGATTCTCTAGGATTCTTCCCTACCAGGAACAAGTACATAAACACATACAAACAACTTGCTCTTAAATGAACCATGAGTCCTAATAGAGTACATGTTAAGCCTCAACACCCCCCTAACCAGGGGTCGGAAAAAGTAGCTTACATGCCCATACCTTTACCACATCTCAAAGTGAACTGCACCCATTTAACACTGTGATGCATATGATGTTTTCCTCACTACTTTCGTGTGTTTATTATATCTAATGATTTAGCAGAAGCTTAATTCTGTTTATATTTTACTATTTATACTTATGTTTAATAGGCATTAAATAAGGAATAGATTGAAGTCATTCTTTAAACTAATATTCTGGAAATCTGATCATTCTATAATAATCCTCAGAGAAACTGGCGCAAGAGCTTGTTGAGATGTTTATGCTAGAGCTAAACTTGAAGGTATTGCTGGCAGCCTTTGTGCTTTTATTTTGAGAGAATCAATACAAATTTCGTTCGGAGAAATAACTTTTAGCCTAAAGAAGTTCCTTGATCTATAATCTTAAATCTATTCCTCGCTGTGAAAGATCTAATTCAATGGTGCTTTTCAGCTGCATATTTTGCACTGCCCATTTCTCAGATGATTACTTTCTGTTTTAGACTTCAGT
This sequence comes from Iris pallida, assembly GCA_029216955.1. Taxonomy (NCBI): domain Eukaryota; kingdom Viridiplantae; phylum Streptophyta; class Magnoliopsida; order Asparagales; family Iridaceae; genus Iris; species Iris pallida. The sequence goes on from JANAVB010014399.1 coordinate 1,209,559, forward strand.
CTTCCGTCTTTATGTTCGAGTTCTTGCTCATTGACAGAGGCTGCTTGTGGTCGAGCTTTTGTCCATTACCTGTAAGGAATCTGGAGGGAGAAGTAATTCGTCAAGTTGGTCATATGAGGTTTATCCTGGAGAATTTGATGATTTGAGAACGAATAGTATGCTTTCTGAAGAAAGTTGCAAGCCCCACCCACCCCGAATAAAGGATTGGCCTTCTGGCGATCCGGTAACTTGGCAAGCTAACCAACTCCCAAGTCGTGAGGTTTTGCAGGTATTAGCTACCTTATACACCTGCATATTCTATCTTCTCCTGATTTTCTCGAATTAAGTTCCTTTATTTTTCGTATTGGTATTGTGCCTACATTTATGGTAACCACATCTGTAAAGGTTTCTCTGGTGACTTATATTTGAAACTGTAGTCAAATTGTCTTTACTGTATTTGGATGCTTCTATTTTAACGTAGGATAATAATTATTAGGGTGCGGCTATCCGCACCCCATCACCTACTGAGCACACCCCATTTAAAAAAATAAAAATAAAATTCCTATTCTACTCTCTCCCTCCCCCTCCCCCTCCCCCTGCTCCCCTCCCCTCCCCCTTGCTCCGTCGACCCCGACCCCTCCTCCTCTGCCGCCTCCTTCTCCTCCCCCGTCTCCTCCTCCTCCGCCTCCCGACCCTCCTCCTCCTCCTCCCCCGACCCTCCTCCCTCCTCCTCCAACCCCGACCTCCGACCAGGAGGAGGAGGGGTCGGGAGGAGGAGGAGGGTCGGGAAGGGGAGAAGGGGTCGGGGTCGGCGGAGCGCGGGGTTGGGGGGGAAGGGGAGGGGAGCAGGTGGAGGGGGAGGGTAGAATAGGAATTTGAATATTTTTTATTTTATTTTATTTTATTTTAAAATGGGGTGTGCTCAGTAGGTGATGGGACGCGGATAGCCGTACCCTAATTATTAATGCTCTGAGTACATAATAGTATCCTTAGTTATTGAACATCAATCACCAAATTTGGCTGAGGTAACAAGCACATCATAAGGTGCTTGAGATTTATGAATTTGCTACCTACTTGGTGATCCTCCCTTAGAAACCAAAGGCCTGACCTACATTCTCTAAACATGGATTTTAGACAACGGAATGTTTTTCCCAAAGGCAGTGGCTGATGAGAAGTTATCATCACCCTAAATGGAATAGTCTTTCTAGATAATTGTTCCATTTTGAGTACTGCACCAAGATTATAATATCTTTATCCTTGATTGTTTTGTTACATACTAACCTTAAATCATCCATCAACAGATTTAAGACTACTCTTAAATTTCGTGGGCCATGGGGCATCAAAATTCGTCTTGCTTATCTGCTAACTCTGTTGTATTGCATCGAGAATATGTTTTCATAAGCTTTGCTTGCTTTTCACTAGTCTTGCCTTATTACATAATTTCCATGAGCCATCAGAGCTCAAGTACTAATTTTAGACAGCATACCTTCTATGCATTTGGATGGTATTTTTGTTGAATTCACAGAAATCCATAAGTCTTTAAGACTTATGTATGCGGAAGTGGTGAAAGCCAGTAAACAAACTTGCTAAGGATGGCACCAAGTGTACTACTCGTACGATTGTCACTGCGTTGACACTTCGATTTGGCTTGCTGGTATGTGCACCGAGTGTTTTCTTGCAAATATTGTTGCGGATTATCGACTTGCTAGGGACATGCACTGAGTGGTTCCTAATAATCGCACAAGATGAGGCAACAAGTGCACCGACTGCACTAAGTCGCTTAAAGTGAAGCTCACAACCGCGGTTTAGCACTGCAAGGAAAAGTTATCGCCTCGTTGCTGGGGTGATAAAGATTATTGTTGCTCAAAGTGAGAGTCGATCTGCTCTCATGAACCAGTAAGTTCGAAAGAACTTCTGGAACACTCAAGTTTATCACCGCCAGGACGTCGGGCATAACTCGCTCGATGTTGAGGTGGTGGTGGTTGTTCCTCACTCTCTCAATTTTGTCTTCTCTCTGTTGTCTCTCTTAAGAGTGCAAAAATGAAGACTTTATATAGGGGAGCCAACCCTCTCACCAATATGGGCTGAAAACAGGGAGTTAAGCCCCACTAAGTGAGCGATTACTATCGAACTCGAATGGCTCTTGTGGTTACCGAGGAGAGGTATAAGACCCGGCTGGGTGGCTGAATATCAGTGGATCGAGCCACGGGGCGTATTATTCCATTTATAATAATGGTCGGAGTTGGGGCTGTGTCCCTAAAGGCATGCAATGCAGCTGCACAAAGTCCCGTGCGTATCGTCGAACATCTCAAAAAAAAGAAAAAAAAGTGGACGATTACCAACAGTAACTCCCTATATAGCAGGGCACTTACAAACTGAACTGATCTGGTATGAGTAAGAAATCGCAACAACAGAGAAGTTCTGTGGAACCCAAGAACCCGCGGGACATTGCTACCTCGCAACCCAACAACCATGCAGCCTTGTAACCCAGCACCCCTGCGGCCTTTAACCCGGGACATGCAGTCCCGTAGACGTCTCAGAACTCGCGCATCCACAGAGCCGCGAGAGCACGTGAAAAACCGCAAGCACCGCATTGCTTCCGCAGAGAACACGCCATTTTTGCACATGATGCGAATGTGCTAAGTGCAAAGTATGCTATCAAAGCGTCGGTTTGCACCCTTTGCCCGAGTCCGAGTCCCTAGGCCCCTCTTGGCCCCTCTTGGGTCTAGCTCCAAAGGAAATTTTTCTTGAAAATGGTTACAAAAACAAATTTTTAGTTGGATTTGAATCCTAACCCACTAAAGAAAACTCCCCACCCAACAACTACTTGAGCTAACTCACCCTTATATATAAGTTAATAAATGATATCTCAAATATTGAAACACATACTTGGAGTTTGCCACATCATGGAGTGATGGCATCGGGTCACTAGTGGTCAATTTCAAATAAATCCCAACAATCTCCCACATATCTTAATATGTGAGCCGAGCGTTCTCCACAATGACTGTACATCGTGTATTAGAATAGATGTCGCTTTCGACTTAAATCTTCTCACATGGGTCGAACAATAGTAGGATACATAATGGACTAAGCCTTGAATGCAGTATCGTAGGTATAATTCTTCCACTCACACAATTACATCAACGACGCCTCATTAAAGGCTATGTGTTGACATGATATCTGTGTATGTATTTTGGGCGTCTATAACTTTACCCTCAAGAGACATTCTACATCTTTGTTCATACACATGTGAGTTATTTGAGTTTAAAATTCCGTTCTCTACCTTTCAGCACGAGGCTACTTGCCTCTGTGGTGCTACATCGTTGTGACATTGTCCGAAATCGAGATCCCACCTCATGTGGTGCCACATCACTATAAGAGGGGACACTTGCCTATTTTTTCTGTTGAGTTACTCGTGCTTCTTGTAAAGCATGCCAAGCATTCCAAATGTTCAAGAAACTCATTAAGGCTTTAAAAGCAACCTCCCACATGACTATCTATATACCTAGAACAAATAGTAAACAACAGGGGTTCCGGGATCCAATTCCAACAATGTTCCATAACCTCGGTACCTGATGTATCTGAGTCACTTATCCTTCTTTAAACCAAAAACAAGATGTATAGTAAATTTTTCTTTAGCTAAATAGTTTATGGTAGAATTACAAAGACATTAAATCATAATTCCGACAAGTCAATTTTCTTTGTTGTGTCATGACAAGCTTGTGCTTGAGGCCCTTGGTGAACGGATGTGCCAAATTCTTTTGGCTCAATATCAACCAATGCAATAACGCCACTTGAGATGTGCTTATTCAGTGTTGTGTGACGAAGTCTCTACTCTTCTTTCCATTAAAGTGAGCATTGGACATAACTGATGCAGTCGTATGATTATCGCGGTATATAAATCTGCACACAACTGGAAGATCATACCTGAGGTCCCCAAGCTATTTTGCTTAATTTGTTGCTGCATAAAGTGCATAAAACTCAATACAAGAGCAACGTCTGCTTTTTCGACTTTCACGATATAGAAGCTCTATCCATGGAGAATACAAATAATATTGTGGACCTTTTGCTCTTTTCTTTGGAGCATCGACTACCATCACTGAATCCTTCTGCTACAACCGAAAAATTGTTGTAGTACAATATAAACTTCTGAGTCCTTTTGAGATATCTTACAACTCTTTTTACAGTTTTCCAATGTTCCATAACTGGATTAGTCGTGAATCGATTCAGCATTTCCGCAACGAAAGCAATGTCAAGTCTAATGCTCATTGCAGACATCAAGCTCCTAATGATGCTTTAATGCTCCATCTGCCTGATACTCTTCCTTGAGTTTGGCTTCAGCTCTTTGTTACACTTATAAAGAGTATCGATCCCCGGAAGATGTCATGTTCTGAATTCGCTGAATCAATAAATTGTCACTGGGCATGATACCGTACAAGTCTAAATTGTACTTGTACAATGCATGAACATGCACGTGTAATAAACCAATTGAAAATAAGGTTGAAGCAACAACATAAGCAGAAAGTTAAAAGACACATTATAGGAAGAAATAATGCTCTTCATTCATTACCTTGCAGCGAAGTACATAATTCTCATAAAACAACTGGAAATGCCAACTCAGTTTACAATTTATGAACTGACAAGAAATAATATCGTTCCATATATCATGCCCATTATTATATTGAAAATTAGAACACCTTAGAACTGAAACAAAACTTTGAAACGCTTCTAAAGAGAGCTTCAATGCTTTACGAGACTACTAACGCTTTAAATGTCCGCTTTGGTCCTAACACCTGCGGAGAAGGGGTTAATGTAGTGGTAATCGGTATGAACCTGACTCATCCAAACTAACACAATATTCATGTGAAGTATACAAGTTTATAATAAGATCTTTCTACTTTAGCTAGAGTATGTTAAAAATTCATAATCAAGAATATAAAGTATAAACATGAACATATCACTTTGTATGGTGAAATCTTGCCCACAATCGATTGATCCGTCCCTACCGCTCCTGCAAAATAATTATTAACAATGCATTTTGTTTATACGACGGTCATTGGTGATTTTAATAGTAAGAAGGACTATACATGATATTACAATGCGTCCTTCCAGTGTGGGTAGCTAGCCTCACCGAAGGTCCTGTAATACCTCATGCTTGAAGCACGTTCTACACAATTTTCTCTTAGGCCTATACGGTTTTGGTGTCCTGGATACCGTTTGAGAAAACCAAACATTGTGCACAAGTTGTTCATGACCGTGCAAATGAGTATGCAAAACTTAGCTATAAAATATATTATTCAATATTCATGATAATGGAAACAATAAGATCAATGAAAGTTTAATATATTTTAGAAGATCCGTTGTTTTCATATAACATAAGCAAGCAAAACAATTCTGCACGACACTCTTCATTTGGGGGTAATCTACATCTGACTTGTGATGAATGATTTTGTAATGACAAGCTTGAATGATGCTGATTTTGTGAAGTTGGCATCTATAATAGAATTTCTACAATCTCTTTAGTGACTTCTTTTACCAAAACTAATCAATTGACTTCTGACCAAGGAGAAACACAGGAACAAGAGCAACAACAACAACACAGCTTTTATCCTAATTCGGCTGCTTGAATCATCTTCTTCCATTCAACTCTAAAGGGCAGGCCATGTCCTTTGTAACGCAAACAAAATCGATATCCTTCTTTAACACTTCAAATCATGTTAGTCTAGAACTACCTCTTGTCCTAGCGGCTCCTTTAACGACTATATAATCTTTCTTTACGGTTGGTTTGTGTTGTAACTGTACAAACACGTAACTCGATTTTTCCTCCTCTTGTCCTCAGTTGGTGCCACTTCCAACTTTCCATGGATATACTCATTTTTTATCCTTTCATTTAATGTATTGTCACTCATCTGTCTTACTATTCTCATTTTAGCTACACTAACTTTATGGAATTGTTGTTTCTTAATTGCTCAACACTCTGATCCATAAAGCATGGCTGGTTTTATAGCAGCTCTGTAGAATTTTTCTTTCAACTTTAGAGGTATCTTTGCAGTCACAAAGTACTCCATACACACCCCTCCATTTCAAGCATCCTAGTTTAATTATATGCATAACTTCCTTCCCAATCTTTCCATCATTGTGGACTCCCTCATTTTTCTTTGACTTCAGATTGGAATTACATTTGAAGCAACAATATTTGTAAGTCAAATAATTATAATGGGAGTTTTAACTAGTTCACGAAATGGATGAAATTAAGCTATCTATACATTGTCTAGTGACTGCTACTATTAGAATCTTATCTTATGGCTGTACAGTTGACCTGTGTCATGTGTCTATATGCAAAAAGGACTCGCTGCTCTTTCTTCTGATTTGCTGTTCATTGGAACTGATTTGATTTGCAGGTTTACTTGACCACTTGGCTTGCTGATGTGAATATTGATATAAACAGGTATAGCCACAACAACTTCAACTTCTCTCAAGGATACGTCATACTGTTTCAAGTTAATCCCCAGTTGCATTTGCATATAGATGTACCCACGTGGACTTAAATGATAGCACCCACATATGGTTATGCCCACATGGACTAGAGCTGGCTCCTGCCAGATAATAGGTCAATGGAATCGAGGATTTTTTTTTTTGTGGTTTACATTGCATGCAGTGAAATAAATGCTACAAAAAGAGGGTGAATGTCTTTTAAAATTTTCAGAATCTTTGGTAGTAAACTCTTGAATGTTGTATGATAAACTTACAATGCACACCTAAAGGCTCTCTTTTTCTTAAAAAACTCTCTTATTTTATTTTATATAAATGTAGTAAATGTTCTTACTAGTACTTGGAACTGCGGTTCTTAACTCTATTAGATTCTCTGTTTATAGAGGTACAGACTCAAAAAATAAAAATATCTTTATGCCTGCAGGATTGATGATATATTTGGAATGGTTGAAGAAGAAATGCAAGTCAAACTTTAATGAGTGTTCTATGCACGTTGTCAGCACAGAATACATCTTCTTACAGGTTATTTAAGAAGCATTGTTTGTTTTTTGGTTTTGAATATCTTATATATGGGTAAAATTTTGTTGCTGAAATTCTTCAGAGGTTGAACATATCATTTGTTGGTATATGTACATCAAATTCTTGTAAGAGTAATGTACAAAAGAAATTATGTATTAGCTGGTACTTATACAGATCTAGTGACCAAACTTATTGAGTTGATGAACTATATGATTGAGCATGAGAGGGAAATCATTGACAATAATGCCGCAGACTGGAACTCTGGATTCATGTTACTCTGGTAATCATGAAGCCCATGCACATTGGTAGGCCAGTTGATAGCCCCTTGGTTTGCTGATCAACAAATAAGAGGCCAACTGAATTGATATAACAGAGGACTATGTGCAGGAAGCAGCAGAATAGGCGAATAGTGTGGCTCGACTCGAGTGAGTGTCGCAGCATGGTATCTATATTGTACGGTTTCGGATTATTTGTTGTCATTATTAAGCTTTGTACACTGCATGATATGATGATGACGAGTAATAGATTAATAGTAGAGTACACTGCATATTAATTTGTGGACACCCAAATGGAACTTTCCATTGGCTTTGGTGGATGGATCCAGAGAGAATTTCACACCCAGGTGGCTAGCAATGCTTACCACAGGATTTCGAGCACCAGATCTTCTTCCTTTCTAGGTTGGCAATGGCGACTTGGTTCGTCCTCACGCCGGACTGTTGTCACTGTAGAGAGATGGATGGTGGATGCAAAAAAAACGATTCGTTTTCTGGTGCCCGTCGGCAGTCGTCTCCGTTCGATTTATTTGATTTGAACGAAACTGAAGTAGTCAAAATTGAATATGAAAATTCAATAGCAAAGCCGAATTAAAATTAGCCATAACCGAACCGATAAGCATAGAGTTGAGTGTTTGAAACCGAATTGAAATAGTCAAAATTAAAATTATAAAAATAAAAACCAAAAACGAACCTATAAACGAGTCAGTTGTTCACTTGGGTTGCTATTTTTATTGTTCGATTGATGGGATCCAAAGTTGAAATTGTATTGTGGTTAACTTATATTAAAATTATACAATTGTTATACATATTTTAAAGTTGTACTGGCTGTTAAATTATCAAAGTTTGATTCTAAAAGACATACATATAATTATTATTTTCAAAAGTTTTATTCGATTTTTTGACCGAAGCCTAACAGAATCTCAAAACCGAATGAGTCCATTTTTGTTCACCCACAAAAACTAGGTGGGATGTTCACCTTCCACTAAACAAATGACATGTGTCATTTTCATTCCACACAAACACTTTGGAGTGGTTTGCTTCATCCACCAAAGTGGTTTTGTGCTACGTGCCATTTGTTTAATGGGAGCTGAATATTCTATCTAGTTTTTGTGGGTGAAAAAAAATACACTCGAACCGAATAATGCTCGCCCCTAGTTATGAGTGAGAAGGTGCGGTCCTTGGAGTTGGGGCTCTCGTTCTTGCGTGACAGAAGCAACAAATTTGTGTCGACAGCGCAGACAAGTACGTGTCGATGGAGCACACAAGTAGGGAGTGGTCCTCGTCTCGCTCCATGCCTTTTTTGTGGCTAAAAACCAAATGGAATTTTGTGCACGGATGGAGACGGGCGTGTACCTCCATGGTACCTAACTACATTGCATTTGCATGTGACTTTGGCACGGGCCCCACCTACTTTTTAATCAAATTTTAGGCGATTAATAAAGAGACGTGGGGAGAGTACTACTACTGCTACCTATGGCGTAGCCACACATAAATTTCCCCTACTATCTATGGCGTATAGGGATGAGCATTCGGTTAATTCGGTTCAAACCGAATCGAATAACCAAAATTCGAATTGGATCGAAAATCGAATAAGCAAAACCGAATCAACTTGATCCATAATCGAATTAAATCGGTTCGATTTTTGATTTATTCGATGTTCTGTTTATTTGAGCATTTTTTGTTTATATATATATATATATATATATATATATATATATATATATATATATTTATATATATATATATATATATATATCCGATTTTTCTTATTCGGTTTTCGGTTTTTGACCAAAATCGAATAAGAAATTTTAGTATTTTCAAAACCGAAACCGAATGTTTTTTTTTTAACTGAACCGAATTTTTTATTCGGTTCGGTTCGGTTCGGTTCGATTTTGGTTCAAAACCCAATAATGCCCACCCCTGATAGCGTACCCATAAATATGAAGCTAACATGTCAGATGATGTGGGCTTCAATTTCATGTGGGGAACCTTCATGTGGTCCTCCCTTTGGTGGTCTCCGAGCGAGTCCCGTTAATATCACCTCATTCTTATGCAACAGGAAGTACGGACACTCCAGAAATGGAGTCCGTATTGAACATGTATCACAGGATACTTCAAAATATATCATAGGACACACCAAAACTAGGTTGTGTCCGTACAGCATAGTTTATGTGAAAAGTGTGTTACATTTACTATACCTCATTTGGTTTGCAGAATCATTGAATTGGAAAAAGAATTGATTGTTTTTCTATGTTTGAGTGCCAAAGGAATTAAGAAGAAAGTAAAATGATTCACAATAGAAGAGAAATTTGGGGGTGAGGTATTTTCAAACACCGGAAAGAAAAATCAATGAAAATTGTAATTTCTCAAAGGAAAGAAAATGACAAGGAATTGATTTTCTTTCCGTTCCTTTAAGCGAGCCAAACGAGGCCTCAAAGGTCGGTGTGTTGAAAAAGAATCGCAGCAACTTTTCCCAAAACCAGAAAGCCTGCGAGAAAACGAAGCAGTACAACGCACAAAACCAAAGGCCAAACTACACAGAAATAATCCCACGCAGACACAGAGATTTTTGACGTGAAAAACTTCACGGGAGGATCAGAATCCAACCCGGAAGAACCTCCACTAATGGAATAAAGAGATTACACCCTCTACAATCTCCTCCCTGATCTAAAGGGATCACCACAACTACTGGAACATAAAATAGATTACACCACGAAGAAAGAAGACAATGAAAAATTATCCAAATTGATCTCCTTTTTCGAAACGACCTCTAATCTCGCTTTCTCCTTTCCAAAGTTGCACAAGTACAAGCACCCTAACCTCTGAATTTGAATTTCTCCTGGACATCAGCTTCTCTTCTGGCTCCCGAGCTTCTTTGAACTCTCGAATGGCTCTCGTCGCATCCCAAAGCTCTTCTGACACACAGATGGCGCTCGTAGCACTCCGAAATTGTTCTCCACATAGGTTGGGGTCTCTACCCACTCCAACAAGTTGTTTGGATACAAGAAAGCAGGGTAAAAGTGGAAAGAATACATTTTTGTTTATCCATCAAAATTAAGATAAATGTTTACCATTTAATTCAAAAGTTATCATGTCACATCCCGCTCCCGTAGGAGCGATCGTCCTCGCTAAGGCGTGATGCCGCACGAGCCTAGATTGCGCTCGTGCAAGGCAGTTTCATAATGGCCGATTACATCGGCAGCGACGGGGTCGTCGCACAGAAGTCCCAAGCAGAAACATTGAAACATGCAGCGGAATTTAAGAACAAGTACACATGAACACAAGTCATTCAAAAGAAGCTCTTTATTGATATTGAAATACAAGATTACATTTGTGGGCGCAAGGCCAAATTACAAGTCTCTCGTGCTCACTTTTCTTTCATTTACAAGTCACTCTGCTCTCTCTCATCTCTCGATACAATTGCTTGAGCCAGCGGAAGCTTCGGAAGGCGATGTCCATACATTATGTCCTGTATAAGTCTTTAATCCACGCGGCCGCACGCTTCGAATCGCCAAGGAACTCCGTGCCTCGACGCATCCAAGCGAGCTCCGCGCTACGAGCTTCTACCTGTGCCTGCACATGAACACTGTGTGGGTGTCAGTACTCAACTGTACTGGTGGAGTGAGCTCCTCGCCCACCCATACAAAACCGACACGTTCATTTACTTTGTGCAGCTTAAACCCTTTCGATTGTCTTTCTAGTCTTGCCTTAGGATCAATTTTAAGACTTGATGTCTAACCAACTCGATGTGCAACGACATGGTCGTGCTACAATACCAACGTGTATTTCAATCGAGGCAGTGCCTCATCGGGCAGGAACTTGACCAAACTTTAACTCGGGACGACAGGGTTGTGCCATATTCTGTTCGTAACTTAACATGTTCGAGACAGTGCTTCGTCGAGGAGCAATTTATGCGCACTCGGCCGTGCCAAGACTTTTACTTAAACTCAAGCCTACTAGACCAATTCTCATGCTAGCGACGTCAAGGGAGAACGACTCGTGCAGGTCGTGCCTCTAGACTTTGCTTAGACTTGTCCGTGCTTCGAGATTGAGGCTGCGCCTCGCAACGTATCAAGACTTATCATGCTGCCGCCTTGCGGCCCTTCTATTCGACTCATGAACCAACTTAGACAAGACTTGCCAAACCTAGCATCGATCTCATGGACATCCCGACGCCAATCTATCGTGCCAAGCACGGTGCCTATGCTGCAGCCCAGTCTTAGGCCCAGACCTTGTGTTACCGACTAGACCTGCATTCAAGCTCTAGACCCAAATCCAAAGGCATACACGCGGTGTGCCGCTATTGCCGACACATCTACATGAGTGGTCACTAGCAATTTCAAGCTATCTTGGACATGGCTCGTGGGATATCGGCCTGTACCTACACGGGTAGCTAGCCCGGTGGGGTCGAACTCTTCCATGCGGTCATCCAGCATCCTACTTTGAGCCACACTCGCTTCCCCTGGGCCGAATGATCCCGGCGCCCCGGTGATCACTCGAGAAGACTACACCTTGTCGACAAGTTGTCCAATGACCATACAAATCTCGACTCGATCTAACCAATCCTTCCTTAACATGACCATGCACTGCATTCTTTCTATCGAGACTTAGCGAGACTCCCAAGCCGCGGGACCGATCTCGTGTGCGGGAACATATCATGACTTAGCGAGACTCCCAAGCCGCGGGACCGATCTCATGTACGGAAACATATTATGACTTAGCGAGACTCCCAAGCCGCGGGACCGATCTCGTGTGCAAGACTTATCAAGACATAGTGGGACTCCCAAGTAGCGGGACCGATCTCGGCGACAACAAGTCACGTGGACTTCTTTTGTTCGTGGTAAGCTTTTCACTAAACCGACCGTAGCTCGTGCCTTAGACAGGCCTGGTTCTATAGGCGATGCTATCGCTCAAGTCATATACTTTATACGATGAGCCTTGTTCTCAAGGGACTACGTGACTTGACAACTGCAGATAGAGCGGAACAGTGCTAGAAATGGCTTCGACAGCCCAGCACAACACTTGTCTAACTTATTCGGGCAACGACTCGACGAGCAAAGGCTACGCCGAGCTTCGCATCGAGGGAACGTGCTAGGCACAGGGTTGACTTGGACAACCAACTTTTCGGGTACCTAGACTTAAGCCAACGAGCCGTGCGAGACGACTTAACTTGCGGGACGTGCGAAGGCTATGCCAAGCCTTGCGGGACAGGACCGTGCATGCTTTAACAAGCATTCACGCAGGCGACGCCTATGGCTTAGGCTATTTCAAGTGTCGAGTCAACATGACGGGACCGTGCATGCTTTAGCAAAGCATTCGAGCGGGCGACGCCTATGACTTAGGCTATTTTGAGTGTCGGGGCAACTTAGCAACTTAGGCCAACTTCCTTCTCCCAAGCCACGGGATCGAAGGATCGTGTGTCATTTGAAAGCACGCTGAGCCGACTTCTATGAAGACCGTGGGACCATTTTCCATGTTCTAAGACATTCTGACGGGTCGGGATTATTCCCTTTGCTATGTGCGTTCGTAGCTTTTAGATTAGCCTACTTGTGCAAGTTGAAAACATTGCGAGTTATTATGTGAAGGCTAAGATGAGGCAAGTTCACCGAAACTACCCCACCTGAGCGATGTCTCCGAGCAAGCCGTTGCAAGGATAAGTTCCAACGTCGTCGGCGTTTCGATTCTCCCGATTGACTTTGCGGGACGGGACACTACATCATACACCACTCAGAACAAGTCTCGTTCTCGAGACTTTCCTGAAGGCAAGCCATCCTACCATTTCTATGGCCAAGACTTAATCGAGCCTAGACACGGGACTGTAACAGTCGAACGAGATACGCCTACGCATTTTTTTGATTCCGAGCCACGCTCGCACTATTATCAATCTATTCGTTAACATGATTTCAAGATCTCGACACACTCCCATCTTTCAAGTCTTGTTTGAACTCATTGTATCACTTGGTTGGATCGTGCACGTATTCCAGGCGTCCCCAAAATACATGCATTCAGCCAAGCCGCATGATAGAGAATTTGTCATTCTCGCTCGAGTCGCCTCGTGCACATACCCAGGCATCCCTGAAATATATGCATGTCAGCCGAGTCTCGTGAGCAGGGTTTCCTACGTTCGTGATTCATGCTATCCATTCAAACCAATCCTCAAAATCAATTCTTCGATTGATAACTCTTGCAACAGGGGCGTTTCGCCTAACCGCTAGGCCAATCTTTGCGAGGCTAAGTCAATGTCAGGATTGGAATCATAGTTTCCCAACAATAATGCCAACACTGACCCTAATCCTAGGGTCAAACCATAGTCGGTAGTACGAGGTTTTCTACCCAAGCTCGCGTCACTCAGATTTCTAAACATCGAGCACGATCACCTATTCGCATCAATGCATGCGTTGCACATATTCAATTTTATCTAAATCACCAACTCTAACCAATTCGTGCATTCGATCACGAGGTCATCTAGCTCGACAATACGTTGCGCCCCAATCTCACGCGAGTCCGATTATCCACGGCGGTTCATGAATCACCACGCAACGCACCCGCGGAATAATCATTCTCATCGGGGCGTAACTCTTGTTTGAGTCCAGACTAATTCATTCTCGATACGCGGATTGGACCTACGCAATCCTCGAATTTGATTCATCAATCACACGGAGTCGTTCCGGAGTTCACCTTCGCGTCAAACCACAAGTCGAAGCACACAAGTTGCCACGCCATGCTAGTTCGATCACCCCCGCTGTATGAATCACCATACCAGCGCTCACGCGGAGTGATCGCCCTAATCGACGCGACGCATGTGCGAGGCTAGAGTTGCGCTCGCATAAGACAAGAACGTCGACATTGGGGTTATCATCGAAGTAAATCCAAACTTTTATTTTTTTTCCAAGCCAAGATCTCAGTTCGATAGTCCGTTTGTCATCCGTTCAACTAGAGAAATCCTCGAGCCAAGTTTATCCTTTCCTCAACACGTTTCAATATCCCGAGTATAGCATCCATCGGAACAATAACATTTGTACGATCGTCATTCGCTGAGTCAGAGTACCCCCGAGTTATCGCATATCGATCTTTGATACGCCTCAATACCATCGACGATATGCGTAACCTGACGATCTTTCTTTGCAACCAATTTCGAGTCGTACGTTGATGCTGTTGTCCGAGTTGGATATTCCACCATTCCTCGATATTCAAGATCAAGTTCAGTCGCTCTTTCTCAAGCTCATTTCAAGATCGTTGTTCAATACTCAAGTCACATTTTATTTAAAACAATCCGAAATCGTACGCACGATCCTCTAAGTTTCCTCGATTACGACCATTCATTTTCATTCGTCGTTTCGAATCATTTCGATATCGTTTCCTAACTCGCGTTGCCTATTCGCAAGTCGTCCGAACGAGATGCTCGTTCGGGACATTCGAAGTCACGGTCAACTAAACGTGACGCGCTCTAAGGCTTTGTGCGATCGCATCGCCTCACCGACGTACTCGTTATTGTTTCTAATCCTCAATCTTCGCTCGAATGATTTCCAAGAAAATCCATACACCACTCGAATTTGAGCCATCCAATCTAGCCCACAATCACGTTCGCGTCATTCGCTAAGACATCCTTCGGATTCGTTCGATGAATCCCTAGCGTAATCGTTAGCGTCGTATCGACGCGCTAGGTTGTTCGCACTATTTTCTCGAAATCCAAGTCAATCCTCCGTGTACGCCTAAGCGTTAACTCGATAGCGTTCCTATTGATAGACACTCTAAGTGTAGCTTCGTTTCCGACCGAGCGGTACTTGATATCGCTCGTAACTCATTTGCACCAAAAGTCGAGGTGCGCGATACACGACACAACTTAGCCAAAAGGTCGTGCGCATGGCTATCCCGTGCGGACTATACTTCGAGTTTGCACGCTCAATTGCTAGGGTCAACGCATGAGTAGTCAGGCGCGCACGCGACATGTTAACTTAGCATGTGTTTTCTATCGAGTCATGTTTAACATCGTTCAGCACAAAGGCCTACAGATGCATTCGACGATAGCCTACCGATGCGTTTGGTTGAACGCTTGTACGAGCTTTTGAAAATATTTAGACTTATTGTATGGACATGCCGAGGGACATTCGAGAGAGAGCGTATATCTATTTTCCAACGACGAGCTTTCAAAACTGAAAATTCGATTTGAAGTCCAAGGACGTAAAGCCGTGCTCTGATACCATTATGTCACGCCCCGCTCCCGTAGGAGCGATCGTCCTCGCTAAGGCATGATGCCGCACGAGCCTAGATTGCGCTCGTGTAAGGCAGTTTCATAATGGCCGATTACATCGGCGGCGACGGGATCGTTGCACAGAAGTCCCAAGCAGAAACATTGAAACATGCAGCGAAATTTAAGAACAAGTACACATGAACACAAGTCATTCAAAAGAAGCTCTTTATTGATATTGAAATACAAGATTACATTTGTGGGCGCAAGGCCAAATTACAAGTCTCTCGTGCTCACTTTTCTCTCATTTACAAGTCACTCTGCTCTCTCTCATCTCTCGATACAATTGCTTGAGCCAGCAGAAGCTTCGGAAGGTGATGTCCATACATTATGTCCTGTATAAGTCTTTAATCCACGCGGCCGCACGCTTCAAATCGCCAAGGAACTCCGTGCCTCGACGCATCCAAGCGAGCTTCGTGCCACGAGCTTCTACCTGTGCCTGCACATGAACACTATGTGGGTGTCAGTACTCAACTGTACTGGTGGAGTGAGCTCCTTGCCCACCGGTACAAAACCGACACGTTCATTTACTTTGTGCAGCTTAAACCCTTTCGATTGTCTTTCTAGTCATGCCTTAGGATCAGTTTTAAGACTTGATGTCTAACCAACTCGATGTGCAACGACATGGTCGTGCTACAATACCAACGTGTATTTCAATCGAGGCAGTAACTCATCGGGCAGGAACTTGACCAAACTTTAACTCGGGATGACAGGGTCGTGCCATATTCTGTTCGTAACTTAACATGTTCGGGACAGTACTTCGTCGAGGAGCAATTTATGCGCACTCGGCCGTGCCAAGACTTTTACTTAAACTCAAGCCTACTAGACCAATTCTCGTGCTAGCGACGTCAAGGGGGAACCACTCGTGCAGGTCGTGCCTCTAGACTTTGCTTAGACTTGTCCGTGCTTCGAGATTGAGGCCACGCCTCGCAACGTATCAAGACTTATCATGCTGCCGCCTTGCGGCCCTTCTATTCGACTCATGAACCAACTTAGACAAGACTTGCCAAACCTAGCATCGATCTCATGGACATCCCGATGCCAATCTATCGTGCCAAGCACGGTACCTATGCTGCAACCCAGTCTTAGGCCCAGACCTTGTGTTACCGACTAGACCTGCATTCAAGCTCTAGACCGAAATCCAAAGGCATACACGCGGTATGCCGCTATTGTCGACACATCCACATGAGTGGTCACTAGCAATTTCAAGCTATCTTGGACATGGCTCGTGGGATATCGGCCTGTACCTACACGGGTAGCTAGTCCGGTGGGGTCGAACTCTCCCATGCGGTCATCCAGCATCCTACTTTGAGCCACACTCGCTTCTCCTGGGCCGAATGATCCCGGCACCCCGGTGATCACTCGAGAAGACTACACCTTGTCGACAAGTTGTCCAATGACCGTGCAAGTCTCGACTCGATCTAACCAATCCTTCCTTAACATGACCATGCACTGCATTCTTTCTATCGAGACTTAGCGAGACTCCCAAGCTGCGGGACCGATCTCGTGTGCGGGAACATATCATGACTTAGCGAGACTCCCAAGCCGCGGGACCGATCTCATGTGCAGAAATATATCATGACTTAGCAAGACTCCCAAGCCGCGGGACCGATCTCGTGTGCAAGACTTATCAAGACATAGCGGGACTCCCAAGTAGCGGGACCGATCTCGGCGACAATAAGTCGCGTGGACTTCTTTTGTTCGTGGCAAGCTTTTCACTAAACCGACCATAGCTCGTGCCTTAGACAGGCCTGGTTCTATAGGCGACGCTATCGCTCAAGTCATATACTTTATACGACGAGCCTTGTTCTCAAGGGACTACGCGACTTGACAACCGCAGATAGAGCGGGACAGTGCTAGAAATGGCTTCGATAGCCCAGCACAACACTTGTCTAACTTATTCGGGCAATGACTCGACGAGCAAAGGCTACGCCGAGCTTCGCATCGAGGGAACGTGCTAGGCACGGGGTTGACTTGGACAACCAACTTTTCGGGTACCTAGACTTAAGCCAACGAGCCGTGCGAGACGACTTAACTTGCGGGACGTGCGAAGGCTATGCCAAGCCTTGCGGGACAGGACTGTGCATGCTTTAACAAGCATTCACACAGGTGACGCCTATGGCTTAGGCTATTTCAAGTGTCGAGTCAACATGACGGGACCGTGCATGCTTTAGCAAGCATTCGAGCGGGCGACGCCTATGACTTAGGCTATTTCGAGTGTCGGGGCAACTTAGCAACTTAGGCCAACTTCCTTCTCCCAAGCCACGGGATCGAAGGATCGTGTGTCATTTGAAAGCACGCTGAGCCGACTTCTATGAAGGCCGTGGGACCATTTTCCATGTTCTAAGACATTCCGACGGGTCGGGATTATTCCCTTCGCTATGTGCGTTCGTAGCTTTTAGATTAGCCTACTTGTGCAAGTTGAAAACATGGCGAGTTATTATATGAAGGCTAAGATGATGCAAGTTCACCGAAACTATCCCACCTGAGCGATGTCTCCGAGCAAGCCGTTGCAAGGATAAGTTCCAACGCCGTCTGCGTTTCGATTCCTCCGATTGACTTTGCGGGACGGGGCACTACATATCACGTGCCACTTTTATCCAATCTAAAATTAGTTTCTGAGTGATTGACAAACATTCATATTAGTTTGATAACCTTCGAATAGAAGGTAAACATCCTACTCTAGTTTTGGTGGATGATAAAAAAAAAAGGAGTCAGAAGTAGGGATGAGTTTTCTCACTTTCCCTTTGAATATGGGGAGGTGGAGAAAAATAAGTGTATTAGTTGGTTCATATCGCTTTCATCACTATAAGAGAAGATGTACCTTATTGTTCGAATGTTGCAAAAGTATTTTACATTTACAAGACAATAATTTTTTTTTATTTGTTGTGGGATGTAAAACTGGTAAATATAAAGAGGAGTTAATTCTCTTATTATATTATGAAGGAATAAATAAATAAATCAACTGCATATAAAAGGAATCAACGGATCACCTAACCTTTCAAGAATATGTAACAACCAATTCATTTAATTTCTTAAAGAAAATTTACGTCCGAAATTATCAATTTAATTTCTAATAACAATCTCTTCTCCCTTTAGTGTGAGATAAACAATCCTAATTCTTGAAACCAAAAACACCACAACTTTGATTAAGATTTGACCAAAATCAAATAATTACAAACTAATTTTGCCTACTTCTCTAAATACTTGTCTTAATTTTCTCGGACTTTGAAAAAAGTACGTGATCCCAAAAAACCTAATAAAAAATAAAAAATAAAAAATAAAAAATAAAAAATAAAAAATAAAAAATCTTGTAATTTAATTACTTTAGAAAACTAATTTGACCGTCTTTTTCTAAAGAAAAAATGAGTCATCTTTTGTTCACCCACCAAAACTAGTGGAAACGTTCAATATTCTATTCATAGGTTGTCACGTGTCATTTTAATCCAACTCAAAACTATTTTGGGAGTGGTTAGGTGAACATCTTCACTAATTTTGACCGCTAGTTTGACACATGACAATTCTTGAATGAAATCGTAAATATTTTTGGGTTATTTAGGTTTAGGTTCTCACATATATATGGATATTAGGGTTTAAGTTCTCGAAATTGACCAATGTTAGGATTTGAGTCTCAAAATTAATGTTCATTAGCTTATGTGAACAGTGATTTCGAGATCCTTTTGACAGTGAGAAAGAAATTTCTTAAGACCTTTTGGCAGTAAGGAAGAAAGTTTTTGATTGGTTGAACATTTCTACTCCTAAACCATGGTGACAATTCTTTCAAGAAATCTTCCCTTCACCGCTAATGTCAGGAGTTAAAAAGTTCAATAATGCTAAGTATACAATCAAATGCTTACAACCCTCTTACACCACTCACCTATTTGCTGACATGTGGACCAGGTGGTGGCCTGGCCCACATGTCAGCAAATAGGTAAAGGTTGTAAGAGGGTTGTAAACAATTGGTTGTAACTGTAGCATTACTCTAAAAAGTTTGTGCGCCGTAGAGGACCAGTCAGGTGGTCAGCTTTGTTTGCACAAATTGAAAAATGAAGAAGAGATTTTGCACCAAATTGGTGTAATATGCTTTAAATTTGAAGTGTACAAATATTGTTTTTTCGAAAATTTTTATAGTAAGCATTAAATTTTTTTAAAAGTGGTCCGGAAGAACAAAGTTTGGCAAAATTATAAATTTAGAACTAAAATGTTTTACCTTTATCACTAGGCATTTTTCAAACAAGCTTCCTATCGGGAAGGGGGGCGGCTTTTAAAGCTGAGAGATTATTTTCAGGATAAGAGATTAATAACTAATATTAAAAAAAAACATAAACATCCCAGGTTAATGGTATTTTTTACACACAATATGTCGAACTATTGGACCTTTTTTAAGAGGAAGGCATATCCTCCTGGCAGTTACGGTTCGAGCCACGGAGATGACACTTTAATTTTCTGTTGAAAAATTAAGTGTGGCGAAGGTGGGTACAAGTGCGGTTCGATGCGGCGAGAGCGGTGCGGTACGACACGGAAGTGAGCGGATGCAATGCAGGTGCCGGTGCGGTGCGTCTTCGCCCGCGTGAGGCCTTCGGGCCGGATGGCACCTTCGGACGTGTGTGATCTTAGGGCTGGGATGATGCCTTCAGACATGGATGCAGCCTTTGGATATGGATTGGCCTTCAGACTGGATTGATTATTTTCCAGAGCCCCGCGATCCTTGGCCGTTGGATTGCACGGCATCGCGTGGGCTCCGCTCGATCCGATGGTGTAGGGAGGGTGGCTTCGGGGGGGGGGGGGGGGGGGGCGCACCGTGGGCGGATATTTTGATCCGGATCCCCTCTCTCTATATATATGTGTGTGTGTGTGTGTGTGTTTGTGTTTGTGTGTTTTTTTGTTTGTGTGATGGTTCATTTTTTTTTATGGATGAACATTTTGTTTCTCATTATACAAATTCATTAAACTTTGTACTATTAGCACAATTTTATTAAATTTTAATATATATATATATTTCTAGGAAAATTCCTTTTTTTCCCTCGTGTAACACAACATGAATTTTTTTTCTTCTTATGAAGTTGTCTTGGGATGGCTCTCTCTCTCTCTCTCTCTCTCTCTCTCTATATATATATATATATAATTGTTTGACATTTTGGAAGCTGTCATCTAAGAGAGGATATGTGCTCATTCCTCATTTGTTGAGAGTCCTTAGACCATCTCCAATGGTGATTTCTAAAATTGAGTTCTTATCCTACTTGACATTATACTTTAAGAAGATTTTTATTCTAGTTAGAAGAGTTTCTACATAGAAATTGTACGCATACAAAAAATGCTCTCCAATGGTTCTCCATTTCTATCCTATGTGTCACATAGCAAAATGACCAATTTAATGGTATGGGGCCCAATAATAATTGTCATGAGAGAGAAAAAAAATTTCATCCTACATCATTGTCACATATGATAAAAATGATAATAGAAATCTCCATTGAGAGAAATTTTTTCTAAAATAAATTTTTTTCATATAAATAGGAAAGATAAAACCCCCATTGGAGATGGTATTTGATGACAAAGTTTGGACATGTCCCCATCACTTTTGAACTTGCCCAAGAAACATTCAGGAAGGAGCCCAAATCGTCTTTTCTTTTCCGTAAGTACGGAAATGTTGAAATTGTACGTCCCTCCCCTCCCCCTTCCACTTGGAAACCCTATAGAGTCTATGCTAAAATAACACATATTTATATATTTATCGAAGGGACGAGTCCTTAATTTATTTGTGCAAAGACAAAGGAAGCTCAAAGATAATACCATGCATTCTTTATTAGGATGAGCATACGAATCGATAACACCGTAAATCAACATTATAAACTACTTTAGTTGCTTGCTCCTCCGTGACAAAATCGATAGTCGTGCGTATCTACCAAGTTTACTTGTTGTCATCACCATTTATGTAGTCTTAGTCTAATATGTATACACCGAAATCAGGACACAAGATTTTTAATATGCAACCGGAAGATGTTATTGTATTGGTGAAAAAAATTGTAGCTATAATGTAGAATTTAAGGCTTAGACCATTCTTATATTATACTATTATTTGAACCATGCGACAAGATTCAAATCGAAACGACATCTATCCTTATGCATAATGGACGGTCACTGTGGGGAACGTTCAACCCACATATGTTGAGATATGTGGAGGATTATTGCTGTTTTTGCCGTTGGACTAGTGAAAATAGTCCCACATCGGTTACATCACCAAGTGGCTATCTCAATATAATGCTTTGCATGTGTTGAGATGTGCACGTGGGGTGTGGTGGTGTCACGCCCTAGAACCAGAGTACTGCAGAGTGGGTGACAGACATAGCCAGCTATATACATTGAAGTGCAACCCACCTCGCAATATGGTCACGACTGTTTAGATGCATGAGGGTTTATCTACAAGCCAACAGTCTCTTATGGTCAAGAACAAGCCTAGTGTCTCAATATCAAGCAAACAAATAATTGTTACAAAATGTTAGATCATCAGACATACAAAGTAAGACGTCCCAAACATTACATATTCAGATGATCATGAAGCTAGTCATACAAAATACGAGACTAGCAAGAGTTAGGTCATACATGATCAACCCTAGGATTTGTCAATTATGTTACAACCCTTAGGCAGACAAAAATAAAGTTTCAACACGAGCTAACACGTGGTCAGCGGCTAAACGCCTCAAAAGAATAAGTTATAGTAGAGTGGGAGAGCAAAATAAGAAAACCCACTCGTTGCCATGGTTACGCCTGGTGTTCACCATCTGGCTGGAAGATAGGTAGATCCTCGGGTGCTTCTCCAAAATCTGGTCATAAAAAACCAGCTGGGTCAAACCCCAGAAAAAGCAAGTGCCACAAGGGAGGCTCCACTTAGGAACTAAAACCAGTATATAAAGAATAGAAAAACTAATAAAAGAGCATAATGAAATAACATAAAAGACATGCTTTAAAAAATATACTAGCATGCATAAAAAAATCAAGAGGTGGAATATAATATCCATGTTAATCATGAGACAATTATTCAGGCACGACCAATCAAGTCATACGGCTTGCTATTATTAGCTAATTAGGGTTATTACAGGCCGAGTTACTAAAATGATGCAGTTGAGATATTTCTGCAGTCACAAGTCCTGCAGACTATGCAGGTTATCTAAGCGAGGTTACAAGAGTTTATCAAGAATTAAGAAAATTATTAGGTGACTTAGAGTGCAATACATGACAGTATGCTGGAAGTGCGCCTACTCATCGATAGGCTACAAGTCCACATGTGTGGCCAGGATAACAGGATCGTCTCTAACCGAAAAATCTCTCTAAATGAACTACTTGATCAATCTAGTCGTTAACCTAGTCAGATTCATTATGAATTCCTGACCGTGGTAACCTGGAATCTATATCCTAGACATGATACAAGACGAGACAGGTAGCTTGTACAGGCACAATCAACCACGGAGTCAAGACAAGAGTTACACTTAGCAAGTCAGGGATAGCTGTCGCAACATCAATCAAGATTACGCATATCATGTCAGGTTTACTTGTCATATCGAGAGTACTTGTCAAGAGTGCGCCTCGACGGGCCACTATCAAAATTATCAAGATGGGATCACGTTCTCATGTTCAAGTTCAAGTTACTACCTCAAGATTACCAAGTCGGGTCGTCGCAATTTAGGCCAAGTACAGAAAACATGCATAGAAGATGAAGAACTATGATTGAAACTATCGGTCGCATATGAACTCCAGTTAAAGCAAAACAAAAAGATTCTTAAAGTCAAGACGAAGATCTACAACTTTCATATTTTGAGTTTTACGAGATTCTAGCTACAAAGTAGCACAAACGGGCAAAAACAGTCACCACTTATTATCCGTACTCGCACCGCCAATACACAAAAAGGATAATAGGTCCACAAATGTCCTCTGTTGACTACAAATGCTGTATTAGGTCCTCTAGTACATGCACCCCTTTTTTACAATCATATGCTTCTGGAACGCAGTTGTTCTGTGGCATTCATTACCCGTTACGTAGAACTTCCATGTCAATATTACCTCTGAGTTGTTCTATGTATCCTCATCTGAGTCCACTCCCACCACGTCTTTATTGCCATCAACCCCATATTTACCATGTTCTCACCACCTCTGAGTAAATATGATGGTTCCCTTTCTCAACTTATTATCCGTACCTAAAACTAAGGTACGCCAAGGATGATAAGTCCACATAAAATCCCTAGCGGAAGTACCCAAACCTATCACGTCCATGCTACCTCTGATAGGATTGCCACATCAAAACAACTCTACTTTCCATGCTTCTTATTCAAAGTATTCCAAATTTGTAATTTGAAAACTTTGAAGGGGGTCTTGTAGAAGCATGGAAAATATTGCTTTTAGTCCCACATCGAAAAGGAGAATAAAGGGCTCACTCCATTCTATAAATAGAGCTCCCTTGCCTCCTTTGAAAGGGGCACCAACTTCCCTTCCCTCCTTCCAACTTGGACTCTTCCTACTACGCACCTTTGGGTGCTAAATCGAAGAAGTCTAGGACAGTGCGGGCTCAACAAGCCCAGTCAACTGTCCAAGCTGCTGACCGTCAGCGGATACCGTTAACTGTTATACGGGCTCCTGATGGAAAGTTATACAGAACCACCCGCGTCCAATCCCACTTGCGGAACGGACAGGGTGGGTCTCAAAAGTCTTTCTATAAACGATCGAGAGCAGTGCTTTGCTAACCTCAGATAAGGGAGCAAATATGATATGGTCCCAAAAGTCTCCCTACAACGATCGAGAGCAGTGCTTTGCTAGCCTCAGATCAGAAAGCAAATATGATGGTCCCAAAAGTTTTCCTACAACGATCAAGAGCAAGTGCTTTTACTAGCCTTAGATCAGGGAGCAAATATGATACCTACGCACGAGCGCTCGGGATACCCGGGCCCAAAAAACGGATGCAAAGGTAGATCAATCTGCTCTCAACCTGCGAGAGGTGGTCATTCACAAACACAAGGAGAAAGAAGCAACCTTGATGTGTGAGCTCTTTCCAGGACATCACTGCACCTAAGCCGCCATCAACTACTGCTCCACTATCAAGGCAGTCTGTGTTCCAGCGACTGTGACCTACTGCGCCTTTCCAACATCATCTTGTAAACATGATGCCAATTGAAGACGTTGCAACGGTCTGCTCTCAACTAGATGCATTACTCAGATATCTCAGTCAAGCGCATCACAATCTTCTGAAGGAGTCTACCGTCAAATCTTCTTCGAACAAGGAGATCAGTTAAGAGGGAGACAAACGAAACTCTCTCAAATTGTGACATTCGGCACAACACCTTCTCCTAGGGCCCCCATACCCATCCAGCCACAAGATATCCTTCATGCGGCTTGGTCATGAAACATTCCTCATGCGGCTCGGTCATGAGACGTCCTTCATGCGGCTCGGTCAAAAGGCATTCCTCATGCAGCTCGGTCATAAGACATTCCTTATGCGGCTCGATCATTAGACGTTCTTCATGCGGCTCGGTCATGAGACATTCCTCATGCGGCTCGATCATAAGACGTCATTCACGCAGCTCGGTCATGAGACACTCCTTCACGCGGCTCGGTCATGAGACATTTCTTCATGCGACTCGATCATGAGACATTCTTTCATGCGGCTCAACCATGAGACATTCCTCATATGGCTTGGCTAGGAGACATCCTTCATACGGCTCGCCACAGAAGACTAGTTGATGTACGTAACAAGTTGACCAGTTCTCAACTGCTCAGATTTGCTACAACGATAAATCACAACAAATCCTAACAAATTCCCAGCTATCAGTCACAGACCGAGTCTCGAGGCATGATTACGGCCATATGGCCTGGAGATTTGCCACGTGGTCATCTATGCGGCTCAAAATATTCTTCATCCCGAAATCACTATAAATAGCAGGGTACCACACCCCTGCAAGATGGTTGGCAATCCAAGGCTGGCAACCTTCAAGAGAAAAGCAATTTCTTCACGAGCTAGAGACTACATCAGATAGTCCACGGAATAAGACAGAGTTGATAGCACTTTCCCGAGCCTCCATCGTCACCCCCAGAATCAAAACTAAATAATTGTACTTAGATTGTTTCCTATGATTTCTTTCTAGGCTTTCCTTTGTACAAGCGAGTTTGCAATCAAGTTCAGTATTCTGTAATACCTGTCTTTAACTTTTATGGCAAACACGATGGCGACTCTGCTGAGGACATCCTTCTCTTCCGATGAGAAGTTGGTAATACAATCTGACGCATCCAAGCTCGGCTCTATACAGTAGATGCTTGTGGTTCGCTTCGACCAACAAGCCTTTGAAGAATTGCTCTCTGAAGGGAGCGCTAGCCCGTCTCAGAAGCGAGCTAACCCAAAGAGGACTCGCAAGGCGTCGGTGCGTAAAACTGTTTCCCCCGACCAAGTTCTCGAAGAAGCTCCTTCTGCAGCCCAAGACGGTGACCAAAGCTCTCATGCGGCTTTGCTTCCAACCGAAGAGGACCCCACTGTCCCCAAAACGAGCAGAGGAAAATACTACGATGCTGAGTTTTTGGGGGCACAAGGAAACTCCATGCGGACAAAGAAGAAGCTGCATAGAGGAGATCGACAGTCTGTCCATACGGCAGCTAACTCTGGCCGCAGGCAGACGACTCATGCGACAGCCAACTGTGGCCACAGGAAAATGATCCATGCGACAGCCAACGCTAGCCGCAGAAAGATGGTCCATGCGACGACCAATCCTGGCCTCAAACGGGACGTCTCATGCGGCCCTGTCAGAAGCTCTGTGTTCGACCGCCTCTCATGCGGGCCCAACGCCATGCGGCTCATTAAAGATACGGGATATATTAATCTGGACTCCTTTTACTATGCGCCTTCGGGTGTTAAGTTAAAAAAGTCTAGGGCAGTGTGGGCCCAACCAGCCCAGTCAACTGTCCAAGTTGCTGACTGTCAGTGGGCCCCGTTGACTGTTACACGGGCCCCTGATGAAAAGTTGTAAAGAATCACCCGCATCTAGTCCCCAGGGCTAACAGATAGGGTGGTTCTTTAAAGTCTCCCTCTGAAGATCCAGAGGAAGTGCTTTTACTAGCCATGGATCAGGAAGCAAACATGATGCCTAAGCACCCGTGCGCTCGAGATTCCCGAGTTCACAAGTTGGGTGTAAAGGTAGAGAAGCTTCCTACCGACTTACGTGATGTGATTACTCACAAACGCAAGACGAAAGCATCAGCATACAATAAGTCCCTCTCGGGACGTCGTTGCACACAGGTCATCATCAACTGCTGTTGTAACAAATCAGCAGCACCTGAAGATCGGCAGTCAATTTTCCAGCGACTGCAGCAGCCAGCACCTGTCCAAATTCTAGGGGACAAGGAGTTTTATTTCGCCTCCTGTAATTCAACTCAAAAAGTTCCTCCTGGCAAGGGAGGAAAGAAGCCAGGCTCTTCCAGCCTGGCCATCTCGGCCAGTCTTGCAAGGAGACCCTCATCTGAGGGGTTTCCATCAACCACAGGGGTGTCTATTTAGGCACTCGGTCCAAAAAGAAGCTTCTGGCACCCGGGGGTGCACCTTCGGCCTCCTTGAAAGAAGATGAAGCTGGAGGTAGCGACCCCCTCAATGTATGCGACAACCCAGTGTACCAAGAGCGCACATAGGGGGTAAAGATCCCCCAGAACTCTGCAACAGAATCAGATTTTCCTGAGGGCCACTACCCTCACCAAGACGATGCGGCTTCCTGCACATGGGGTAGCACCCCTTCCGAGTCGGAGGAAGATGATATTTCGATATTCCCTGACGATTTTTCTATACAAGGGTACGACACAGAGAGTACCTCTGCCACAATCCCCTCCACCTCTACCCACGTGAGAATAGTCTTTATGACTGACGACGATCATGAAGCGCCTTCCGACCGACAATAGCTAGAAGTGCTGGAAGCCATGCTCCTGTCCTTGGTCAAGTCTGTGGACGAGATCAAAGCCGCCTTGCCAGCTCAACCAGCAAGAACGCCCGGACAAACAAGCTTGGGACCCGCAGTCAATGCGGACTCCAACACGACTGCCCCTCATTTGGGTGATGATCCCTTAGCACCATCCGTTGCTTCAGCTGCAGATGAAGCCAAGGAGGCAAGGAGGGAAGTCCAGGAGCTTCGGGCAATGTTCAATGCCCGAGACTCCTCTCGGGATCTCAGAATACGGCAGCCATATCCCATTGTATGGAGAGATGTGCCTTTTCTACCATGGTACAAGCCATTCCATATCGATTCCTATGATGGAAAGACCTCTGCTAGTCGGTACATGACTTACTTTGAAGTCACAACCGACCACTTGTCGCACAGCGATGCCATCCTCACACGACTATTCATCAGAGTATTAGAGGGGATCGCGTTCGACTAGTACCGCAACCTTTCCGACAACTGCATTCACTCTTTTGACGGCTTCAAGCACATGTTCTTGAAGAGATTCTATAAAGTAGGGCATGACATGACGATGTCGTCTCCCATGGACGTCGTTCAGGGAGAGAGGGAGCTAACAAGAAACTACATCGAACGGTTCTGCCAAACCGCAATAAGATTGCCCCAAGGCAATCCCGAGAGCTCCTTGATTAAAATCTGTCAGAAGAAGCTACTCCCTGCAATTAGCCTCTGGATGGGCGACGATCAGTTCAGAGATTGGACTACCTTCATCGTAAGTGCTACCAATGCAGGGGCAAAATTGAAGAAGGCTCGGCAGTTGGGATTACACATCCCAGATAGAGAAGATAAGGGCAGACGCCCTGGGCCCACCTACGATAACAGCAACAGTGGTGCCACCACTAACTAGGACAACAAGGGCAAGCAGGCCATGGTCACTGATGCGACTCCAAAGCCCGAACAAAAATAGGCGGAAGGTCCGTGGCCCAAGGTCAATTACTCATTTGAAGATAGTCATGTCAAACCTATCTTCCACATGCTCCTGCAAGGGGGTAGGATCCAGCTCCCTCCACCAAGACGTGAGTCCCGAGCAACAGAAATGGAGGATCCAAAATACTGTCACTTCCACCGCTATGTCCATCATGCCACTTATGATTGCTTCTAGTTGAAGCGGTATATTCAGAGTCTTATCAACTCAAAAGCTCTGTCAATAGACTTTGAAGAGGTTACCATGGAGACGAACATGGTATCTATTCAGTTCGGTGACTTCCCTCCGACAAGCACTCTAGACGGGGTCATACCCGTCCCTCGGGCAACGATGGAGGTTACTAATCTTCCACCCATCCGGAGCCAAACATCTGGATTGGTACCTCTCACCACATCGCGGTGAGAGATCATGTGGGTGCATCCAGACTTGGTGCCCGAAGTAACCCAGGGGGTGTCATCCCCTGCCAACAAGAAGAAGGACAGGAAGTCTAGAGCCTGCCACACAATTTCATCCGAAGCAGAAGAAGCTGCAGATGTTGTTACCCGGTCTGGAGCACAAGTCCAGCCCGCACGGGATAATCCAGCCGAAGATCCTCAACCGGCAACGTTGTCTCCCTCTGATATTCCAAAGCCATTTCAGCCTCCATTGGCGGACAAATCCAAGACAAAGGAAACCCGCTTTGATAGGCCACTCCGCAATGATGTACCTCAAGGACTGGAGGGACCTACAACTTTGACATATTAGCACAATTGGCTAATACGCCAGCAAAGTTGTCACTATACGAGCTCCTAAGGCTCTCCAAGGATCTTCGTGTCGCATTAAACGAAGCCCTCCATAATGTCGATGCCTACTTAGCTCAGGTTAAGCCTCCAGGGGAAGACCCGCCAGCAGATCTACAGGGCGGCGATAACACAGATGCAATGCCCAACATCATATTTACTCCGCAGGACATGTTGATCAAGTCCAATTTGCATGATCGCCCCATGTACTACACTGGGTACATAGGCGACATCAAAGTGGATCAGATGCATATCGACCCTAGCTCGTCAATAAGCATCATCCCGAAAAGCCTGCTCCAACTTCTTGGCATCCCTATGCATCGGCTAGCGGCGACCAACACTGCCATTAACGATTTTAACTCGGGAAGAAGCTATCCCTAGGGAAGATCCGGTTGAAGTGTTGAAGTGCCAGATTGGCGACCTGAAGATGAAAGTTACATGCTATGTCATAGATGCAGACACCTCCTACAACATCCTCCTGGGACGTCCGTGGATACATGACCATATGATCGTGCTATCCACCCTTCACCAGTGTTTCAAGTATGTCAGTCAACACGGTTCCATGAAAACTGAATTCGCCGACATTGATTCCTTCAAAGGGGTTAAATCTTATTATTCTTCGGAGGCTTGTCTATATGATGAATCCCGAAAACATATAACTGACGAGCTAGAGGCCATCACAGGGCCATAAGAACCCTTGAGAATTCATCTCCAGGCCCGTAAGCCGGGCAGGGCCTCACCCCTAGTCGCAACCTTGCATAAAGAGGTGCTCGGTTCTCCTGCCTCACCTACGCAGTTGGAACTAATGGTCATCCGTATCCCGAGATCCAGCTAAGAGCCAAAACCTGGCGTAGGACCAATGGTGATCCGGCTGCCAAAGTCCATTCAAAGGCAACAGGAAGATGCAAGGCCCCCTGTAACACCAATGGTAATTCAATTGCCAAAATCTACTCCAAGGCGACCAAAAGACACAAAGTCCCTTGATGAGCCCATTGTCATCCGTCTTCCCAAGACGAGTCAGCAGCCAAGCGTCGATCCAACACTCTCAGGAAAATCAATACCTCATGCAGAACCCTTGGTGGTCAAGTTGCCCAAGACGACATCCCGACCTCTAAGCTCGCAGGGGGTAGCCAAGGAGGACGAAGAACTCGCCAAATACTTGGTTACACAGGTGGATAGTCTCTCTCCTGATGATGTGACAACCGTCCATACCGCAAGTCGACTTGCTCCCATTAAAGACGCTACTTCCTAGCTCAGGCATCTTTTGGCCGAAAAGAAGGATCTCAACCCTTCATGCCTCAAGAGTTTGATCTTGAACCCGATACTGGGAGACTACCGCTCTACCTGTGTAGTTCTCAGGCCAAGTACTTCATGCAAAAATAGGGGTACGACATGGAGGCTACCCCAGGTCTGAATTACGGCAGCGGTCGACGATCGCCTCTGCAGCTGTCAACTCCGACATTATTATGGCAAATTCCTGAAGAAATACTATATCTAAAGGACATGCTGGTACTCCCTCAAAACCATCACATCTCCCTGATTGGCGAGTCATGTACGATAGTACCGCTGAACTCATACTCCATCACATCTCCCTGAGTGGCGAGTCATGTACGATGATACCTTTGAACTCCCACTCTAATGCTTTACCTCACAGGAGTCTGCCCCGTTCATCATTATCCCTGAGCGAACTTTCTGGTCCTGATTATCGTGTGTCACGTCCATATTACCTCTGATATCGATAATCTTTCGACTTAACACTTGTACCCCAACCCGGATAAAAGATACGGTGTTAAGGCCACAAAACCTATCACCTCTGTTGGGTTTTGTTTCAAATCTATTACCCGTATCGCCAGTGCACAGAAGGATAATAGGTCCACAAAAGTTATCCTAATCTGTTACCCGCACCACCAGTGCGCAGAAGGGTAATAGGTCCATAAAAGTTATCCTAATCTATTACTCACACCATCGGTGTACCAATGAGTAGTAGATCCACAAAATATCATTCAAATCTATTACTCGTACTACCAGTGCACAAAAAGGGTAATAGGTCCACAAAATTCTCCAACGGGAAAAACAACCATGTCCATATTACCTTTGAGTTATTTTTCCGTCCATCACAAACAAACCATCCAATACATAGAACTTCCACATTGATAGCACCTCTGAGTTGTTCCTTGTATCCTCATTTCCTGGTCCTGATTATCGTGTGTCACGTCCATATTACCTCTGATACCGATAATCTTCCGACTTAACACCTGTACCCCAACCCGGGATAAAAGACATGGTATTAAGACCATAAAACCTATCACCTCTGTTGGATTTTGTTTCAAATCTATTACCCGCACCGCCAGTACGCAGAAGGGTAATAGGTCTACAAAAGTTATCCTAATCTGTTACCCGTACCACTAATGCACAGAAGGGTAATAGGTCCATAAAAGTTATCCTAATCTATTACTCACACCATCGGTGTACCAATGAGTAGTAGATCCACAAAATATTAATCAAATCTATTACTCGCACTACCAGTGCACAAAGAGGGTAATAGGTCCACAAAATTCCCCAACGGAAAAACAACCATGTCGATATTACCTCTGAGTTATTTTCTCGTCCATCACAAATAAACCACCCAATACATAGAACTTTCACGTTGATAGCACCTCTGAGTTGTTCTGTGTACCCCTATTATGCCTACTCCTACCATGTCCTCATTACCTCTGAGTAGGAAGGCTCTGTTTAGATCCATATTTACCACGTCCTCATTACCTCTGAGTAAATATGTTGGTTTTTTCTTCACTTATTATCCGTACTCGCACCGCCAGTACACAAAAAGGATAATAGGTCCACAAATATCCTCTGTTGACCACAAATGCTGTATTAGGTCCTCTAGTACATGTACCCCTTTTTCACAATCATATACTTTTGGAACTCAGTTGTTCCGTGACATTCATTACCCGTTACATAGAACTTCCACGTCCATATTACCTCTGAGTTGTTCTATGTATCCTCATCTGAGGCCCACTCATACCACGTCTTCATTACCTCTGAGTAGGAAGGCTTTACTTTAGACCCATATTTACCATGTCCTCATTACCTCTGAGTAAATATGTTGGTTTTCTCTCCACTTATTATCCGCACTCGCACTGCCAATACACAAAAAGAATAATAGGTCCACAAATGTCCTCTGTTGACTACAAATGCTGTATTAGGTCCTCTAGTACATGCACCCCTTTTTCACAATCATATGCTTCTGGAACCCAGTTGTTCTGTGGCATTCATTACCCGTTACGTAGAACTTCCACGTCAATATTACATCTAAGTTGTTCTATGTATCCTCATCTGAGTCCACTCCCACCACGTCCTTATTGCCATCATACCCATATTTACCATGTTCTCACCACCTCTGAGTAAATATGATGGTTCCCTCTCAACTTATTATCCGTACCTAAAACCAAGGTACGCCAAGATGATAAGTCCACATAAAATCCCCAGCGGAAGTACCCAAACCTATCACGTCCATGCTACCTCTGATAGGATTGCCACACCAAAACAACTATAGTTTCCATGCTTTTTATTCAAAGTATTCCAAATTTGCAATTTGAAAACTTTGAAAGGGGTCTTCTAGAAGCATGGAAAATATTGCTTTTAGTCCACATCGGAAAGGAGAAGAAGAAAGGGCTCACTCCATTATATAAATAGAGCTCCTTTGCCTCCTTTGAAAAGGGTACCAACTTTCCTTCCCTCCTTCCAACTTGGACTCTTCCTACTACGCACCTTCGGGTGCTAAGTCGAAGAAGTCTAGGGCAGTGCGGGCTCAACAAGCCCAGTCAACTGTCCAAGCTGCTGATCGTCAGCGAACACCGTTAACTGTTATACGGGCTCCTGATGAAAAGTTATACAGAACCACTCGCATCCAATCCCACTTACGGAACGGACAGGGTGGGTATCAGAAGTCTTCCTATAAATGATCGAGAGAAGTGCTTTGCTAACCTCAGATCAGGGAGCAAATATGATGGCCCCAAAAGTCTTCCTACAACGATCGAGAGCAGTGCTTTGCTAGTCTCAGATCAGGGAGCAAATATGATGGTCCCAAAAGTCTTCCTACAACGATCGAGAGCAAGTATTTTTACTAGCCTTAGATCAGGGAGCAAATATGATACCTACAAACCCGGGCGCTCGGGATACCCGGGCCCACAAAACGGATGCAAAGGTAGATCAATCTGCTCTCAACTTGCGAGAGGTGGTCATTCACAAACACAAGGAGAGAGAAGCAACCTTGAGTGTGAGGAGCTCTTTCCAGGACATCACTGCACCCAAGCCGGCATCAACTACTGCTCCACTATCAAGGCAGTCTGTGTTCCAGCGACTGCGACCTACTGCGCCTTTCCAACATCATCTCAAAAATATGATGCCAATTGAAGACGTTGTAACGGCCTGCTCTCAACTAGATACATTACTCAGATATCTCAGTCAAGCGCATCACAATCTTTTGAAGGAGTCTACCCTCAAATCTTCTTCGAACAAGGAGATCAGTTAAGAGGGAGACAAACAAAACTCTCTCAAATTGTGACATTCGGCACAACACCTTCTCCTAGGGCCCCCATACCCATCCAGCCAGAAGATATCCTTCATACAGCTTGGTCATGAAACATTCCTTATGCGGCTCGGTCATGAGACGTCCTTCATGCGGCTCGGTCAGAAGGCATTCCTCATGCAGCTCGGTCATGAGACATTCCTCATGCGGCTCGGTCATGAGATATTCCTCATGCGGCTCGGTCATGAGACGTCCTTCATGCGGCTTGGTCATGAGACATTCCTCATGCGGCTCGGTCATGAGACATCCTTCACGCGGTTCGCTCATGAGACACTCCTTCACGCGGCTCGGTCATGAGACATTCCTTCATGCGACTCGATCATGAGACATTCTTTTATGCGGCTCAACCATGAGATATTCCTCATGCGGCTTGGCCAGGAGACATCCTTCATACGGCTCGCCACAGAAGATTAGTTGATGTATGTGACAAGTTGACCAGTTCTCAACTGCTCAGATTTGCTACAACGATAAATCACAATAAATCCTAACAAATCCCCAGCTATCAGTCACAAACCGAGTCTCGAGGCATGATTACGGCCATATGGCCCCGGGATTTGCCACGTGGTCATCTATGCGGCTCAAAATATCCTTCATCCCAAAATTACTATAAATAGCAGGGTGCCACACCCCTGCAAGATGGTTGGCAATCCAAGGCTGGCAACCTTCAAGAGAAAAGCAATTTCTTTACGAGCTAGAGACTGCATCAGATAGTCCATGGAGTAGGGCAGAGTTGATAACACTTTCTCGAGCCTCCACCGTCACCCCCAGAATCAAAACTAAACAATTGTACTTAGATTGTTTCCTAAGATTTTTTTATAGGGTTTGCTTGGTACAAGCGAGTTTGTAATCAAGTTCAGTATTCTGTAATACCTGTCTTTGATTTTTATGGCACACACGTGCGACCAATGATTGGCGCGGGCGCGTGACGCACAAAATGTGCTGCACATGCAAGCAAAACTGCCAACGGCGCACGGAGCGTGCAAGCACGACGTACGATGCACGACGCACGACCAATGAATGGCGCGGGTTCGCAACGCATAAATGTACATATATATTCCATATATCTATTCATTCTACATAACATATATATATATATGTGTGTGTGTGTGTGTGTGTGTGTGTGTGTGTGTGTGTGTGTGTGTGTGTGTGTACAAACATATACTTAGGCATGTAATTGAAAGAGGGAAAAAGGTGTGTGTGTGTGTGTGTGTGTGTTGTGTGTGTGTGTGTGTGTGTGTGTGTGTGCGCGCGCTGTGTATGGGTTGCTGCTAGGGTCAAAATTTGAGAATAACTTGCATATTTTATATATATATATATATATATATATATATATATATATATATATATATATACTATTTATCTATTGACATATAAGAAAATATGTATACCTATATTAACATGTAAACATAGGAAAGAAGGAAATGGGGTGTGTGCCAAGGGTGCTGTGATGTCGAGGCTATCCCAAACCAATCCTAAACTCACAGGAAACCAAAACCCCTACAACATATAAAAATAACACTATATATGTATATAGAGATATATTTATATATATAGGAACTATACATATATACTTCTACAACATATAAAAATAAAGGTACAAATATAACCAAATAGACTATACTCTAACTAATCTTAGAACCGGAACACTAACTTTAATCAAAACATCTAAACCTAACACAAAAATCTGAACCAATCTTCAATATATTAAACACTATCTATAATATAGATATAAATATACAACGAAACTATATCTACATATAGATTATATATAGTGAATGTAAACCATTTGTCTACCCACAAAATTGAACTCATAAACTAATCCAAATCTAACCCCAAACTCTAAAATCTGAGTTTAAACTCAGAAAATCGCTTTCTGTCACGCCCCAATACCGGAATACGGAGACGGACTAGGCCAACTACTCCATATGAGGTATGCAAACGTCATATGGCGATCGTGGATGTCAAGAGACAAGGGGGTACGTGCTACAATCAAGTCTCCTATGGTCTCACAGATCATCTATGTCTCAATCATTCAAGCAAAAAAATATCAATTAATGTGCATATGAGATAAAGAAGTAAGGCGTCTCTGACGCTTCATCAAAATGTTCATGAGGATCTAGCTTTATAAGTTAGCTAGCCCAGAGAGTTATAGGTACATAATTGTATTCAGCTATAGTTTAATTTAATTATAATTATGTAAAGACAAAATATCCAGATTTAACCAGCTAAACAGGTGCCGGTGGCTAAACTCCAGAACATAAGAGATGAAAACTAGAGTGGTGGAGAAGAAACCCACTCGAGTCCCCCGCCAGCCATGTTCCTAATATGCACCATTGACGTCAGAGAAAAAGTTTGGATCCTCAGGCGCTGCTACGAGATCTGGCCAGACAAAACCAGCGGGGTCAGTCCCGAATAGCAAGTGCCATAAGGAAGTACAAAAGAGTGAGATAAAATCCAAGCATAAAATAATAGTACTAGTAATAATAAAAGCTTCCGGTCGTAACCTCAGTCCACAGCCTGTCATAGCACGATAGACCAACCCAACAACCAAACAAGGACGTGGATTGGACCACGTACCATGACAGTCCATGTCCCTCAGCTACCAACGGAAGGTACAAGGCACAGTCAAGTCATTTATCAAGTAGCCATTCATTCATGTGGCTTTCTATAATTGGCAGAGTTATCCCGCGATACTGATTAAACGGAATCCTCAGATCGTGTCAACCCAGCAGGACTAGCCAAACCATTAGACATATAGCGCATTGAGTATGCACCGGTCCCCCGGAGGGCTACCGCACTAATAAATATAACACATAGCTCGTAGAAGTCGGATATAGTCATCTGCTAAAGGCGAATGAAACATATCCGTGGCAGCCAACCTGACACGTCAGGACTGGACCTGGGGTGACTAGTATGGCACGATCTCGCGATTCTTCCCACCCAATGCATCTACCAAGTTAGTTGCTTAGTTAATCCCTAGGTTATCCTCGGAGTTCACATGTGGTGGTCACATGCTCACTCCCCTAGATGTCGTACAATTTCATAGCCGAGAATGAAATTGTCGTGGTCACATGCTCACTCCCTAGATGTCTTGGTCACATGCTCACTCCCCTAGGTTATCCTCGTGTTCGACATTCACCGACGACATCATTCGACTTAGGAGAGGATGGGGTTCTGTATCTCAAGGTGATGAGAACCTCTGCCAGGGTGAGCAGTCCAATTTCATAACCGAGAATGAGTGACAAAAAAATTAATTCTGCCCCAGTATCCAAGAGGATTCAGTGCTCACCTGCATATATCTATAATATTTCATTCATGTGTACATTTTTGCGATTGTAATGTGTATATTTCTGAGTGTAGAAGCCCATTCATTTGTTGGAAGATATGTGCGCAAGATTTTTATTCTGTTGTCACTAGTGTATTATCTATACATAGCAACACATCGTCGAAAGCATGGAAAAACAAGAGGGTTACGACGGTTTTAGATTAGTATGGAAGTTTGAGTTAGTAGGTGACTAAATGACTTTTTTATCCTAAATAATGATATTTTTAGATAAGAAAGTGTTATACCAAAAAATTAGTAATACTCCTCATATTTTAGTTATATATTAGTATAAATAAAAATTTTATGCTCTAATATGTGACTTTGCATGAAACTTTACCTGTCTGTTGATTATTGTTCATATCTTCATAATGTCCGTCTAATTGAGATTTTTGGTTGGAAAAACTTATTATTATTATTATTATTATTATTATTATTATTATTATTATTTCGTCATCTTGATATTGTGGGGGGCCATGGAAACCCCCATGTCCTCCTCAAAAGAGAGACAACCAAACCCTAACCCTAGTTCTCCATGTCCGTCACCATCCCCCTCTCCTTCCCGTCTATGGAGGCCGGCGGCGCAGAGGAACCTCCGGAACCAGTGGTCGAAGCTCGTCTCCTCCAAGAACCGCTGGCTCTCCGCCGCCTCCCAAGGACGGTCTCACGCCACCTCCCTCATCAACGCCCATCTCTCCCAAAGGTCCCTCCTTTCTCTCCTCCCTTCTCTTCTACGAATTGCTTGAACTATGAACGAAGAAATTGAGCTAAAATTTCTCGTTTTCTGAAGACATATTTGGAGTTCTCGAGTGTTGTTTCTGACTAAACCCTTGTTAAACCCTAAATTTGGACGAGGAGTTTGCTTATTAGTTCTCGTTTGATTTGCAGAAAGGAAGGAAATCTATTCTTTGCTCTTTCATTTTCTTTGGGAAATTGTAATTCCAATCATTTATTACTATTAGTACTATTATTACTATTATTAGTACTATTATTATTATTACTATTATTATTATTACTATTATTACTATTATGTTTATTATTTTTATTATTATTATTATTATCATCATCATCATCATCATTAATGTAGCTTTCTGTCAGAAAGATGCTGGAAGCAGTAAACAACTCATGGAACAAGTTGCTCCTGATGTTGAAACTAGCACAGAGTGGTCTCTCATTTATTTTTCGATTAGATATAATACAGCTTGCATGATTGTTTTGCGCATTGTTTTCACACAAGTAGTAAGTAAACTTCATTCCTGAACTTGTGGAAAATCCTTCGCCATGCAGGTCATATGAATAGTGATAACGATTACTCGATATTATAATTTTTTCAAACTTATTTTTGGTAAATATTCTAGCCTACCATTGGGACTAGAGACAATTTTATCGTTTCCATGAGTTTAATACTACAAAGATTTTCCTCTTTTTTTTAAAGACCAGTCTAGATTGTATTTTTATTTTATTTAAGATTTTATTTAATGTCAAACGTGACAAACTAGAAAAACGTCATTTATTTGGGATGAATATTTTTTCTAGAAATTTCTCATGAACAAAGAGGGGGGACTACGCGTCAGTCCTCCATTGGCCCCAGTCCCCCTCTGCTAATGTGGGGTCCACATCGGTTTAATGGAGTGCTGTCACGTCAGTCCTTAGGTTGACGTGCGGTCCCCTCTCGACTCGTAAAGAAGTGTTATATTTTTTTCAAATATGTCATTCATTTTAAGATTCGTACGCTAGTTTTAAATGCAAACCAAACTAGCATAAATGATAAATACTAACATATATGACAAAAATGGGCATAAATGACATAGATTAGGCTAGTCTGGTCCCCATTTGTCGTTTACTTCAAAATACTGACATGAATGATAAATGTTTCGTTCTGAACTCGAACCAAACTTCTTCTTAGTGTTCATGCACATTGTATCATCCAATCAATATGTAAGTGCACCCATCCGAGAGTCGGACTTTCGGCCATCATTTGAGTTAATATTGAAAAAATTGTCAAGTTATATTCTCGATTAAGTTGACCCTGATTAATAAATTAAGTGAGAGGTCTGAGCCAAATTATAAAAAATAAAATAGATTTCGAATGTCATCGCCTAAAACAAAATAAATTTATCATAAGAAACATAGATAATTTTTTCTTCCTGAAACTGAATTTAAATATTCTAAGGAGAGAATGCAAACAAAAACAAAAAAAAACCTGTGTATTAAACCCTAAGGCCATCTCCAATGGGGGTTTCTATCTTATCTATTTCTATGAAAGAAATCCATTTTAGGAAAAACTTATTTTATTGGAATTGACAAATACACTTGTGTTTTCGTCATCTTGACATTGTGGGCAGCCATGGAAACCCCCTTGTCCTCCTCAAAAGAGAGACAACCAAACCCTAACCCTAGCTCTCCATGTCCGTCACCATCCCCCTCTCCTTCTCGTCTATGGAGGCCGGCGGCACAGAGGAACCTCCGAAACCAGTGGTCGAAGCTCCTCTCCTCCAAGAACCGCTGGCTCTCCGCCACCTCCCATGGACGGTCTCAGGCCACCTTCCTCGTCAACGCCCATCTCTCCCAAAGGTCCTTCCTCTCCTCCCTCCTCTTCTACGAATTGCTTGAACTATGAACGAAGAAATTGAGCTTGAAATTTCTCGCTTTCTGAAGACATTTGGTTGAAAACAAGAAAGTTTGATAGATCAAAACCAAGAAATCCGAAAATGGCACAAACTTAGATCTACAAGAATCCATCCGTCCAAACCGAAAACTCCAGTTCTAAAGATGCTTGGAATCATGTAGAGAAGAAGATGTAACAATAAAATAAAAGATCCATCATGAAGCAAGTTGCACTTGCCTAAGCTGTCTAGGTTGGTAGGAGAGTAATGGAGAAGAAGGAGAAGAAATAAATAGAAGTAATGAAGAGAGAGAAAGGGGTGGTTGGGTTTTATAAAGAGAGGGGATGGTTCAACATGTTGAACCAACCATCAAAATAAACCAACCCAAGCCATCCAAAGCAAGTCAAGTTGGACCAACCCAACCCAAGGTCAACCCTAGTCAAGATACATCAAGGCAAGCAATAAAAAAAACAAAAATGCAGTAAATAAAATACGGGTCAAAATTCGCATATGTACACTGAAAACACGTATAACGGAAAACAGGAGTGACAATCTGACATGTCCGACATAGTTTTTTCCTCAGAATTTCCTTCCTCTGGTCTTGAAAGCCATGATTTGGTTGATCTCTGCGTCCTGTGACTCTTCCAACTCCGGGATTGTCTTTCCAACAGTTTGGTCTGGCAGTCCATCATAACATGGGTGATACTATATCGGTTATGTTCGCTTACAAACTCAGCATCGCGTGACTCCTTAGATTTCTTCTCCTGTATGAAGCTGCTCCCCACCATCCGGGGCTCTGGTATCTAGGTGCAGGCCATATTTCTTTGAGACATAGGAGCTGCATAGGCATCTGACTCCTTGGGGTTATCTTTCGGATGAGAATTGTCTCCGGTGTTGCTTCTTGTCAGTTGAGGATCCGGTTTGTGGGAAATATGCACCTCTCTTTAGGACGTAGAGACCTCTTTAGCATCTTTGTTTCCAGTTCCAGAGGGCTCCTCTGAGATCTCTGCCTCCTGACTGTAGTGCCCCATCCCGCTTAGTCAATCGGAGGAATTGAAATGCCAACGACGTTCGGACTTAGCCATGCAACGGCGACTCGAAGGTCCGTTCGGTCGAGGCGACTCCTCGAATCAGGTGGGTGGCTTTGGTGAACTTGCCTCAGCTTGGCCTTCATACTAATAAAATAAAAGTTTTTAAATGCACAAGTAGGCTTAATAATAAAAGAGACGAATCCACATAGCTAAGGGAATAATCTCAAGTCGGGTCGGATTGAGTTAGAATATGGAAGGGCCCAACTGTCGTCTTAGAGTTGGTGCACGGCGTGCTTTAAAAATGACACTCGATCCTTCGTCCCGTGGCTTGAGAGAAGGAAAGTTGGTATTCGCCGCAAAGCTAAGAGTTAGTCTAAGTCATAGGCGTCGCCCGCATAAACGCTTCATAAAACATACACGGTCCCATCATCCAAGGGTTGGCATAGCCTTGGCTCGTCCCTCAGGTTAAGCTGCATTGCATGATTTGTGGCATAAGTCTAGGCACCCAGATGACTTGATCGTTCAAAGTCGAATGCATGTGCGGCATGTTTTTGCGAAGCGAGGCTTGACGCAGCCTTTGCTCGTCAAGTTGTTGTGCAATTAAATTAGGCTAAGTTTTGTTAGGCTATCGAAGGCATTCTAAGCACTGTTTTGCGTATTCTGTGGTTGTCAAAATTACTTGGTTTCATGACCTTAAGGCCCCTCGTATAAAGTGTCTTAGACGATAGTTTCACCCAGAACACCAATTGGCGTAAGGCACGATGTTACGGACTTAGTGTTTCTAAGGCACGGGTCACGAGTGATTCATTTGAGTTTGGAAAAAGGTAGTGTTTCTAAGGCACGGGTCATGAATGATTCATTTGAGTTTGGAAAAAGGGACTTTCAAATAGTCATTCCTGAGTTGAATGAAATGATAGGGCAAAAAAGAAGAATGCTCGCGACCATGGATCGTCGAGGCGGTCTCAGATGTGAGAAGTATCGAACATGGCCCTGAAAGAGATGGTAACACTGAAAGTAGAATGACTATGTGAGGCATCAGTTTGAGTTGAGTCCTGCATGGTCATTGGACAACTTGTCGACAAGGTAAATAGTTTTCCCGTAACGGCGACCCACAGGGCCCAAGACCGTTACGACTGAGTATGGAAATAAAAGATAGCTGTGCTGAATCGATAGCACCGGGTTAGTCGGGGACTTCCAGCGGGGCTAGCTACCTTGCGCTAAAAGGGCCCCGACCAACGCAAGCTATGAGTCCAGGTATAGCTTGTTATGCTAGTGACCTCATATAGATAAGTCGGTATGGGTGACGATCCGCATATATGCCTTTGG
Organism: Iris pallida; assembly: GCA_029216955.1. Taxonomy (NCBI): domain Eukaryota; kingdom Viridiplantae; phylum Streptophyta; class Magnoliopsida; order Asparagales; family Iridaceae; genus Iris; species Iris pallida. The sequence continues at coordinate 1,251,624 of JANAVB010014399.1, forward strand.
ATTGATTCGAGTATTATGTGAAGTGTATCAAGAGTCGGGAAGAATGCGTACATGATAAAGATAATATTTTGGGGCCTAAGATTTGGCTGAAACGTAGACACAGTGCTTCGGCACGAGATGTGGTGTCGAGTCCTAAGTTGTTGGCATAGTGCTGTACCAGTTTAGAATTGAGTCATTTCGAGTTTAAGTCAGGAAATTGCCGCAAGGCAAAGTTGGTTGAGTGGTACTAGTTCACAAGTCTTGTTGAGTCAGTTGGTGATCAAAAGTAACAAAGGCCGCGAGGCGGCAATATGGTTAAGTCTCACTGAGTTGTGAGGCACGACATAATGGACTTGTAGCACGGTCATAAGGAAATTGGATACCATCGCGTAGTCGCGTCTCTGATTTTGGGTTGTAAGACAAACACGACTTGATAGGTTAATGTCACGACCCGCACCCAATATTTGGGCATGAATCGTGTACACGCCCAGCCTACGCCGCAGAGTCGGCGGTAGAACGCTGTAATAATATGATGAACAACCACGCAATAATATAATTCTCACATAGGTCAACCACAACTCAAAGTCACAGCTCAATAACTAGGAAGTGAAATAAATATCCATCTCAAGGAAAAGTATGATAATAAAATGAAATGATATCTCCACTACAAGTCTCAATGTCAACTCAAAATCCAATACAAGTCTCAGCTCTAACTAAAGGAAACTAAGCAAACGCAGCAGGATCGGACGCTGCGTACTCCTCATGATAAACAAAATCTGTCTCAGCTAAATCTCCCAAGTACGGGCCATACTGGTCAGGACACTCGACCTCCTCGTAATCACCTAAAATTTGTTTGGTTACCCAGTCAGGATGGAACGAGTATAATTCATCGAATGCAGTTCCAAATATATGAAAATAACTATAAACAAAGGTTAGACACCAATCATGAGTTTTAAAAAATAGTAAAGATGAAAGTAAAGGCAGTAAATTGACAGTAAATAAAGTAAACAATACCTTCCCGACTGTTAGAAATACCTTTGAAATGTGATCAGTCTGGGCCACTACACCGCGAGGTCTACTTGCATGAAAGTAAACAATGTCTACGAGGTCTACTTGCAGAAATTAAACAATATCTACGAGGTCTACTTGCAGAAATTAAACAATATCTACGAGGTCTACTTGCAGAAATTAAACAATATCTATGAGGTCTACTTGCAGAAATTAAACAATATCCCGAACTGCTGTAATAGATCCAATGCCAAGTCTGAGCCCAAAAGACCTATTTAATAATTCATAATGATCAATATACAAATATTGAGGGTATAAAAATCAACAATTATTTTATTGTTCTAGTGCATGGCCTAGGTCACCCTTTTCGCTTAAGTTGAAGTCTCTAATACTAGTGTTTGGGTGTAGTATATAGGGTTCATTCCTTCCTCCAGATATCTTCCCTGGGCATTCACCTTCCAGTCAGTCCACTGTCACAAATTTCAGGTCACTACCTATTTACTTAACCAACTAGCCTCAGAACTATTTGGCGCCCTGTGTTGGGCAGTAGGCAATCACCTATACAGGAGTTCTCAAGAGCATAAGTCAGGTTCAGCACACTCCAATGTCCATATCAGACCTTAGTACAGTTGCTATATATATATGGCATAAATTTGCTCAATTCCTATGTGAGGAAATCAACACTTCTACTCAGGGACACTGTAACCTGCCAACATCCTAATGAGCATGCGGCTGTTGTGCATCTGTGTGTGCATTTATCTCTCCTGCTCATCAGGATATTGTCATTCCCTTGTACCCCTGTGGTTTATAGGTTAGCCTGTGACTGCCCACACATCCAAAATCTAGGTTCTTGGTCTTCCCTGTATACCCCAAATGCTGATATCACCTACCATGTTTCCTGGACAATAGATGCAGCTGTCTCTTATTGACTGATGCAAAAGAAATCCCTAAACCATGGTTTTTTCTGATACTAGCACTGACCCCAAATCTTGTGTAGGACACAGGAAGAACCCCTAAGGTGTTAGCCTATCAGTAATCATCTGCATTACAGGAATTGATTTCCAAACCACTGGTCTTGAGGAAAAGTTCCTCTGCTTATGTTCAATGGATTTCAAGGAGAGTTTAACAGGGTGCCTCGATCCACTCCAAGTATGGCTCTGTTCTTAGGTTTACAGGGTGTTCTAAAGTAAGGTTATAGGAACGTGTGTCTTGGTCTTACTTGGTACCTGTCTAGCACATTAAATTATATGAAACCCCTTACCCTTGTTGCTTGTCTCAGCAATAGAATCCCTTTGTTTCCTATTGAGGAAAATCAACAAACATCTACCTATCATCTTGTGGTTAAGAAGGTGAAAGGGTTACCTGTATTAGCAAAATTCCAACTCCAATTACTGCTGCCGATCCTTGGATATCAGGAGTAGAAAGGCTCGCTAGGTTTTGTAGGGAACGCAGCAGAAAACTCTCATGTTTATATATGGGGACATGGATGTGCTCAGGAGAATATTTGAGGAGATTCAAATAATTTGAATCTGATTCGATCTAATCCCTTGATGTTTAGGAGGGATCAGTATCCGTTTTTTTTGATTTGGAGTACAGACTCCTGCGTGTATTTGAATCATTTAAAAAAATAGATTTTGCACATGAGTCCCTGGCATTTCACAATTTGCAAGAAGACACCTTATATTGAATGTTTAGATGGAAACTAGATATAATTGTTAATATGAATCATGAACCTTGATTATTTTTAAATGATAACTAAATAATTAAATAAATAAAAAGAAAAAATTTAGCTGGGACTCACAAGTCTATCCTCCTTAATTTAATTTCGTCCTCGAAATTTAGCTGAAAAAGTAAAATAGGACTGCACCTCAGTTTTCCAAGAGGTAGGGATAGCGCTCGCGCATCTCATCCTCTCTCTCCCATGTAGACTCGCCCGGGGAGTGGTGCTTCCAAGCAACACGAACTAACTTGATTCCTTAGCACCTTCTCTCTGCGGTCCAGAATATCCACAGGCTGCTCCTGGTAACTGAGACTCGGTCCTACTTCGACCTCTGAATGGTCCAAGACATGACTGGGGTCTGCCACATATCGTCGCAGCTGGGATACGTGGAACACGTTGTGCACCCCTTCCAGTGCAGACGGCAAGGCTAATCGGTATGCTACTGCACCAATTTTCTCGAGAATCTCAAACGGCCCAATGAAACGTGGGCTGAGCTTGCCACCTTTACCGAAACGGATAGTGCCACGTGTCGGAGAAATTTTCAAAAACACCAAGTCACCGACCTAGATGCACGAAGGGGTTAACACGGAACTCATAACTATACACACGAAATAGCTTTAAGAAAAGTCCATACCTCAAACTCTAACGGTCTACGGTGACTGTCGGCCCAGTGTTTCTGCCTGTCCTGAGCCACGCGAAGCCGCTTCCTAATCATCTTGACCTTTTCTGCAGCATCTACTACCATCTCCGGTCCCAACAATGCACGCTCTTCCACATCGTCCCAAGACAGCGGGGTACGACATCTCCGACCATATAACGCTTCAAAAGGGGACATCTCGATACTAGCTTGGTAGCTGTTGTTATAGGAGAACTCCACGAGATGAAGGTGGTCCTCCCATGAGCTGCCAAAATCTAGCACGCATGTTCGCAGCATATCCTCGAGCGTCTGAATGGTACGCTCCGACTGTCCATCTGTCTGCGGATGATAAGCAGTGCTGAACTTGAGCGCTGTGCCCAAGCTGGCCTGTAAGCTCCTCCAAAAATGTGAGGTGAACTTACTGTCACGGTCCGACACGATACTCACTGGAACTCCGTGTAGTCGGACTATCTGCTTCATGTAAAGTTCTGCCAGCTTCTCTGTAGACAACCCCACTTTAAATGGAATAAAGTGGGCCGATTTGGTCAACCTGTCAACGATGACCCAAATCGTATCCTTTCCACCTGATGACCGTGGAAGGCCGAAAAAGAAATCCATAGTGATGTGTTTCCACTTCCACTCGGGTATCGGTAGCGGCTGCAACAATCCTCCTGGTCTCTGCCTCTCGGCTTTGACCTGCTGACATACAAGGAACCTAGAAACAAAGCGAGCTACTTCGCGTTTCATACCATACCACCATACGTGGTTTCTCAGATCCTTGTACATCTTATTGGCTCCCGGATGTAGGGAATACGGGGAACGGTGCGCCTCCTGCAAAACTTCTTCTCTCAACTCCCCACTAGGTACACAAAGTCTCGTCCTGTGCCGCAACGAACCATCCTCTGCAATACTGAAATCATCGAGCAAGCCCGCTCGTGCCTGTGTTATAATTTCCTTCAGCTGCTCATCCTGGTGCTGTGCCTCTCGAATCCTATCCATCAATCCTGACTGAATCTGTATGCCCATCATCTGCATCTCGGCTCCTGGAATGACGATCTCGATGCCTAAACTCTCTAAATCCGCTAACAAGTGACGATCTCTGGTCAAGCACATTGCCACGGGATACCTGCTCAAAGCATCCGCAACAACGTTGGCTTTTCCCGGATGGTACTGTAGAGAAATATCATAGTCGCTCATAAGCTCAAGCCATCTGCGTTGTCGCATGTTCAACTCTTTCTGCGTGAAGACGTACTTCAAGCTTTTGTGGTCAGTGAAGATTTCCACTCGCTCTCCGTACAAATAATGTCTCCACAGCTTCAAGGCGAAGATCACGGCTGCCAACTCAAGATCGTGAGTGGGATAGTTCTTCTCGTGTGGTCTCAACTGTCGGGACGCATAGGCTATTACCCTCTTGTTCTGCTCTAGGACACAACCTAGCCCTTTGCCCGAGGCATCACTATAGATGGTGAAACCTCCCGACCTCGAAGGTAAAGCCAAGATAGGGGATGTCGTCAGTCTCTTTTTCAATTCGTCGAACGCAGCCTGGCAATCCTCCGTCCACACGAAATCCACATCTTTTCTTGTGAGCCTAGTAAGCGGCTCTGCAATCCGAGCGAAGTCCTGCACGAACTTCCGATAATACCCTGCTAGCCCCAAGAAACTTCGTATCTCTTCCACTGTAGTCGGAGTAGACCATGCTTCCACTGCTGTCACCTTCTTCGGATCGACGGATATACCGTCGCCAGTCACCACATGACCAAGGAACTCTACCTTGTCCAAGAAGAACTCACATTTCGAGAGCTTCCCATAGAGCTTCTCCCTCCTGAGGGTCTCTAGCACAATCCTCAGATATTCCTCGTGCTCCTCTGGTGTTTTCGAATAGATGAGTATGTCATCGATAAACACCACCATGAACTTGTCAAGGTATGGATGAAACACCTTGTTCATCAAGTTCATGAAGACTGCCATGGCATTCGTCAATCTGAACGGCATCACCTTGAACTCGTATTGTCCGTACTTGGTCCGGAAAGCAGTCTTCGGTATGTCTTCCTTCTTCACCTTCAACTGGTGATACCTCGACCTCAAATCTATTTTTGAGAACACCCGCTCGCCGCTCAACTGATCGAAGAGATCATCTATCCTCGGCAGCGGGTACTTGTTCTTGATAGTAAGATTGTTCAAGGTTCGGTAATCGATGCACATTCATACCGTACCATCCTTCTTCGGCACAAAAAGGACAGGAGAGCCCCAAGGCGACGAACTCTCTCTGATGAACCCTTTTTCTAGCAATTCGTCTATCTGCTTCTTCAATTCTTCAGCCTCCTTGTTGTTGATTCGATACACTGGTTGCGCTGTTGGCACTGCGCCTGGCACTAGATCAATAGCAAACTCGATGTCCCTGTCTGGCGGCAATCCTGGCAAGTCGTCGGGAAAAACGTCCATGAACTCCGTGATGATGGGATGTGGGATCTCCTCTCCCTCGATCATAGCCCCGCAAATAGCTCCGTGCTACTGCTCGACTGCTCCTCTTGCGAACTCGAATGCCGGTTCCTCCGGAGGACTGAATACAACACATCCTCGATGGCAGTCTATACTGGCAAAATTCTTACTCAACCAATCCATACCGAGAACAATGTCGAAACTCGGTAGTGGCATTACGAGCAAGTTAGCGCGCAACTCCCTTCCTCCCAATATGATGTGCCGCCTCATGCAAATATCCTTGACTAGGATAATGCCTCCGCCTGTCATAATTTTGCAACTACTACCCAAAGATACAGACACTATACTATGCTTGTATACAAAAGCTACAGAGATAAAACTATGGGATGCGTCGGAATCAAACAAAGCTATAGCGGGAATAGAATCGAGAAGTATGGAACCTGCTATCACGTCTGGTGTGGGCTCGGGCTCCTCAATAGCCATAGCAAAAGCTCGACCCTGCTGGGGTGCGCCTCGCTGCTGATGCTGAGCGAAACGCTGCTGCTGAGTGGGTAGTGGGGGGCCTCGTGGCTGAGGCGCTGCTGGTCCTCTCTGTGCCGGTATCCTCTCGCGTCCTATCCGATTAGGGCCTAGTAAGCAGTCTTTTAGCTGATGCGATGGAGATCCATAATATAAACACGATCCAAGTCTTGCTCTGCAATCGTCCCAAACGTGCCCGTTCTTCCCGCAGTGAGTGCAGTATGGAACCTACTGCTGCTGTCTCTGCGGCTGCTGAGTCTGGACTCGGGCTGGAGCCCGATTCTGCTGATATGCTGGGGTTTTACCAGCAGGTTGGAATTGCTGCTGCTGATGGTGCTGAAAGGCCTTCGGCTGGAACTGGGGACGCTTCGACGGGACTGATTGGTTGTTGTTTCCTCCGAAAGTCTCTCGACTCCTCTTCGGTCTGTAATTTAGTTCTTCCTCCACCGCTTGTACGACCTCCAGAATCTCCTCATAGGTAGTAGCTCGGCTGGTGGCGATGGCTAAGCGAATCTCGTGTGACAGTCCCTTCTTGAACCGTCGTTCCTTGTCTTCCGAGGTGCTGACCAAATTCTCCACAAAGCGACTGAGGCGAGAAAACTCAGCCGTATACTCATGAACGGTGTGGTTGCCTTGTTCCAGATGCTCAAACTGGCTCACTAGTGCCCCTCGTGCTACATATGGGTGGAACTTCTTCTTGAACAGGCGCTTGAACTCCTTCCAAGTGACGTCTGGAGTAGAAAAGCGGGGCTCGCCTTGGTACCATGTCCGTGCGATATCGAAAAGCTGTCTGCTGACTGACTCTATCTTCAGATCCTTCGGGATTCGGGCCATCTTCAGATACCTCTCCATGTTCTCCAGCCATTCGTCAGCGTAGACGATCCCCTCTGTCCCATAGAATGGCATGGGCCTAAAGTCCATGAAGTGCTTGGGATTCCCCGGTTGCTGTCGGGGAGCATCCCGAATCTGAAGTGCCTCTCTCAGGGTGTCGCAAAACATGTTGGCCTGCTGCTAGATGATCCTGAGAAGTGTGACATTGTCTAATGCTGGTGGTGGAGGCAGTACAGGTGTCGGGTACATCGCTGGCGTGGGATGTACAGTAGGTGCTGGGTACATCACTGGTGCGGGATGCATGGCTGGTGCTGGGTAGGGAACCTGCTACATCATAGGTGTGGAATACACGGCTGGTGCTGGGTGCATCGCAGGTGGTGGATAAGCTGCTGGTGCCGGTGGAGGAATGGGTGCTGGTGCTGGCGTCTGCGGAGGGAACTGCGGTGGAGGCGGAATGTCATCCCTGCGGAACCTTGAATACTGTGGCTGAGCCGGTCCACCCTGGTGAGTAAGTTGGCCTCCCTGAGTCGGAGGAGTCTCGTAAGTGTAAAATCTGCCAACAGTCGGTGGAGTGTTCCATGCAGCGTTGTTCCTGTCCTGTGGATCCATTAGCTGAAAACAAAAAAAATTATTAGACGAATAGAATGATTCAAACAAGATGCATATGAGTAATTGAAGGCGAGAATAGAAGTCAATGACGTAAATTCAGCTCACGAAGATAGTCCTTAGGTCCTTATTCCTAGTCCTAATCACAGGCCCGCAGTAGTATGACTATCTTAAATACTACCACGGTTTCGTTGGTCTTGCGAAACTTTGACCTGCATGGGCCACCATAAAAACGTGTCACGACCCGCACCCAATATTTGGACATGAACCGTGTACACGCCCAGCCTACGCCGTAGAGTCGGCGGTAGAACGCTGTAATAATATGATGAACAACCACGCAATAATATAATTCTCACATAGGTCAACCACAACTCAAAGTCACAGCTCAATAACTAGGAAGTGAAATAAATATCCATCTCAAGGAAAAGTATGATAATAAAATGAAATGATATCTCCACTACAAGTCTCAATGTCAACTCAAAATCCAATACAAGTCTCAGCTATAACTAAAGGAAACTAAGCAAACGCAGCAGGATTGGACGCTGCGTACTCCTCATGATAAACAAAATCTGTCTCAGCTAAATCTCCCAAGTACGGGCCATACTGGTCAGGACACTCGACCTCCTCGCAATCACCTAAAATTTGTTTGGTTACCCAGTCAGGATGGAACGAGTACAATTCATCGAATGCAGTTCCAAATATATGAAAATAACTATAAACAAAGGTTAGACACCAATTATGAGTTTTAAAAAATAGTAAAGACGAAAGTAAAGGCAGTAAATCGACAGTAAATAAAGTAAACAACACCTTCCCGACTGTTAGAAATACCTTTGATATGTGATCAGTCTGGGCCACTACACCGCGAGGTCTACGAGGTCTACTTGCATGAAAGTAAATAATGTCTACGAGGTCTACTTGCAGAAATTAAACAATATCTACAAGGTCTACTTGCAGAAATTAAACAATATCTACGAGGTCTACTTGCAGAAATTAAACAATATCTACGAGGTCTACTTGCAGAAATTAAACAATATCTATGAGGTCTACTTGCAGAAATTAAACAATGTCTACGAGGTCTACTGCATAAAAGTAAACGAGGTCTACGGTCGGATCACATATCTTTGGTATTCCTTATTCCCGACTCAATGTTTTATAATAATAAAATAAAATCTACATATGATGACCAATCAATGAGATATAGTAAAATTCAATATTGGAAACAGACAACAAACTGTACTCGCCTGAGGTCCCGAACTGCTGTAATAGATCCAATGCCAAGTCTGAGCCCAAAAGACCTATTTAATAATTCATAATGATCAATATAAAAATATTGAGGGTATAAAAATCAACAATTATTTTATTGTTCTAGTGCATGGCCTAGGTCACCCTTTTCCCTTAAGTTGAAGTCTCTAATACTAGTGTTTGGGTGTAGTATGTAGGGTTCATTCCTTCCTCCAGATATCTGCCCTGGGCTTTCACCTTCCAGTCAGTCCACTGTCACCAAATTTCAGGTCACTACCTATTTACTTAACCAACTAGCCTCAGAACTATTTGGCACCCTGTGTTGGGTAGTAGGCAATCACCTATACAGGAGTTCTCAAGAGCATGAGTCAGGTTCAGCACACTCCAATGTCCATATCAGACCTTAGTACAGTTGCTATATATATAAGGCATGAATTTGCTCAATTCCTATGTGAGGAAATCAACACTTCTATTATTTGAACCCCTGCATCTCAGGGACACTGTAACCTGCCAACATCCTAATGAGCATGAGGCTGTTGTGCATCTGTGTGTGCATTTATCTCTCCTGCTCATCAGGATATTGTCATTCCCTTGTACCCCTGTGGTTTATAGGTTAGCCTGTGACTGCCCACACATCCAAAATCTAGGTTCTTAGTCTTCCCTGTGTACCCCAAATGCTGATATCACCTACCATGTTTCCTGGACAATAGATGCAGCTGCCTCCTATTGACTGATGCAAAGGAAATCCCTAAACCATGGTTTTTCTTGATACTAGCACTGACCCCAAGTCTTGTGTAGGACACAGGAAGAACCCCTAAGGTGTTAGCCTATCAGTAATCATCTGCATTACAGGAATTGATTTCCAAACCACTGGTCTTGAGGAAAAGTTCCTCTGCTTATGTTCAATGGATTTCAAGGAAAGTTTAATAGGGTGCCTCGATCCACCCCAAGTATGGCTCTGTTCTTAGGTTTACAGGGTGTTCTAAAGTAAGGTTATAGGAACATGTGTCTTGGTCTTACTTGGTACCTGTCTAGCCCATTAAATTATATAAAACCCCTTACCCTTCTTGCTTGTCTCAGCAATAGAATCCCTGTGTTTCCTATTGAAGAAAATCAACAAACATCTACCTATCATCTTGTGGTTAAGAAGGTGAAAGGGTTACCTGTATTAGCAAAATTCTAACTCCAATTACTGCTGCCGATCCTTGGATGTCAGGAGTAGAAAGGCTCGCTAGATTTTGTAGGGAACGCAGCAGAAAACTCTCATGTTTATATATGGGGACATGGATGTGCTCAGGAGAATATTTGAGGATATTCAAATAATTTGAATCTGATTCGATCTAATCCCTTGATGTTTAGGAGGGATCAGTATCCATTTTTTTTTGATTTGGAGTACAAACTCCTGCGTATATTTGAATCATTTAAAAAAATAGATTTTGCACATGAGTCCCTGGTATTTCACAATTTGCAAGAAGACACCTTATATTGAATGTTTAGATGGAAACTAGATATAATTGTTAATATGAATCATGAACCTTGATTATTTTTAAATGATAACTAAATAATTAAATAAATAAAAAGAAAAAATTTAGCTGGGACTCACAGTTAACATTGTTGGTACATGAATGGTCCAGAGACACAAATAGGCAAAGACGTCTGTCCTAAAACTGATCCTAAGGCAAGACTAGAAAGACAATTGAAAAGAAAGTATTATGTTTCACAAAGTAAACTAACGTATCGGTTTTGTATGGGTGGGCGTGGAGCTCACACTACCAGTACAGTTGAGTACTGACACCTACACGGTTTTCATGTACAGGCACAGGTGGAAGCTCGTGGAGTGGTGCTGCTTGGATGCATCGAGGCACGGAGTTCCTTGACATTTTCGAGGTACGCAGGCCGTATGGAGTCAGAACTTATACGGAACATATTGTGTGAATATCGCCTATCTAAAGCATCCGCTGGCTCAAGACATGTATTGAGCGATGAGAGAGAGCTGAGTGACTTATAATGTGAGAAGAGTGAGCTTGGGTGATTGTAATCTTGGCCTTGAGCCCTATTGTAATCTTTGTTTCAATATCAATAAAGAGCCTCTTTTGAATGACTTGTATTTTGTTCTCAATTTTTGCTGGCTTATTCAATGTCTCTGCTTGGGACTTCTGTGCGACGACCCCGTCGCAGTCGCTATAATCGATCGTTATGGAATCCGCCTTGCACGAGCGTAATTTAGGCTCGTACGATATCATACCTTAGCAAGGACGATCGCTCTTACGGGAGCGGAACGTGACATAATGGTATCAGAGTACGACTTTACGTTCTTGGACTATCGATTGAATTCTTTAACTCTGTTGCATCTGCAAGTTGATATCGTTGGCGCGCTCTCTCACAAATATCCCACGGGATGTCCATACAATAAGTCTATGTAATTTACAAAACGTAGGAAAACAATTTTTGACAAGAAACGAAAAGATGGTTCGCATAAGCATGATTGGCTAAGTCGGGATGGACATATACACAGAAAGTTGTGTCAACCTTAGAAAAGTCATATGTGGGATTCAAAATATGTCGAGCAAGAATGAGTTGGACTTGATTGAGTAATTGGGATGACTATTGATAGGGGTGCTATCAAGCGACGATAACGTCGGTGCGATATAGATGAGCGTGCTTGGATTTTAAGGAATCGTTCGAGAAAAAGATTCGAAGTAATCGATTGTGAATCAAATGATAAATGTTTTGAGAATTTGTTGAACAACTTCATCCCTGAATGGTGTATGCGATAGCTTCAGGGACATCGATCAATTGAAGATGCGGGATGCTAATGAGTCTATTAGCAAGCGGCGAGTACGCAAAGCCTTAGATTGAGTATGATTGAATAAATTATGATCTTGAATATTTGAATGAGTTGATTCAAATAAATTAGAGACGACGAACATCGGCATGATTGCGCAGAGCATGCAATGCAAATGGATGAGTAGATAGATTGAATCGATGAACAGTTATGGGGTACCAATTGATAACTTGATCGAGGAAATTGATATAAATCGGATATGAAAAGTTAGCATGATCGGATGATAGCGTCCATGGAAATAATACAAATTGAGGAAGTACGTTGGTCGATGACTTGAGATAAATGGATGAATATACATGATTTGGATTTGAACAAATTGGTGATATAAACGATTCGAGAGATAATGATCGAACTTGAATTTGAATGTCGAGGAGATTATCCAGTTGGACGCTAGCATCATTCGCACGACTCAAAATTCGTTGCAAAGAAAGATCATCAGGTTACACATGTCATCGATGGTATTGAGGCGTATTAAAGATCGATATGCGATAACTCGGAGGTACTCTGACTCGGTAAATGACGATCGTACAAGCGTTATCGTTCCGATGGATGAAGTACTTAGGACTTTGGTTGAAATAAATGTTGGATGAACACAATCGTGTCTTGATGATTGTGTCGATAACCACAACGCCGATGATCTTGTCTTGCGCGAGCATAACCCCGGCCTCGTACATGCGTTACGTCGGATTTGGGGTGATCGTTCCACGTGAGCGCTGACATGGTGATTCATGTCGCGGGAATAATCGAACCCAGAAAATCAGGATGTGGAAAATTGGATTGCTTCGACTTGTTGGTTTGATGTGAAGGTAAATTCGAGGATTGGATGGACATGTAATTTGACGAATAAAATAAACTTGAGGATTGAGTAGGTCCAATCCGCACATCGAGAATGAATTAGTCTAGACACAAAACAAGGGTTACGTCTCGATGAGGATTATTATCCCGTGGAAGCGTTGTATGGTAATTTCATGCCCACCGTAGATAATCGAACTCGTGTGAGATTGGGGCATGACACATTGTTAAGTTAGACGATCTCGTGATCGATTACGTGAATTGGGATAAATGGCTTAAGGAGTATGAAATGTGAGTTATGGTTTAGAAATGAATCACACCGTGATGTATAATTCAGGAATGTTCCAATTAGAATTCACTATGAACTATCTATACAATCAACTTTACTGCTAGTTACAACCAAATCCAAGAGTAGGGAAGAACATCCGATATGGGTCACCTCAACTGTCCCCAAAGTTAAACCCAAAGCCCGAATCAAATAAGATTTAACATATGATAACCCTTCGAGAATCAAGCAAGTTTTCAATACTAATTTGAGATTCACAAAACCCAGAATTGTTCTTTGCATAATGAAGGTACAACCTATTTTCTATTTTTTTAATATTTTTCGTTCAGTTTTCTATTTTTTCTACCAAATTGAATGGGAAAGAGATCACCAACGTCGGTATTGGTCATTAATAGTAGCGGTCGGTATCTAATCGAGACATGCCAAACAGTATTGATATCGGTCGATAATGCACACTATGGATGGAATACATAATTTTCTTCTTCGAGGGAACAATAATGACAAATTTCCTATTAACTGTCAAAATATATATACACCTAAAAATATTCCTATATATACTGATAATGATTTAGGTAACGAGAATGACTTGCAAACAAAGGTGGCTCAACGAACAACGACTGCAGAGAATATATGGGCAAATGATAGTTATGCTACTATAGGCCGCTAGTGTCATTATTTTACAATATTTGCTTTTTGCTTAATTTAAGATTTTTTCAATATTTTACTAATGATTTTTATTAGTTGTGACATTGCATTGGAGACTAATTTTTTTTATGCCAGCTAGCTTTCTTGAAATATTTTATATTAAATTAATTGTTACGTATTTAAATTGGTATATGCAGATCTTTAGCAGTTGCAATATGCATACAATATCTGATGATGAAAAGATTATACAACGTCCAACAGACTTAATTTCATGTAGTACAAGAATTTTATGTTGCAAAATATTATACTTAAATATAATATGTAGTAAAATAAAAATGTTCAATATTCACTTGGTTTGATCAATTACCAAGCATATTATACTTGTATATAATATGTAGTCAAAATGTTAATTTTCAAGTATATTGTTATATATTTTCTTTTACATTACTCGGCATATCTATATTAAGTAAAAAAAAAGTTTTTTAGATAATGATTACTTGAAGGACTGTGTAGATGTGGTTTCAGAATTACAATTATAGTCACATGCATTTAGTAATCACTATATTTTCTCTGAAATCACTGTGATTGTGAAATTACACCGTTGGAACCCATTTTTTGAATAAGGTGTTTGGCTTGAGCAATGTAACGGTAGAGTTGCATCTTACCGTTATCGGGTTCTGGTTCTGCTGGAGTCAGCCGCTGAGGGTGCTCCAATCGACCGAAGATGATGGGTTCCTCCTTCTTCTTTCATACTGGAACCAGAAAGTAGGTTCCTTGGGAAGAGATAACTCGGCTTGCAAGATTAGCGATTGTCACTTGTGTTTGCAACATATACAGAACGTTGTCTAAGAAATACATAGTGTTCCAGTGCGCACAAGAGTAATTCAAAGACAACTTTCTATTAATGAAATACAAAATCTTATCCCGAGGGACTACATCATCTAAAGAATGTGCCTCAGCATTGCCGCATATATAGTCTCCTGACTCCTCATCCGTGATAACTAGGGCTACCATGGGAGAAGGTGGAGGAGGCTTCCGCTTCAACTTGACTACCAAAGGGGCTGGAGTCGGAGGTTCCTGTGACCTCAGAGTTGTTTTTGAGGCCCTTCGGGAGAGCCTTATTTGCATAGGCTCTTGGTTAGCAGCTGATGCCATTGGGGGTTAATGAGCAGGAGCCTTCCCTCGAAGTTTGATGCTAAGTGGTGCTGATGTCTGAGGAGGCTTCCCTTTTAGTCGAACCTTTAAGGGTTCTTCAGCGATAGCTGTACTTTCCAATGCAGTTTTGGCCTCATCATCCGCATCATTGGCGTCATCAACACAGGAAACTGATTTGTACAGATCATCACTAGTATAATATGCTTTGAGTCCTTGGAAAGGGACGATGTCAGCGAACTCGGTCTTGATAGTCCCGTTGCTGCCACATACTTCATACAATGATAGAGAGTGGAGGGTACAATCATGTATTCATGAATCCATGGTCGACTCAATAGCATGTTATAGTTTATATTAGTGTCAATGACGTAGCAAGTCACGTCTGTCTGAAGATCACCTATTTGGCATTTCAGGCGAATCTTGCCCAGGGGCTCATTCTTTTCAATATTGAAGCCGCTGATTGGAGTGTTTGACGCGGTCAGTCAATGCATCGAAATCCCCAAAGTTTGGAGTAAACTCTGAGGGATAATGCTAAGAGAAGATCCATGGTCGATCTGGATGTGATCGACCTTAATGGCACCAACATACCCCATATATTATAGGGGCCTATTATGCCAGTTGTTCTTTAGTAGCATGTCCTGCTGAGTGAAGGTTATATTAGAAATCACCTCGACCACACTATGATAATATGGGCACGCAGTAGGATCCTCCTTGGGCGGTTGCACCTGGGTGAGAAAGGATTCAGCATTCTGTAAAGCTTTGCTGAGGGCGTCTCGAGTCTCTTTGGAGAGACGGAGAAGCTCAAAGAGTGACAGTCAAGCTGGGCTATTGACAAGTTGTGCCAATATGTCAAATTTGTAGGGCTTGATCGGTCCTACTGTCGAGTCTTTTCTTAGAGGTTTGTCAAAGTGAACCTCCCCTTGCCTCTGCTTATTTATCGCAGGGGATTAAAATGGGCCTGCTTTCGATGTATCAGGTGCGGTATCCATAACAGGTGGAGGTATTTCTTCCTCTGGAGCCTGGTTATCTTCTTACTGGTGAGCCGAGCGAGTGGTAACCAGAGTGTCATCAGTTGATGTAGAAACCATGTGATACGACTTGACTTTCATCCCCTTGACAGAGTGTGTTGCAGGTATCATCATGTCTGGGGCGAGATCTGGGTTGATCCACATAACTTTGCCTCACGATGTTGTAAATAGGATGAGGCCTTGAGCATTGTCACGGGCTGGTAGAAGATTGACTACTTCCATTGTTGCCCTCGGGATGGGGACGATACCGTAATGAGCCTGTCCTTGGAAAACTTCTGAACTGGAGGGTGACCATATTGGCAGTGACAGTCTTTTCCTCGTAGTCGAGCGAGATGACCTTGGCGTCAATCAGGCACTGTATCTGCCTCTTCAACACGTAACAATCGCCTGTTGAATGGTGAACATACTGGTGGTAGTGATAGTATTTCGGATTGTCCACCTTTCCCACTTCATCAGGGCGCTTTGGAGGCGGGAGTTGAAGCTTGCCACCCTTCGTCAATATATCGAAGAGTTCTAGTATATCTTCGTCGTTGAAGGAGTAGGTTTCTTTCAACCTTGGTGCCTCAGTCGACTTCTGATTCATTAATACTGAACCTTTAGAGATGTTGACGATCAAGTTTGCTTCCCTTTACCGTCCTTGGAGACGGGGTTATTGCTAGATGAGCGCTTCCCTTTGTCTTCGAGTAAGGGAAAACTCAATCCTACCAGTTGCGTATCCCGGGCCTTTCTCTCGGCTACATCTGCCTCGGTGATAAAAGGTGTCCACTCTATGCACGGAGCACTGTGCCATAATTTAATTGCAGGAAGCATGTTCTTGCAGCATGAGTCATGAGCATAGGTTCGGGCACACCAGGTGGTAGCCACAGAGCCGCCTGGTAGAAATGCTCAATATAAGCCCGTACAGGCTCTTTCTCTTTCTGAACAATGTCCATAAGAATGGACATTGTCATGTACATTCCTCCTTCATAGAATCGAGCAAGGAAGAGACGCTTCAAATCATCGAATGACGAAATACAATTATCGGAGAGACTTCAAAACCATTCGTAGGCTACCCCTTACAATGCCCCTACGAATATGTTTGTGAGCAGAGCATCGTCTTTTGGCAGATGCTCGATTACTGAGGCAAAGTACCTTAGGTATCGGCGAGGAGACTCCTTCACGTTAAATGGCACAAGCGTCTGCAGCTTGTACTTTGGAGGATATAAAACATTATCCCATTCAACGGGATACGGTTGTCGGATTCCCATCTTTTGAAGTGATTCTCACTTTTTTTTGGCATCATAGGGAGTGTACAATTCTTTGAGAGCATGTTGCATGTCATTCGACATCGTAGGTCCCGTTGTTGATGGAGTTGGTGACAACGACACTGCTTGACTCAAGATGGAAGGTGCATTAGATCTGTCGTTCATCCCCGGGTCTTGGTTTGTAGAAGAAGGGACATTGGATGTCAATTTCTTCTTGGTCTCTAAGACCACCGAAGTCAACGCCTGTATAGTCTAGTTTAACATATTCAGGTCTGTCTCCAGGGCCTCTATACACTTTTGATGACTGGATCCTTCGCTGCTTTCTGTGTTGTCACTTCCGGCCATGAAAACGGACATTATGTGCGGATAGATAGAAGGGGCGGTGGATCTTTCACTTTCAGGTTTAGACGCCTCAGTCCCATCGTCTCGAGGGTAAACAAGTAGATTAAAATCGTCCTCGGACTCGTTATAGTTGCTACCGCCAACTTCTTGGCTGCTTGCGCCCACGGAGGCATCTGTGTCATACAATCCTTTATTGAGTTGGAATGAGGGATTGTCATGAATGGTAGAGGGTTGGATACCCTCAGCTAATGTTGCAACTGAAGTGACATCCCCTTGCGACAGGGATCTAGATTTGGCACGCGTGTGTTAGAACACACCCGTACTGACACCGTCGTCTTGCTACCACCAGGTCGGCCTTTGGATTTGTTGGCCAGAGCGGGAGGATTCTTGGAAAGCTTCTTGAGAGATGGAGAACCTCGTGCCGCGTTGCATGAAGCAACACGAAGTTCATCTTCTTCTTCGCTCGACGATCCTTTGCCGAGTCTCTGATGTACAGATGCCATCGGTCGCAGTCTTCGAAAGATGAACCTCCTCTTTGGTGGCGATGTGGCTGTTTGGCAACCGTAACAGTTGATGGTGATCTTGGTGCAGGTGTATCTTGGGCCAGACACGTTATGCACTGCAGAAGCCTCCCTGGCTTTGTGCTTATGAGAGATCGCCTTGCGTAGATCCGAAGTCTCCACTTCTATCCTACTTTTGTTTGTGCAGGGAAGCTGCACGCAGGAATGAGGATGTGAAGGTAGCTTCCCTATTCTCAGTTCATGCGCATGAAATACGCTTAGGTCCTGATCAGAGAGTTGATGGTGAGGCAGACTCACTCATGCTTACAACAATATTGCTCGCATGAGTCTATCTCCACAGTATGTACCCCCTAACTTGAATCATATGCATGATCGCTCAAGTGACAGCAGAATTTTATTGGTCGAGGCATCGAAGCACTCGAACCATTTTTGTATAGCTTTCCATCGGCTGCGTGCGTGACTGTCAACGCAGGCCTTTGGTCAGCTGATGGCATAGCACATTGATCGTGCAGGGCGCATGCTGCCTTGGATTTCTTCCTACTATCCCTAGAAGGTGCGTAGTATTCAGAGTCCAACTGAATGGTCGACATAACACTTTGGTCGCGCAGGACGTGTGCTGCCTTGGATTTCTTTGTGCCATCCCTGGAAGGTGCATGGCATTCAGAATCTAACATAATTATTAGCGTAGTACGTTGTTCGCACAGGACACGTGCTGCCTTGGACCTCTTTACGTTACCCCTAGAAGGTGCGTAATGGTTAAAGTCCAACATAGCCTTACCCGATGGGTAGGCAATTCTGTCAAAGATAGAAGTTCTCGCCTACACAGCTGTCTTCGTACACGGGTGAGTAACTGCATGCTCACTCCGGTGTCAGGCTGACACAGGGGAGCCGCACTCCTCGTTGCGCTTTTCAGGAGTAGGGACTGAACGAGGCGATACTGCAGCAGCAGTTGAGGTCTTCTTCGGGGCTTTGCCATTCAGGGGGTTCTGGAGCGCAGTCCCCTCCGTCTTGCTGCTCGTCGCAGCAGCATTTGGCACCCAGGTACACCGAGTCTTCTTCAGTTTTATGAACCGCTTTGAAGGACTCAACTTCTCTTCAGAGAAGAGATCTTTAAAAGCTTGTTGGTCAAAGCATACGACCGACATCTTTTGAGAAGATCCCAGCAAGTTGTCGTCAGATTGCGTCACTACTTTCTTGTTGGAGGAGAAGGATTTTCCCTGCAGAGTCGCCATCTTGTTTGCCATAATAAAAGGTTGAACGAACTTTTGTATTTAAATGTATAAAAAGTACAAAAAGAACTCATGAATAGGAGATTTAAGTACAAGAATTTCGGCAAAAATATGACGATGGAGATCGAGCACTGCAACGACTCCTTTACTCCATTGATGATCGGATGTCGACTTGAACTTGATCTGACTTTCTGACGCTCGAGATTGGTACTGGGGGTTGCTAATCAGAAAAATGATGACCATTTTAATGAAGAAGAACTCCTTCTATTAATAGGCCTAGCACATATGCGATGTGCTTGAGGTTTGTTGGGCGCGCAGGAGCGCTGCACGTTGAGATATGAGAGAATTTGTTGTCATTGCACGATGAGGGCTACTACTGAACGAACACGTGGCAAACATTGAGATTCCCTTCTATCAAGATCTTCAGGTGGTTATCAGCATAACCGAATAAACGACACATGACGTGCATCTATTGCTTGAGTTTTTTTGTTCAGATGTAGTCGAACGGGCCGAATTTTGTCTTTATCTTTGGGGTAGCGGTTTTAAACAAACCGATTGGATATTGCCCTTATCAACAGAACCAAATTTCGTTGTGGTTTAAACAAAACCGATTGGATATTGCTCTTATCAACAGAATGAAACTCCCTTCTTATCTTAGGAGCGGCAGATTAAACAAACCGGTTGGGTCATATCTGAAAAGATGTAGGTGCCAGACTAGCTACATGGAATAATGCCACCTCATAGGACTGCGCATCTATGCGAGATGCACTTCGGGTGAGGCTTCGATGTCACTGTACTGTTTAGGCAACGAGGAGACTGTGGTTTGAAGACGACGGAGTCGCTATACTTTTGGGCGACGAGGAGACTGTGTTTCGAAGACTACGGAGTCACTGTGCTTTTGGGCGATGAGGATAATGAGGATACTGTGTTTTGAAGGCAACTGAGTCACTGCACTTTTGAGCGATGAGGAGACTGTGTTTCGAAGGCGATGGAGTCACTACGCTTTTGGGCGACGAGGAGACTGTGTTTCGAAGGCGACAGAGTCACTGTACTTCTGGGGCGACGAAAAGACTTGTGTTTCGAAGACGACAGAGTCACTGTTCTTTTGGGCGACGAGGAGACTGTGTTTCGAAGACAGCTGAGTCACTGCGCTTTTGGGCGACGAGGAGACTGTGTTTCGATGACAACTGAGTCACTGCACTTTTGGGCGACGAAGAGACTGTTGGTGGGGGTTCTGTGAAGCCACTATGCTTTTACGAAGCAATGAGGGACTTCTAAGAGCTTTGTAAAGCCACTGTATTTTTACAAAACGTTTAAGGACTTTTGAGCGCTTTGTGATTAATGACTCCCTTTGTATCTGCTGAGTCACTGTATCTTTAATTTTTGCCGTCTTTTGGGGAATTTGAGAGGTTCGTGGCCTAGGATTCAGTCAAATGAACCTATTAAATGAGATTCATTGTGCTGAGTCCTAGTTTCATCCCATTAATTCGGGGGTCTTTGATCGATTGACACGTGGCGTTTGGGATTGGACCACATACAGCCTATATAAAGGGAAGATTTTCTTATGAGCCACGTCCATTGTCTCTTAGCATTCCCACCGTCATGCTTGATCCCGACTTAGCTTCGAACGACCGTTGGCCTTGCACAAGTCGACTGTCGGTTGTGGATCTCTTCGTTCAAAGAAGGTGTGTCCTTTGTAGAAGAACGACTACTGGGTTTTGAGATGCACTTGAGCGTTTGGCATAAGGAGTTCAAACCGGAGCAACATCTTGGAGGTCTTCGAGGTCCAAGCTACTGGGTTTGGATTTATTGCCAACCCGAAGTGCTACAGGCTGTGCTCTGTCCTGCTTTAGAGTTGTAGTAACATTACGAGCAGGAGCTGCGTTCTTGCTTGGGCCAATAGCTGCTTCATTAGCCATATTGGAGTTCCTCCGTGTCTGACTAGGAAGTGGCTTGCTTTTGAGGAAGTGACTTGCTCTGACATTCCTGTGCATTTGTGGGGCTGCACACTTTCTGAAGACTACATACTTGTAGACTTTAGATGTTTAGTCTTTATATGTAATCATGAAGAATCTGGAATAGATTTTTTGTGGACATAATTTAAACAAAGAACTTTCCTTTATGCACTGTCTTTGTTCATCTCCTATTACTTGTTCTTGTCTGCACTTTTAGATGAACGTTATCTTCTGCGCTTTTGTGAACTATAGGCAGCGTCTGTTGCTTATTTTCATGCTTCTACACTACTGCCAATGCAAGTTAAGGCTAATAGCCAAGAGGATCCCTATACCTTCCTGCAAGTGGCCAGGTTGCATCCTATAGCTAAGGAGGTTAATCCCCTGCTGCTAAAGGGCACTGCCCACTCAGCCCAACACTTGGCACTCGACTACTGTTGCTACTATATATTTCCCTCTCTATTCACTTCTCTTCCTATCACATAGGCCTATACCCAAACCCCTTAAATGATACTCGAATGGTAAAACCTGATACCTGTACAGAGCAGGCCCCTATTCACTTCAAATGGACTAATACATATATCATATACTAATATAAGGGTGTCCCCCAATTGATACATATGTATATACACACTTACTCTTCACTAAACTGGCTGGATACATATCTAATTAGGATTTAGGCACTGCTGCTCTCAGCTGAAATCACTCTCTTTCTAGGGGCACTAACACTGACACTCAGATTCATTAACACTCTTAGATAGGATACATAACCCAATATTGCCATATTGACAGTCCCCAATCCCTTAGCTCTATGTGCACTGTACCTTGAAATAAGCCACTACATTACAACACACACTGAGGTGGCACAACAACCTACTGCTGCCCAAGGTAAAACCTGCTTCTTGTCACTCCCTCTCTCTGACATTTCACTTTACATTTAGACTTAACACATATAGGTATAAACATGTGAGTAAACACATACACAAATACAGTTCACTGAAACACTGTATTGACAGTGCACAACAACACACCCTCACTGTCTAACTCAGACCAAGGGCTAAGCCCCGCCACTGAAACTCAACCTGCTGTAATGCAACCAAGGCACTGCTTACTGAATACTTGATCAAAAGAACTGAAAGCAGGACACATTATACACATATTCAGTAAAAAATATGCCTACATACCATATATATATACATATTCATATATTTAAAATATATACGTGTACATGCCTAGATATAAATACTAGATATCCTACATACCTATCCTTGAGAAAAACAAGCTATACATAGGCACAAAACTGAAAATCAAAACAAAAATAGCCAATTTAATATTTTGACAAACATTTGGTGTGCTCTTCTCGGATTTCTCCAAGGATGACACTAAAATCCTATAGAACATCTACCAAAATGATAGTTAGAGCCTTGCTCTTCTCCCTATGGGTACCCCTAGTCCATGGATATGTTCCGACAAGTGTCATGCATGAAAATAGAGTTTACACTAAGGGAAATGGCAAGAGTTTACCTATTGGAAGACGAATTCCCATGTATAGAACCAAGGACACAAAGAAGTAGATGGACACCTCCCTCTATAAAGCTCCATGTCACGACCCGCAACCGTTTTTCAGGATACGAGAGCATGTCCAAGCCAGCATACGCTGCAGAGTCAGCATGTCCAACACATCTAACTAGTCTTCTAGGTTGACCTCAGCATATACCCATGCCTCCCTAATGCTAAGAGTAGTCGCGGCTAACCTGAAAATGTTGGTTTCTAGTCAGGAATAGAACGAGTACAATCCAAGCATGCGGTTCCAAATATATGATAACGACTACAAAGACAATGAATAGAAAATGACATATATGATGAAAGAAATAACTATAAAATATGGCACAAAAAATATGGTGAGACTACAGGGATAAGTAAAACATGGAAGAAGAAAAGTTAACCAACTATGTGATTTGAATTACAATGTTCAATATGTGATCAGGCTGGTCCACTACACCGCACGATCTATATAGGATTTGCATCCTCACGGTCTACATTACATAAAATAGAATACGGTCTACACTGTCTACATTGCATGAAATAAAACACAATCTATACTGTCTACATTGCATGAAATAAAGCACAGTCTACGAGGTTGATCACATATCTACTTAGCACGTACTTTCCCACCGGACAACTACTCATGGATTAGTCACGATAATAAATCATGAAACACAGTAAAATAAAACATGGCATCATGACAAAAATCTATATGACACTAACCCGTGTATTGACTGTGTCAATAATCAAATATTTATCACTAATTATACAACTATAGTAATTAACAATAATGAAAACAAAATATGAACTGTACTCGCCTCTGAGGTCCTTAGCTGGTGAAACAAGCCATCTCGTTGGGTCCAGAGTAGTCCGGTTAGCCTAGGGTAGATGTGGAGGAATTTGGATTTGCAAGTAGAATAAAGAGTATGATTAGTCACGATCAAGGATTTATGATCGAAGGAATTTGCGTCAATATAACTATTTATAACTATTTTTAGAAAATACTTATGAAAACTAGAACCATATTTTATTAGTCAAAAATACTTTAGATAAATACTTGAAACTTATAGAAAAAAAAAATTATTTTAGGCTCAAAACCCCAATCTTGCCGAATATTTTATAAGAGGAATCTACTAGAAAGCATGATATATATATTCTAAAATTAAAATTATTTTGATAGATATTAAGAAAGGATTTATAATTTATAATCTGTTTAGAAATCATATTTATAATAAAATATATTATTATTATTATTATTTAGAAACACAAAGGTTACTAAAATCTATTTAACTAAAACGTGTGTGTATATATATATATATATATATATATATATATATATATATATATATATATATATATATATATATATATATATATATATATATATATTAAATCATATTAAAATACCCCAAAAATATACGATAATATTATTTGGAGATGTATCAACAAAAATAACAATATTAAAAGTAGTACACTAATGGTAGTAGTAGTAATAATAATAATAACAATAAATACGGCCTATAGTATACATGTATATATACACTAATACCTATAAGTTGTTGGCACTAATATGTACTAAACAGATTTGTACAGTCTCCAACCAACCATCGTTACTCTTGCGCCGTAGCCATCAATGCTAAAATTAATAATAATAAAAATAATGGAGTTCCCTTCTCGTTTCTAACGCGAGAGAGAGAGAGAGATCAAGGTGTTAACTGGGCCGGTTCGGCCCGGGCCCGCCCGTGGACCGGACCGGCCCGCCCCCCTATAAGCCCGGACCGGCCCGTCTTGGGCCCGAACCGGCCCGGCCCCCCACGCAGTAACGGTTCGGGTCGGGCCCCCCCCCCCCCAGCCCGAGCCCGGCCCGGCCCGGACCGACCAAAATTTTTTTTTTTTTTTTTTTTAAAAGTAGGCCCGGCCCGGTTGGACCGGCCCGGCCCGGCCCGCTGGGACCGGTCCAGCCTGAGCCGACCGTTGGGAAGTTGTTTTTTTTTTTTTTTTTTTTTTTTTCAAATTTTTGACCGTTTGGGGGGGGGGTTCTTTTACCAAAATACCCCTCCCATATAGCCGTTATTAAAACGTTGGGAGGGGTATTTTGGTCCTTTTTGGCCTAAAATTACCAAAATAACCCCAAAAAATTCCTATAAATAGCCCAAAAATCCCATTTTTCATACACAACTCATTCCTCACAAATTCTCTACATCTCTCTACGGTGCTCTGGTGTTCTACGACTTTCCCTCCCCGGTGCTCTACGGCTTCCCGATCTCGCTCCCAACTCCATTCCGGCTCTACGGCTTCCCGATCTTCCTCTCAATCTCTTACTTTCTTCTAACGTAGTTTACTTTATTTTATTTTATATATGGCTGGTGAAGGTTCAAACCCACCTGATCTTGCTGGACAGACATACCACTATTTTAGTTCTTTTTTTGACGGTACTGAAATTCCACCTGAACAAATTGCGACTAATCCGATTCCGGAGGGGTGCCAACAATCTCCTCCGGAAGTCGCTAGTACAACCCAACGTCCTGAAAAGAAAAAAAGGTCTAAGTATTGGGATTATTTTACTTTAATTTTTGAAACTAATCCTGATGGTTCTTTGGTTTTAGATGCCAAGGGGGAACCGAAACCGTACAAGGCGCAATGCAAGAAATGTTGCAACCAGTACGCATGGAAGAAGGGCGGTGGCACCGGGACCATATCCAGACACTACGACACTTGCTACGGGAAGGACACACTTCAAGCGTCCCAAACCCAAATAAGCTTCGGCGCCACCGGTTCTTCAATTGGTAACTTTACTTACTCAGCTGCTCGGCATAAAACCGAGTTAACTAAACATATTATTCGTGACGAACTTCCTTTCACGACGGGTGAAAGCGAATCTTTGCGAGATTATGTATCACTTTCTCTAAACCCCTCCTTTACTAAAGTGAGTAGGCAACAAACTCGAAAGGAGGCTATTCGTCTCTTCAACGAGCAGAAAGCCGCTTTGAAAGCGGAATTTCAAAATATTAGTAAGTTGGCTATTACTTCTGATATTTGGACTACTAAATGGAGTTATGCTTATATTTGTATTACTGCACACTATATAGATGCACAATGGATGTTGCAAAAACGCATCATCTCTCTTAAACTTATAGAATGTCCACACACGGGAGCTGTAATTTCAAGTGAGATTTCAAGACACGTGCGTGAATATGATATTCACGCAAAAAATTTTTCTGTCTCTTTGGACAATGCTTCAAACAACAATGCTGCTATGTGTTCTTTGTCAGTAATTTTTAAGCCTATTTTAGAAGGTAGACTTATGCATGTTAGGTGTGCTTGCCATATAATTAACTTAGTTGTTAAAGAATGTTTAAAATTTTTTGAACCACATTTAGACACTCTGCGACAATGCTTGCTCCACCTAAACTCGTCTCCAAGTAGACAACAAAGTTTTGCATGCGCTTGCGCACATTTTGGTATGACTTTTAGAAGATTTGTGAAGGATATACCAACTAGGTGGAACTCCACCTACTTGATGTTGAAATCTGCAATTCCTTTTAAGAGTGCTATTTCATATTATTGTACTTCGGATGTCACCTTTGACTATCAGGTTACTGATGATGATTGGTTAGCTGCTGAAAGTGTTTGTGAATTTTTAGAAGTTTTTTACAATGCTACATTAACTCTTTCTGGTGTTTATTATCCCACATCTTGCTTAGCTTTACGTGAACTTTGTAACATGTCTTATTTATTTTCTAAATATAGAGATTATCCAAATTTTGAAATTGCGGTGAGAAATATGGAAGCCAAATTCAGGAAATATTGGGGTGAAGTACCTCTTTTATATTGTTTGGCTTCCATATTTGATCCTACAATCAAATTGGATGGCGTAGAGGTTTTATTAGAAGGATATGGAGAATATATGGGTATAGACGTTACTGACATGAAGGCAGAAGTTAAAGTGGCTTTGGACAGGTTAGTTATACTGTACGAAGAAGGAGCAACGTCGACCCGACCAACTCAGGGGGGGGCTAGTAGTAGCTCCGGCTTGGCGTCTAAGCTATCAGCAGCCGGTCGCATACTACAAAGGAAGAAACAAAAGCAATCTTCCCAGCCTACTCAAGAGTTGTCTGCTTACCTTAGCTCTTATCAAGACGAAGATGAGACTCCAGATCACTTCGCCGTTCTAGAATGGTGGAAGAGACACGACAAGAGATTTCCTGTGCTTTCTAACATAGCACGTGATCTACTGATGGTTCCGGTGTCGGCGGTAGCATCGGAGTCCTGTTTTAGTGCAAGTTCGAGGATGTTGAGCGATAGGAGGAGCCGCTTGAAGCCCGATATTTTGGAAGCGATCGTGTGCGTACAAGATTGGATGGCTGCCGATAGAAGAACACAAAACCAGAAAGATGGAGAAGATCATGACATCCACGAGCTGGATTTGGAATCGCTTTCATTGCATGAAGGCGAACAACAATGAGGCTACGGTACAAGGTATTAGGTATGTAAATTTAACATTATACATTTCAATTTTAAATTTGAACTTATACTTTCAAAAACTATTTTTTTTTTTTTTACTTATACTATTCAAATTTTTAATTTTAACTTATCCTATTCAAAATTTTAAACTTATACTTTCAAAAACTATTTTTTACTTTCAAAAACTATTTTATACTTTCAAAAACTATTTTTTTAAAAAAACATTTTTTAACTCCGCCTATGCCAAACAAGCATTTGCCGGTCCCAAGCCCGGATAAAGGAAGAGGGAGAAATGTTTTTTTTAAATTTTTATAAATTTTTATAAACATTTCTATATATTTGTTTGTATAAAAATTATAAACATTTCTATTTATTTGTATACAAATTATAAACATTTTATAAACATAAAATTATAAACATTTCTATTTATTTGTATACAAATTATAAACATTTCTATTTATTTGTATACAAATTATAAACATTTTATAAACATAAAATTATAAACATTTTATAAATATTTTGTATAAACATTTTATAAACATTTAAGTTACAAATTAAAAAAGAAAATATAAATTTAAAATACAAATTTTTAAAATATAAACATTTTATAAACATTTTATCCTATACAAATTTTTAAATTTAAAATACAAATTTTTAAACATTTAAAATTTAAAATATACATTGTATAAACATTATAAACATTTTGTATAAAAAGAAAATTTTAACTTATCCTATATACATTGTATAAACATTTTGTATAAATATTTTTAATTTTAACTTATCCTATACAAATTTTTAAATTTAAAATACAAAAGAAAATAATTAAAAAACCAAATTTAAAACAAAAACTGAAAAAAAAAAACTGCAAAAAAAAAAAAAAAAATTAAAAAACCGGGCCGGTCCGGTTAAACCGGCCCGAACCGGCCCGAACCGTCCAAGCCCGGACCGGCCCGACCCTATAATGTCCGGTCCTCTGGGCCGGGCTGGGTCCAGAGCTACAAAACCGGGCCGGGCTTAGCCCGGACCGTAATTAACGCTGGGCCGGGCCTGACCGGTCTGGACCGGCCCGAACCCGGTCAGGCCCGCAGCCTTTGGACCGTGGGCCGGCCCGGACCGGCCCGAAAAAACCATGAGAGAGAGAGAGAGGAGAATGGGAGGAGAGTAATAAATCCACAAAGGCCTCGTTTGGTTCGTGGAATCTCCGGGTTGGAAAAGGAAAGTGATTACGGGTTGGGAAAGGAAAGTGATTACTTTCCCCAATGGAAGGAAAATTAGGGGAAAAAGTGATTCCATCCATCCAAGCAAGGAATCACTTTCCCACATTGAAATATTCACTTTTCTTTCTAAATTTCTTGGCATTGCCAAACATCGGAAAAGAAAATCAATAGGAATTAAAGTTTTCCGAAGGAAAGAAAATGACAAGAAATTGATTTTCTTTCTCTTCCATTCAGCGAACCATACGAGGCCTTTAGAGAGAAATCAATTGGAGTGGGTGTTCTCCAAGGAAGAGGAGAAAAAGAACTAAAAGAAGAAAAATGCTGAGGAGTGGGTTAAGGAAGAGCAGAGGATCATACCGGAGGGCGCACGCACGGAGGGTCGGCGGACCCGCTGGGTGGTGGAGACCACGCGGCGTCTCGGCCACGTCTGGCTCTCAACGATGCTGCGGTGGCGCTGGGCTCGCCGCAAGGAAGCTGGGCTAGCGCGCGGAGGGTCGACGTATGCTACGGTGGAGATCAGTGGTGCGCCCATGTTCGAGGTTGTGGCTACGAGCTCCGTACAGATGAGGGATGCGATGGCTCGTGGGGGTTCTCCAGAGGAGAGGAGGCGTCGGAGGGATTCAGCTACGGCGGGGGTTCGATGCACGGGCTAGGTCGTCGGCCAAGGCGGAGGTTTCGCAGAGGAGTTCGCTCACCGGATGAGCACAGCATGCATCGACGACGCACGAAGAACCGGTGAGCCATCGGTCGACCAGGGGACGGCAAGGCGTCGGGTGCCCTCGAGGAATGGCGGTCCAGTCTCACGCGGATCGCGGTCATCCGACGATCGTCGGGATCGATGGTGGCGTGATTTGATGGTGCGGCTCATGTCGGAAGGGGAAGTCGGGCGGCGTTGCCGCGAGCGGCTCTAGCAGTGGCACCACATAACGAGGCGGCGATCAGCACAGGTGAGTGGGGTGGTGGTGGCATAGTCGAACTGGTGACGGTGGTGGCATCTAGATGATGATGGTGGTGATGATAGTTGGTTCGATGGGGGGCTGCAGGGAGGAGGAGATGGCGGTGATGATGATGAGGTCTGGGGGTGGTTCGGCCTACCGCAGGGTATTGGCCGAAGACGGATTCTGTTGGCAGCCGGTGTTGTGGGGAAACGACGTGCTGTGGTAGTTGACGGGGTGTCCTGTGCGACACATGAATTCATTCGGGGTTGTGCCCGGCGTGTCGGGCACGAAAGAAAACTGTAAATGTAAAAAGTGTAAGGAAGTTGTTGGACATGGAAACAATGCTGGTGTAGATGAAGGACGGTTGTGGTAGATGATTTGCTTGGTTGTGGGATAATACGTCTCCTTAAATAGGAGGATGCTGATAATTATAATTCATGGTTAGATAAGGATTACAAATCCTTCGGATAAATTCTCCCCCATTCATTTAAATCAAATACATTCTTTAAATCAAATTAATCTAATCTATTAATGATAATAAATTTAAATCACAAATAAATAATTTCAAACATACAATTTTCAAATATTAAATTATTAAGATAAATCGTCACCTAAATCAAATAAATAAATTTAAATCAAAACTTATTAGTAGATAATAACCTATCAATCATTAATCTAATCAAAATTCAAACGTAGATAATAACATTAATTTAGATCCCCATTTAACGTCATCGAAATAATTTAGTCTTATAGACTAAATCCGAAAATCAAATAATTGAGTATCAATTTGTAATGCCATCCAAATAATGTAGAGTATACATCAAATTTTTGTCAAGTAATTAATCACCTTAATAATTTAAAACATATTCCTTATTATCAAGGTAAATATATTTTCATTAATACGAAATCTTATTTAATAATAATTTAACAAGTCTTTTATTGATCAAAAATAAATATGATTTTCAAATACTTTCAAAGCCAATAGGGTTTGAAAGTTCAAAAATAATAATCGGCATATTTTATATTGCCGATAATGAATTCAAAATAAACATATTTATTAAAACCAAATAGTGTTTTCAAACCATAAATAATTGCAAGAGAACATGATACGTTTCAAAGATGATATTTTTTCCAAATACGAAAAATAGAACAACTAAATAAAATAAATTAAATTAAAAAAAGAAAAAAATTCGGGAAGAGGAGTTACACTCCACCCCCAAGCTTTAAGCTTCCTTTCTCACGAGCTCCCTTAGCAATGTCAAGCCTCTATCCTCTTTGGAATGAAAAGAGTAGATTTTGGAATGGTGTGCTAGGGTTTCTCTTCTAGTTTGGAATGAAATAAATGAACTAAGGCTTGTCATGAAGGGTTTTATATATAAGTCTCATTAGGTTAGGGTTTGGTTGAAGGGATAGTTAATATGACTTAAAGGCCCTTCCCTTCTTGTCATGACTAGAATCTTCAATAATGTGTAACTAATGTAACAACTAAGTAACTAACTTGCCTAGTAAGACCATCTCCAATGGGGGTTTCTATCTTCCCTATTTCTATGGAAGAAATCCATTTTAGAAAAAACTTCTCCCAATGGTGATTTCTATCACCATTTCTATCCTAGGTGGCAATGATGTAGGATGGAAACTTTCTAGGAGGGTTTCTACATGTAGAAACTCTCATAGAAATTCTCCTATCTCTCATGACAATTATTATTGGGCTCCACACCATTAAATTGGTCCTTTTACTATGTGACACATAGGATAGAAATGGAGAACCATTGGAGAACATTTTTGTATGTCTACAATTCTATGTAAAAACTCTTCCAACTAGGATAGAAATCTCCTTAAAGTACAATGCCAAGTAGGATAAGAACTCAATTTTAGAAATCACCATTGGAGATGGTCTAATGGCCATTCTAATTAATCAAGCCTATTGGTCAAGTCAAATTAAATAGGGTCTACCAAATCTAATGAATATGCTAGTCCACTAATAAATACAACCATCATATTTAATAAAAAAAATATACACTAATTAGATAATTATAAAATGACAAAAATATCCCTGTTCTAGAAAAATGGTAGTGACACTTCTCCAGACACATGCATCCTCGAACAGAACATCATGCATTATGCATGTCGCCGATAACCCATAGCTACCCCAGAACTGTGTGAATGGAGATGCTCTCGCCTTAGATTGAGTTTGCTGCAAACCTTGATCTCCTCCCTGGCTTCAAACTTCTAAAATTGATGTCGCTCTGTGAAGCTTTGGCAATCCACCTGTCGCCAAAACTGGATCCGTAGACCGACCCCAACCTAGAGATCGACCAGCTGTCATGGGACCGACAGACTGACCTTCAATCTTTGACTCATCACCATAATCGCTTTGTCTCGACGGACCGAATCCTCCGTAACCCTCAAAGCATCTAGAAGCCCCTCTCCAGCAAGTTTTTGATGATCCACCTCCTGTCGAATACCCCTCGAGCATCCATCCGCTGTCTGTGGTCTGTCTGTACAGCCCAGCGGCTCGAGCCTGTACATGCCACAACACAAATCTCCCCAAGCCAGCTGTTAGGAACCCTTTGCAAGCATCCAATTTTTTTCTAAATAGATTGTGACAGCCATCATCTGCCAGCCTCCATACTGAAACCAAGTTTTAGCGTAAACTCGGTACATGTCGCATACCACTGAGGGTAAGCTTATCACCAAATTTCATCGTCAAGTGCCCCTACCTATTACGGTCCTCATGACGTGGTTGGTATAGAGTTGGATACCTTAGTACAGCAGGGGCTAGCTCTAGCAGATGAGGCCTTGGTATAGTTTAGCTGGTTTTAGAATAGTACTGGACTCTGTCTCCTGATTACTTTGGCTTGTTATTATTAGTTAGTTTTCTGTTTTGAGATTGTTGACTCAGAGATTTTGGACTCGTATTATTCTGTGTTGGATTTTCAGGATGATATTTATAAATCTTGTTGTCTTTATCTTTCAGTATTATTATCGTCATTCTTAGAGTTTGTGATTGAGTATATTATATTGTCATTACTTGTCCTCCATTCGGAGTTGACTATTCTCGACAGGTCTTGATATTATAACTATTGATAGATGGTAGACCTAGACAGCGTTCTACGCCGTTTCTGCGGCGTAGGCTGGGACGCTGTTACGTACTTGTACCCTTACCTCGGTGTGGGTCGTGACAGAACCCAAGAGCAGTAGGGCCTGAAGCTCATCACCAATCCCCATCTTTATCACAGACAGCTGATTGATGATACCCTGAACCTCGTTCAGATGTTATGCCACCGGGGCACTCTCCGTATACTTCGAGTTGACAAGTTGGCGAATAAGAAATGCCTTGTTGTCAGCCATCTTTCTTTCGTACAGCAAATGTAGCTTCTTCCACATTGCTTTTGCCGAACTCTCTATGGACACGTGGTAAAACACCGAGTTGTCCAGCCATTGGCGGATGAATCCAATGACCTTTCGATCCAGTCATTTTCATTCTTCTGCAGCTTCGTTCGTTGGCTTTGTGTTGTCGCCCTCCAACGGACCATGTAAGTCCTTGCACCAGAGTAGATCCTCCATCCTTGGCTTCCAAATCGCCCAGTTCTCCTCTGTAAGGGTGATCATACGAGTGTTCATCTGCTTCATAGAGATGGTTGTCAGAACCCCCAAAGCTCTGATACCAATTGTTGTGTATCAGACCAGAATGAATGAACCTCGCTCTGATACCAATTGATGGGCGCATACGAAAGCATTTTTCAACCCACCTGACCAAAACCAACCCCTGTCTAACGGACACCAAGCACATATAAAGACAAGTATATATATGGCGGTGACGTACGTCACATAAACAAATCCCAACCTTTAATAACTCAAATAAAATTACAATATTGACATAACTCATATTGAACCTTTTGCCCTAGTAGGTTCAACCCCTCACCACTCTCAAGAAGAAAAATAGAAGATTACAATTGAGTTCACTCACCAACCCGTAGCAATCTTTCTAACCGAAGTTGACGACTCCTCGATTAGATCTTCTTCTTTCTTCTGTCTTTGATGGCGAAGTCTTAAGAAAAAAGTATGAACTTTTTCTTAGATTTTCTTGTGGACGAGTACCCGAATCTCCACTTTGTACTGTAATTTGTGCCTCCAACCATTATACAGAGGCGTGACCAACCGTACAAATGGCGATCGACCTCGATGTGACAATCTCCGAGAGTCTTTCTGAAGCTTTTCTAGCACCGCCTTAGCCCAGGCCATCATTGTCGTTCATCCGCCACTACCTCATGACCGGCCAATCTCGACCGTTCACCGATAACTGCCCTCCGCCTCTCCTCCTCCTATAAATATAGATCTCCCAACCACCTCTTTCTCCATCTTCTACCAAGAGCGGTGAAGCCCTATCGAAATTTCCCCAAACGAGCCATCTTCCTCCTTCAGGCCATGGGGATCAAGTGCATAGCCATGGCGATTTCTCGAGCTTTTCGAGGATTGCCGATAAGCTCTTCCTCGTGACAATCATCGCAGTGATCAGGACGAGCAATAGCGGATTCGTTCTCTCCTATTCTTTCTATGTTGATTATTTGGTTTGGATTGAAGCATTAAATTGTTTCATCTGTTGATCAATTAGGCTATCGACATCGTGGCCATGGTGCATTAAAAAATCTCCGATGATGGATAGTTCTTCCTTAGTGTAGTGTTGTTCTGACAATCAAGTCCTTGATCGATCGAGCGGACACGCGGGGAGAAGTCGATCGAACTAGATTGGTTGGACCAACAGTTCAGCTATGTTGTTCCTCTCCTTCATTCGCGATCGAGTAGGTGAGTTCCTTGATTTGAACCTCTGTACAATTCTTCGGATTGTCCCTTCGAGTTCTTTTGAATTTCCTGATCAAATCAAACGAGGAAATCCATTTAAAGTAATCTCATTTTTATGCATGTATTCTATTCGACGAAATGCTTCGTTCAGGCCTGGACATAGGGACGTCAACACTGGACATTGGTCAGGCTGTATCCAATACCTATAGAATTGATACTAACCACTTTTGACTCAGGTAAAGTTTTCATCAATTTCCTATTAATCTAATTGTAATAGGGTAGCATCGCATGTGTATCGAGGAGGTATGGCGAGATTTCGTATCAGATTGACATCCTTGACACGGATACGAGACTGTATGTACACGAATTATAGTAGATGGTATGACACTAGTATCGGTTGGTGTTTATGTTGGATGAAGTATTTGTCATACTATGGCAGTTGGTATCAATCGGTTGAGTTGCCATCTAAATTTTGAACATCAACTACTGTAACTGCCGTTGGGCTAGGGTTGTGGAGTGGATGTCTTTAGTTTGTATTTGGTTTGATTGATTAGTTGGATTGGTTGTTGGACCTAGTGGAAGAATTGGATTTCCTATAATAGTCCAGTATATGTGTGTTCTTGCAAACTATGGTTTCAAATTAAGGCTATTGTGTAGTAGCCGTTGGATAGATGTAGGTTAGTATTTGAAATTATTTGCTTCAGAGTGTATTGTGATAGGCTAAGATCGGGCCAGTTTTTGTGCCTGGTGATGGGCTTAATAAGAAGAATGGTTAGAAAAGGGGAGAAAGGATCTTAGGCAGTGGCCTTGGATTGGGCTTTGGCCATTAGGTTGGGCTTTAATGGTTATAATTAGTATTGAGAATTGGAAGAATAAGAATGTAGCAGTAGCAAAAATATGGGGATGGGTCAAGCCATAGAGGGCCTTTGGAGATAAATAGGAATATGCTTTACAGAGAATGAGTTAGATATAGAAGTTTTATATTATGTATTGGACTAAGATGAAGATTTAATAGGAAATTCTATTTTTGGTTAGGTTTTGGACAAGGAGCATTTTGGACAAATTGGACTTCAGGCGAGTACACTCCTTACTTATATTTTCTCGATACAATATAATTGTCATGGTTTCTTATTATCATGTCTTGTCTCATATTGTGACACAGTCTTGACACGTGACCTGATCATTGTTTTTTATTGAGTTCTTCCTCATGATTTTTGTTATTGTTCATGGTCATGATCGTGATTTATTTATCATACATGACTCGTTGTGACTTTTTTATCGTACATGACTGATGACATTGTTTATCGTACATTGATCGTGACTTATGACTTGTTATTGTATATTGGTCATGACTGTACATCTTGATCACAACTCATGTCTCTGAAAAAAAGAAGAAAATGCCAAGTAGATATGTGGTCACACCCAGTTGCTATCATACATATTGTAAATAGCACACATACAACTCACGTATGGTGTACGGGATTCCTATCGTTGATAGCCATCCTCAGATGTGCCGAATTACCCCAGCTGACCATATATTGAACACGATATTTCAAATACACATGGTACTAGTCGTGTTTTCCTTGATCATGGCTATTCTTATAGTTACTCATATTGCAGGTTGCATTGCATGACATTGTCTTGTGTCACATAATCTGGTTCTTTTTTTGGTATTTATTTTACTGTTTATTTTGTATTGTGAAACATTTGTTTGGAGGGTTGTACCCTGCTCCTTTCCTGACTGGATCGTTGATATAGGCCAGGGCTTAAGGACGTGACTTGGATTGGATGGCGACTCGTGGAAGGTTCTAGAATAATTAGGATTAGTGTAGAATCATTTATGTACCCTTCATGGTATATTATTTTAAGGTTTTGGCTTGATTTATCTCCAGATGATTTTGATGTATATGTACGAAAAAGTGATATGGATGCTGTGATCGTGTGTTGGCCTAATTTTGATTTTATTTCTCGTCTAGTATCATGATTGAGCATAGATGGATATTGTATCACCTGACGATTCCCTAGGACTAGATAGCTGACTACCATTGTCTACGACAGCATAGGCTGGACGCGTTCACAACCCATACCCGAACATGTAGGCATGGGATGTGACACATTTTTATGGTAGCCCATGGGGGTCCATCCAATGGTACTTAGGACTATAGAGCTATTGGGAGCCTGCGAGAATAGGAATGCTTAATCATGACTTAAGAATTCTTGATTCTATCTATATGCTTATTCTTTGTGATTAGAAATAGAGTACTATATTCCTTATCCTAGTTGCTTCTTAATATTTCTAAGTGATTTCATCCTATAACCTCATTATCTTATCTTCTCTTCTCTTTCCAGAATGGCTAAAGGAAAGAGAGTGACTCGGAGACGTAATTTGGACATTACTAGTTCCATAGGATCATCTTTATCTCGTTTTATGACTTCTAAATAGACCAAGACTCCTACACCATCTTCGTCTCCTCCATCTCTTTTGACCCAGGAACCCAATTCGACCATTCCTATTCCTGAGGATTTGCCTATGAGTGGAGAGCAGATGTTTGAGATTTTCAAAGGAATGATGGAAGCACATAAGATTCAGGTCGAAGCACAGAAGGAACAAATAGCTGCTATAAAGGAAGGAATGGAGAATATTCAGTTGGCAGCCTTAGCATCAATAATAAAGTAGCAAATCATGGGATTTCACCACCTAAGGAGGGAACTATTCTGGACTGTAAGAAAATGCATCCCCGAGAGTTTTGTGGCACTAAAGGGATATTGTATGCTGATGAGTGGTTAGAAATCATAGAAAGGGTTTTACGAGCTGTACAGCTTCCTGATGATTTGAAGATAGAAGCCGCTAGACTCCAACTTCATGACTTAGCTAGAACTTGATTTAGGAATGAACCTAAGCTAGCAAACCCTAATTGACTTGGAAGTAGTTTAAGAAGAAATTCAAGAAGAAGTACTTCCCGACTGTTGCTTAGGTGATGTTAGAAAGAGAGTTTCAGAATCTAGAGTAAGGTGATAGGACAGTTGATGAATATGCAGCTGATTTTTGCAGGCTTAGTAGATTTGCTGGGAGACTGGATCCTAAAGTCATGGCTCAAAGGTTTTGTCATGGCTTGAATGAAGATATTAGGATCTATGTCATAACCAATGGTGCTAGTATCTATGCTGATATAGTATCCATAGCTCAGAGGATAGAAATTGATTTGGACCTGAAGCGCAAGAGGGATGGTGATAAAGGCAAGGATCCCAATCCTAGACCGACAAAGCGTCATCATGGTCAGCAGAAGACTTCAGAAGATCAGGTTCTGATAGAGAAGTTATTACCAGAGCCAGCTTCTGTTCAGAAGCAGCATGAGGTTGTTTGCAACTTCTATAAGAAGCCAAGCCACAAGTGGGATAGATGCAGAGTGAGATTGGGACAGTGCCTCCATTGTGGATCAGGTGACCATAGGGTCAGAGACTGTCAACACAGAAGATTCTAGAGTTCGATTCTCATGGAGTGATGGATTCATGATCTGTTAGTTACATTTTTGGACTTATATATAAATGAGTAATTGAGGAATAATGGTCAGTGGGACCTTGTAGTAGTTGTAGTAGTGTGAGATGATTACCTAGTAGTTTTCTTCTTTCTATCATATATTGTAATCATTTGATTTTTTTCCTTATCTTGTAGTAAGACTTTCATTTCTAGTTGATTTGCAATAAATCATTTTCGATGATTCTCTAATCAAGACCATGTCTGAACTCTAAATTTTTGCTAGCTTTCGATTCTTCCCTAATCATGACTATATATGGATTCTATTTTAGAACATTACTAGTTTCCTATTCTTTGATCATAACTAGATTCGAATTCTTATTTTGACTTATTTCATCGACCCTATTATTTTTGTGCCTAAATCATTTCAACCCTTTTGATTATTTCTAAATCGTGCCGACTTTCACCCTTCAATTGTTTCTAGATGACCTTGACTATTAACCTTAATTCATTGACTAATTATTATATTCCCTATATTTTGATTATATCATGACTTACTTCTAAATCTTTTGACTATTATTAGATGGCCTTGGTCATAAATCGTTTTATACGATTTTGATCATCTATATCATGCCTAAATTTTGATCTTCGATCGTGCGTAGATTGGCCTTTGATTGATAGGTCATACAATACTTAGAATTTGGCCTTATCCTTACTTATTTCTATAATCATAATCCTAAGTGATTTTGATTATGCTTAATTAACTTGGATAAATAATTGATCGTGCCAGACGATTTGGTTCATCTATATCGTGCCTAAATAATTTTTTTAATCATGACTGTATCATGCCTATAACGACGTTGACAATATTTCAATTATATCCTTGATCATGCTTAAATAATTCAGGATTGATCATTTCTAAGGAAGACTTCGGTCATACCTAAATGACTAAAGTATTTCTTTGATCATATTAAAATAGTCGTGATTTGACTATCATTCTCCATAGTTGATCATGTCTATATGTTCTAATTTGCCCATGTTCCATTCCATCCATAATCATGTCTAACGATTTTTCATTCTTGACCATTCCTAAGTGATTTCAACTTTATCTCGTGTCTAAATAACTTTGATT
Source organism: Iris pallida (assembly GCA_029216955.1). Lineage (NCBI taxonomy): Eukaryota > Viridiplantae > Streptophyta > Magnoliopsida > Asparagales > Iridaceae > Iris > Iris pallida. The sequence goes on from JANAVB010014399.1 coordinate 1,290,215, forward strand.
TTTTACTAAAGAATTCCTTCAATCATATTTAGATAGTCATGATTTTGACTAATCTAGTCATTTCTGATAGTTGATCGTGCCTAAGTGTTATGACTTGACCATCACTGTACCATTCCAACTTTATGTTCTAATCGTGTCAAAATTTTAATTTTCATGCCTAGACGACTTTCTATTGTGATTCAAATTCTATCGATCAGGACTAGATACATGACTTTGACTCTGTAATTCCTTCTTACTATTCCTAGTCATGGATAGGTGATTTTACTTGGCATGATTTTCGTACCAAATAATTTTGGTCTTAATCATATCCAAATGACTTTGATCTTTGTCATGCCTATGGTCTAATCTAACCGTGAATTACCTATTTTGTTTCTATTCCGGTCGTGTGTAAACTTTCAATTTTATTCGTGCTCCGAAGATTGTGCCTCGATGACTTTAATTCTACTAGTCATGACTAAATTTTGTTTCAATTTCGTGCTTGACTAAATGTTGATCATTTTCAAATCTCAGTACTTGGTTATTTTAGTCACGCAACTTGGTTCTTTCCTTAATTTTGTTCCACTTCGTGCCTAATCAATTCTTGTTAATCGTACAATCTTCAAATCCATATACTCGATAGCTTAGTCGGGCAAAAACATTTCAATTCCTTGGATATGATTGTCGTGCTTGATTTCACTAAATTTTATTTTACTTAGGGCCTGACTAATTCCTGATCATGTCATTTTAATTTTTATTAATCTCAGTCATATTTAGTTGTGCCAAATAAATTCTCCCTTACATATCAATTTTATTCATGATCCTGTCTAACTGGTTTTAATTTTCGTACCATTTATGTATTCTTAATCGTTCCTACCCGTGCTATTTCAAATTTCGAGGACAAATTTTTTCTAAGGTGGATAAATTTGTAACCCCACTTTCCCGGAATTGGAGATTCGGGATGTTTTATTATTTTTCTGGAATATTTTATTCACATCTTGATTGTTAACTATTTTATTTGAATTCATTAAAGCTTTAATTATCTATTAGTTATGTTATTTTCCTATTTCATTTTGAATAATTATATAGTTTAGAATTTATACATCTAAACATTTTTGAGTATTATCAGCCATACTCTCCCCTGCAGCCTATTCGGTTAGCCACCCAACCCATTTGTTTCCAAGACATTTTTCTAAGCCAAGCCTATATATATATATATATATATATATATATATATATATATATATATATATATATATATATATATCAATTGATTAGATGAAGCCCATAGAATTTCCTTAGACATAACATTATTAATCCTACTAATCTTTAGGCCCATTAGTATTGGCCCAACAGTTGGTCCGAACCAACCAATATGGGAAGAACTCGATCCGATAGGTTTTATTGAACTCAATCCCATTTGAGTTTCTCTAACCGATAAGCATTCAAACCCGACCCGTTTATCTATTCCTAAAACCAAACAAAATCTTCAGATCCCTAGCTGTTCATTTTTTTCTTTCTTCGTCAAGCTCTCGCTCGACAGAGCAGAGGCGTAACCAACCGCACGGGCGACGATCGACTTCGACGCGACGATCTCCCAGTGTCACGACCCGCACCCGCTTTTAGGGATGCAAGTGCGTGAGCAAGCCAGCTACGTATCGGGCGGACTCCATCCCGACTCGAGTACGTATAAGCTGTCAAGATCATAGTATTATGGCTAATATGGTAATCTAAAGTGTATCTCAATCCACTGGAATCATATAAACAAGAATGAACAATTATGGGTCATGGTCTGCCGCCCATTAGCATATTGTCCGATTAGACTCCAAGAATAACATGAGTCTATAAAGCTAAGCTGATAAGCAGGATATATCATAAAAGCACGAAAAAGATAGTAAATCAATAACACTAAAAAAATACCTGAATCATGCGATTGAAGTCAACTACCACATGCTCAGCTAACTAATTCTGTGCAATTAGCTACCTGAAGAGATCATTAGGTCCTCAGAGGACTAGCAAGATACATAAAACATGCCTACTAATATGACAGTAAATAACAAGTGTGGGGGATAAGAACACTGCAAGAAGAACATCTAAGGACGACGAGTCGTGTGGAAATGTAGTACTAGACTTGGCTACAATCAATCAGAACTCCTATAGCTTATCGTACAATGCAAGATACTCCCAATCTATAGTGTTCTAATTGACGTACGAAACAGGATACTCTCAGTTGAGATTAGCCAATTCTAGTATCGATCTCCTCTCCTAATGGATACAAGGTCAAGTAGACTCCTATAAATCGTAGTATAATGCATGATACTCCTAATTTATAGTATCACAAGTCAAGTCAATCAATCAATCAATATATGCTATAGGTCATAGTATAATATAAGATACTCCCAATCTATAGTATATCTCAAGTCTAGTCAATCAAGAAATATCAAGATAAGAATCGGCAATAGGTCGTAGTACAATGTAAGATACTTCCAATCTATAGTATATCTTAACTGTAGTACAATGCAAGATACTCCCAGTCAAGAATAGCCAAGTCAAGAACAGGATCTAGAAACTGACAACTCAATCACGAGACAAGGTAATACGAATCAAGCAATGTCGAATCTCCTATACGTGCACGTATTCTAGAACAAGTAAAACGATCAAGGCAAATCAATCACAATATGGAATCATGTGACAATATAAAAAAGGAACACAATAAAGAAAGAAGAAACAATGTAAATACTGTATATGTTCGAAAAGGTATACTTGCCAGAGGGTTGCACGGAGAACCAACAATGTATCGCCAATCAACAAGTCAGAACGTCCAAGTCATCACAACTGTCTCCGAAAGCTGAAATAAATATTACCAATGTTTTCAGAATAGTCAAATTAGCTAGGATTGCCTGTCCTTAAGTCCAATTTTGGAAACAGGGGTAAAACGATAATTTCGGGCAAAGACGATGTCCGCCGTTGGACCCGCTTTGCACCGAAAAGCATGCCAGAGTCAATGGTCTCTAAAGTTGTCAAACTATATGTCAACATGTCCAGTTTTTTGACACGAACCCAACCGTATGTCCAGTTTTGGATTTCGGTAGGCCGTGCACAAAATCGCCCGTTGAGTCGGACCGTGGGGCCCGCAAAACGACGATCCGATTAACTGTCTCAGAATCGGACCAAACTTGGTATACAGGAATAGAAAAACGATAAGGTCCTATTGGCACAAGTTTCATCTCGATCTGACGAACGTGCACAAAGTAATTAAAAAATTTGCACAGAGGCCAAAACGGTAAATTTCGACGGATACGGATCAAATTCGTCGCGCACACGCAACCAATTTGAATTCTGTCAAAGCCCACACGACCACGAATCCGTTACGCACCTTTCGATGCCTTCGGTTCACGACCATGTCACCCGGATTGGCGGGACGCACGTCGTATCGGACAATTTTTTTAGTTTTCGAAACATGTTTTTCATAATTTTCAAGCTGATTTCTACTACTGTCTAATCCACAATAAATAAAACTATTAATGAGGTTTTTATGCCCTATATGTTGTCTTTGATATTGATCAATTGTTTTTCAAAATAGATCTAGGATTTGACCGAAGTCGGCCTTCCAAGTACGGGTTGGGACTGTCCTGTTTGCTGTTTTGCAGCCAGGTTTTCGTTGATCTTCGGACTCGGTTTGTGATGCATGTAGTGTAAGGTATATCGAGCTAATCGAATCGAAACGAAGGTGGTTAGGTTAGGTGCATACCAGAGGAAACGACTCTCGAAATGATCGAGCGATCTTCGAGATTGGTCGTTGCAAAGTTGGCTCGATATCCCGTTACGGCTGTGTCCGCTCTGTACCATACCTGTGCACGTGCGGGCTGATTCCAGCGCCTGGCCGGCCGGCGGCGGTGGCTTGCGGCGGCGTGCGGTGCTGGAGTCGGGGTCGCCTATGGTGGCGCGGTGTGACGGCGTTAGGGTTTTACTCCTCGTCACAATTCCGCGATATCGAGAGGGTTATATGTATATGCTCGGCTTCAGGCTCGGTTTCAGCGTGTAAGGGAAACCTAGATTCGGCCAGCCTGGGATGGGCCTGGGCTGAGTTGGGTTGGGCCTGGGCCGAGTTGGCTTGGGGCCTGGTCTAGCTAAGTCTTGGGGTGGTCTGCTGTGGACTTAGTCAGCTGGGCTCGATTGGGTGTGCTTAATATATGTGTGTATTTGACTGTAAGGAGCTCGACCTGGCTTGGTTTGGGAAGTAGTAGCCTGGCCCGAGCTCAGCTGGGCTTGGTTTGGTTTCCTTTTGATTTTTTTATTATATACATATATATATATATATACATATATATATACTCATATATTACCCTGGCTTCGGCCAGATCCGTCATCAGAGACACCCATGTAACGTCCCCCCTTCCGCCAAGTTTTGGCACACATGTATTCCCACCAAATGGTCCATTCTCATCTGGCATGCCGAGCGCCGGAAACTACCCACGGACGATGCCATAAAATCCTTCGGCTTTAGTCTGGCGTCCAGATGCCACTGCTATGTAGATCACCAACCGAAAACTGCCAATCACGTCATTCTTTCTGGTGAATCTGCCACCCATATTTGGACGAACCTTCACAACAGGTTTAGGATTGTCCCCACGACCGGAGGCATCAACGATCTGCTGGCCAGCTGGAACGCGCCTCACGGGCATCTGATCGTCGCTGCCGCCGCCTTTTGGGTTTTATGGAAAAACAGAAACAAATACAGATACGAGGGCCGTCTATTCCTCCATCCATAATTGTACAGAGAGGTCGTTCGACAAATCCACAAAAGAAAGAGGCGTTGCTCTCACGCCTCGAACCAGTTTTGGGCTGCCCTGGGCTGATCTGATCTCCGCATGTCGTGTGCTGGCTCTTTGGTCATGAACGATCGCGGGTCAGGGGCGCTATTTCCTTTGGCGCTAGCTTTCACCGTCTAACCTTCTGATGCTCGGTCCAGCTACCATTTTGTGGGCAACACTTCGTGTTTCTTTCTTAGTTTTTTTTTGTCGTTCTTCGCGCATGGCACGTTTACTTGTAAAGGCTTCGACATTTTGCGCCTGTCATTCAATAAAGTTTTGGTTCTATTATATATATATATACTCATATATTTGCTTATATAATAAATCTCCAAAAATCTAAAGAGATAGTTGAATAGAAATACAATCTCAATATTATCTATTTATATATATATATATGCACACATACCACAAATGCGAATAATAAATATTAAGTATAATTAACATTTGAAATTTAATTCTTAATTTTATACCAACATTCACACAAATATGATACAATGAGATTATATATATATAAAAGCCTAATTTTTCATATACCATAAATACACTTCTCTCTCTCTCTCTCTCTATATATATATATATATATATATATATATATATATATATATATATATATATATATATATATATATATATATATGATACAATGAGATTATATATATAAAAGCCTAATTTTTCATATACCATAAATACACTTCTCTCTCTCTCTCTCTCTCTCTCTCTCTCTCTCTATATATATATATATATATATATATATATATATATAACCTGGATAATTTCCAAAAAAATCCAACATATTTGTTAAGGAGAATTATTTACTATATTATTAAATAAAATATTATTTCTAATAACAAGCACATATAATATGTTATATATATATATATATATATATATATATATATATATATATATATAAAAATATATATATATATATATATATATATATATATATATATATATATATATATATATATATATATATATATAACAATTGTTCCTAGAATTGTCTCCAAAATTACCAAGGTAAAATACCAATACGATATGTGTCTATACTGATGTCTTTGGTCACACTGCAATACCTCATGGACTTTAGGCTTGGTACGGGCCCAGTCCGGACTAGTTTGGTGTAACCGAGTTTCCTTAAAGTCCAAATAATAATAAATAACTAATTAAACTATTTATAGGGATTAACTCGCAACTTGGCCTGATTTTCTTAGTTAGAACACACCTATGGCTTGGCATTCTCCTATCCTGGCTAAACACTAGTCAAAGCACGCCACTGCACTATCCGTGCCACGATTTTTGGTCATCTGGTACTCCAATTCTTAACCACGACTAAAATCATCTACCGTAATAATTAACTAAACAATTATTTATAAAATCTAAAAATTCACAAATATTTTAAAAAAAAAATTTGGGAAGGGAAGCTACAAATCTGCCCACCTTAAAAATAATTTCGTCCTCGAAATTCTAATTCATAGCTATTCCTTAAAATTCAAAGTCTACTATTACCTTAATCTCCTCAAATTTAAATACTCAAAAATATTCTATAACCCTCTCTAGCCATTTTATAACCCCGAATACTTGAGGACTTCTAACCACCTTTGGTCACACTACTCCTCAAAACACGGTCACCAAAATCTTGTAATCTCCTAACTAGTTGCTAACAATCCTTCCAATAGGTATCTAGGGCATATGACTTCTATAATCCCTCATATCCATAAACAACCAATTATTCAATAATAAAGCAATATTATACTATAATTTAAGAATTTCTGATGAATTCTAGACAGCACGATTATTCGTCACCCCGAAATAAAAGGGACGAGAATCAATGGCACATGAAGCAAGAAAGTATATTCAAGAGCAAATATGGAGTTTTCAAGGACGTAGAAAAATTTCTAGAAGAATTTTCAAAGCAGAGTGGATTGAGATTTCTAAGGTTTAGTCATATTCGCAGGCTCGTATCAGTACAGGTACGTAACCGATACGATATGCTCTGACCTGCATGGGCCACCACAAAAACTTATCACGACCCACACCCGCTTTTAGGGATGCAAGTACGTGAGCAAGCCAGCTACGTATCGGGCGGACTCCAGCCCGACTCGAGTACGTATAAGCTGTCAAGATCATGGTATCATGGCTAATATAGTAATCTAAAGTGTATCTCAATCCACAGGAATCATATAAACAAGAATGAACAATTATGGGTCATGGTCTGCAGCCCATTAGCATATTGTCCGATTAGACTCCAAGAAAAACTTGAGTCTATAAAGCTAAGCTGATAAGCAGGATATTTCATAAAAGCACGAAAAAAATAGTAAATCAATAACACTAACAAAATTCCTGAATCATGCGATTGAAGTCAACTACCACATGCTCAGCGAACTAACTCCATGCAATCAGCTACCTGAAGAGATCATCAGGTCCTCAGAGGACTAGCAAGATATATAAAACATGCCTACTAATATGACAGTAAATAACATGTGTGGGGGATAAAAACACTGCAAGAAGAACATCTAAGGACGACGAGTCGTGTGGAAATGTAATAATAGACTTGGCTACTATCAATCAGAACTCCTATAGCTTGTAGTACAATACAAGATACTCAAAATCTATCTCAGTCGAGATTAGCCAATTCTAGTATCGATCTCCTCTCCTAATGGATACAAGGTCAAGTAGACTCCAATAAATCGTAGTACAATACAAGATACTCCCAATTTATAGTGTCGCAAGTCAAGTCAATCAATCAATCAATATATGCTATAGGTCGTAGTATAATGTAAGATACTCCCAATGTATAGTATATCTCAAGTCAAGTCAATCAAGAGATATCAAGATAAGAATCGGCTATAGGTCGTAGTACAATGTAAGATACTCCCAATCAATAGTATATCTCAACTGTAGTA